>CM021101.1:588734285-589248322 GCA_007115665.2 Sequoiadendron giganteum | reverse complement strand
AATACCAACATTCCTCATGGCCACAATTACTTATTTGGGAAAGGTAATCAAGGCGCTCAATCCTTCACTCCATTTGGGCATCAACAAGCTCAAAATCAACAAGGTCCTCAAATAAGGTTGAACATGGCAGGATCTCACATCCCCACTTATGCCTCTCAAGTCCATAAATAATAGCACATCTCTCATCAAAAGACTCATTTCCAACAATCGCTTAATTAGAACACTCATTTTGCTCACCGAAAACCAATTCTAAATCAACACATCTCATCACAACAAGTGGGCACTCAATCCATACCTATCACCAACATGTGTGATGCTACCAACAACCCAATTGTGGAATCACTCACACTCCGACTCATTGCTCTTCAAATGCAAATGGACACCTTGTAACAATCCAATAAAAAGTCTTACATGTCACATGACTTGTGTCCATATCCATTCGACACAACCTTGTATATGCCACCCTTTCCTCATGGATATGTGGTACCTCATTTTCCTAAATACAAAGGAAAAATGAACCCTATTGAACATATAAGTGAATTCACCACTAGTTGCATGGACATTGCATATGATAAAACATATCTCATGAGACTCCTTTCTAGAAGTCTCGCAGGTCATGCACTGGAATGGTTCTCTCTATTGCCTAAAGGAATCAAAACATGGGATGAATTGGCAAACAAGTTTGTCAAAAATTATGCTTATAACATTGACACAGATATCGACATTGCCTCCTTATGCAGGCTTACCCAAGAGGATGCAGGAGAGACTTTTATCCCATTTTTTCAAAGATGGATAACCTTAGCAAGCATATGTCCGGTAGAAATACCTGAAAAGGAGAAAGTCACCATGTTTGTACAAAATATCCTAGGACCACTAAGGTATGGCTTACAAGTCCATTGTTGCACCACCTTTGTTGACCTTGTTGAAAAGGGTGTTCAACTTGAGAAAGCCTTGATCGCCAAAGGAAAATTAAAGTATGATGGTAAAACCATCAACACCACCACAAATAATAACCCAAGTAGCTCCAATGACAAAACAAAATACAGGGTTAAGAACAAACACATCACCAATGATGATATGGTCGATGCAAAAACCATGAATGCAACAGGTCATGTACTCACCATCAAAGGAGTACAAAACCAAAATGCACCTATAACTACACCAACACCAACTGCCAATGTTATTCAAAGCAATCTTGCTCAAGCTAATCAAAGGTAGTTGCATCAACCCCGACAATTCCAAAAATGCACATACACCCCTTTGGGTGAACCTATTGAAATTTGTTTTAAGAAACTTCTTCAAAACAGCGTCATAACGCTGGAAGAACCTAAACCATATGAACCTAGTAAGTTCAATCCATCATGGTGGGATGACAATGCATTTTGTTATTACCATTGTGTCAAAGGGCACAAAACCTCCTCTTGTCGTCAGTTGTGAAATCTGGTACAATACCTCATTGAAAATCACACCATTGAGTTGGGTGGTCAACCATTCACATCTAATGCGGATCATAATATTCACAAGAACCCACTACAGGATCATGGTAAACCTTCCTCATCTTGCATGAAGAATAATAATAACCAAGCCAATCATGTCCATCCTACCTACAATAACGTTCGTCATGCTTACAATTATCCCGATGGTAACATTATTAACAATCTTCCCGTTGCTAATGAAGATAAGTGTGTTAATACCATTACCATTAAAAAGGCCCCGAAATTCAATTTCACCACACGTCAAGGCAAGGTCACTATCCCAAGTCCCTCTACACATCAGCCTAAGATCACCATACCTGGTCTATATGCAAGATAGTCAAACCCTAAACCAAAGTTCAAAATTATTGAGAAATTGAATAAAACACCTGCTCAAATATCCATTCTCGAATTGCTTCATATCTCAACCGCACATAAGGCCATCTTGGATAAATTCCTACAAGAGTTGTCTATCCCAACCAACATTGATGTCAACCACTTTGAGACTATGGTTGGATATCTGAATTCTCCTCATCACATCACCTTTTCGGAAAGTGACTATTCCTCGCCCAAACAATCTCATAATGATGCCCTTCACATCGAGGTTTTTATCCACAAACATAAGGTTAGATGATTCTTAGTAGATGTCGGAGTAGGATTGAACATCTACTCTTTAAAATTGGTTAAAGTTCTTGGCTTCTTTGATGCATGTGTAGATGCTACAAAGAGAATTTTCATTAAGGCATATGATGACGAAGAACGTGCTTCTAAAGGCGTCATCACAATTCCACTCTAGGTGGGACCCGTTATCATAGATACAACATGCCAAGTCTTGGATCATGACATGCATTATAATATCTTACTTGGTCACCCCTAGATTCATGCTCTAAAGGCCATTCCATCCACATACCACCAATGCCTGAAATTCCCTTTTGATGGTACTGAAATCACTATCCCAAGAGATCCCGATCCATTTCAAAACTGTACTGATCTGCGAGCCAGAGCTGAGCACTAGGTACCCATCAATTGAGAAGCCTCAACTTCCACCTCATCCAAATATATTGACCCATCTGCACTCACCAAATCATCCAGTTCATCAACTTTTGCCACACCATCTTCCTCGACCTCCATACCAAGTAAAGACCTTCAGATCCAGGAGCTTGGTTGTGGAGAAATCAAATTAAATATGGCTTAATTTATCACCACAATACCTAAGCTACCTAAAGTCTATGGTAGACCATGTTTTGCCATCGAGCCCAAAATAACTTTCAAGGTTCCACCAAAAAGTGTTTTCACATTGTGGGGCACTACGGGTAATGAAGTCATCATTAACATATATAATTGGATCTACAAAGACCTAGAAGAGTTGCCTCCCCTACCAGTGCATCTCTATGGAAAAGGCTAGGATATATGCAAGGCCCTAGGTTTTGATGGCACAAGTGGTCTTGGAAAGGACAAAAATGGAAGGAGGGAACCTATTATCATTTTTGCAAGACCAAGGTACATAGGGCTAGGGTTTGACCAACTCAAAACTGACAATTGATGTACCTATGAACTTTCAAGTGAGGGTGTAATGGCTATAGAAAGTGTCGAGACATGCGAACAATCCCTTACCAAAACTGACTCAAATGAATGGGAATGGGGATCTGAGAAAATCCTAAGTGACTATGAAATTGATGAACTATTCTTGGATCATGGTCAACTCCCCTTTGAAGAACAATTCTGACAAGAATATAACATTGAACCTATTGACTAACATTCCAAAAATAATGAATGGGTAAGCATTCCTTGGAGTCCAAAAGAACATAAAGTGTCATCGGCAACACCTGAAATATCTCACCCCATTCCTGAGCCCACCCATGAGCCTAACTTATCTGAGCCCACCATTCATACCTCTAAAATTCCTTCCAGTAATCATGATGTTGATACTTTTGTGCCCTATTATGACTTTGAATTTGACTCATCTGACTCTGAGTATGGTCCATCCATTGCATCTGACATGGAAGTTGAAATTGATAACTTTACCTTCACACTTGAGGCTTCAATTTGCACACTTTCCACATCTTCCCCATCTTTTACCAACATTGATGATGGGATCCCCCTTGTTTACCCACAACTAATTGATTGGGACCAACAAGATCCACCAGTGATGGACATATTTTACAATGATGAGGCAATTAAAGAATTCATGGGGCTCCACGAAGGTATTCTGTGGGGTGATCACAAAATAGGGTTTTCCATTGATCTAGATTGTGTAACTTATTTCAGGGAGATTGTGCCATCCTCCAATCACAAAAATACACAGAATAAAACAAAAAAAGAAATTTCTTTAGGTGAAAACCGCAAGGCACCATCTGACAACAAAATAGTAAAAACAAAGGATGTATCCAAAGGTGAAAACCTCTCTGAGGTACCTAAGGATGGAGGATTAGAATTTCTTCTTGTAACACAGGAAAAATTGGCAATGCTCATTGAAGACACCATCAAAGTAAACATAGCCACACCAGAGAATCCCAAAATGATTCTCTTGGCCGCATCTTTGTCAGAGGAAGAAAAACCCGAATTTCAACAATTCTTCACAAATAGGAAAGTTAACTTCACATGGTCATATGTTGAGATGCCAGGACTTGATCCAGAATTGGTTTTACATCATCTTCCTCTAATCCCAGGAATCAAGATAGTCAAACAAAATTTGCACAAAATTCATCCACAGATTGCACTCCTTGTAAAATCCGAACTAAAGAAGTTACTGGATGCTAGGTTCATAAGGTCAATAGATTAGGTATAGTGGATATCCAACATTGTCCTTATCACAAATCCAAATGGACAAATCCGTATTTGCATAGATTTCGGAGATTTGAATAAGGCTTTCCCAAAGGATGATTTCCCCTTACCAAATATAGACATGATTGTTGATCTCACATCAAGGTATGAGATGTTATCTCTCATGGATGGTTTCTCAGGCTATAACTAAATCTGAATTGCAACAAAGGATCAACATAAAATGATATTGACTTGCCCATGGGGAGCATTCTATTGGAATGTCATGCCTTTTGGCTTAAATAATGCAGGCGCTACATACCAAAGAGCTATGACAACAATATTTCATGACATGATGCATAGCCTAATGGAAGATTATGTGGATGACCTATTGGAAAAATATTTAACATGGAAAGATCATCTCAAAGTCTTGGAAATTTTTTTTAGACGGCTCAAGGATTACAAGGTTCGATTGAACCCAAATAAATGTGTCTTTGGAGTCACTTCGGGTAAGCTATTGGGATACATAGTTTTGCGATGAGGCATTGAGGTTGATCCAGAAAAAGTAAAAGAAATTTTGAACATGCCTCCACTAAAAGGAATTAGTAAGTTGCGAACACTTCAGGGTAGACTGTAGTCTATCTGCCGCTTCATCGCACAGTTGGCAGACAAGTGTCAACCATTTCAATATCTATTATACAAAATAATTCCTTTTGTATGGATGGATAAATGCCACGTAGCCTTCGAACAAATTAAGGAATATCTATTAACACCACCAATCCTGATGCCGCCTATTGTAGGCAAGCCATTGATCTTGTATGTCTCTACAACTACAAATGCACTGGGGGCATTATTAGCACAAAATGACAATGAGGAAAAAGAAAGAGGCATAAACTACACCAGTCGCACACTGATAGGATACAAACTCAACTATACAACCATTGAACGTGCATGCCTTGCAGTTGTCTTTGCGGCACAGAAACTAAGACATTACATGTTGAGCCACCAAACACACTTGGTAGCCAAGATTGACCCACTAAAGTATCTTCTAAGTCGAGCGGTATTGGTAGGTCATTTGGAAAAGTGGGTCATGATATTAAGCGAGTATGACATATAATATGTTTAGCGCAAGGCAGTAAAATGTCAAGTAATAGAAGATCAAATTGTAGATGCACCGATCCAAGCCACTCATCTGCTGATAACTGATTTTCTTGATGAGTCTATCTTTCATGCAGAACTAGCCTTACCATGGAAACTATACTTTGATGGGTCCCACACTAGTCACGGCTCAGGAGTTGGCATCTTATTTATCACACCACAAGGGGATTCAATTCCTAAATCATTTCGGATTGCCTTACCTTGTACAAATAACATTGTGGAATATGAAGCATTGGTCACAGGTCTCAAGATAGCAATTAAATGGAAAATTTAGACATTGCTCGTATTCAGGGATTCTCAGTTAGTTATCAACCAAGTGAATGATGATTATGAAACAAAAGATGAGAATTTGCTTCCCTACAAGCGAATGGTGGATAGTTTCATGACATATTTCAAAATGATTTTTTTTAAAAAAATCCCAAGGACACAAAATAAGGCATTCGATGCAATGGCTACCATTGGATGTCTCTTAGACATACCTAAAAATCTGTCACAATTTGAGTTCTTAGTGGAATAGTTGTTGATTCCTGCATATGATATCCCAAAGATAGAAATGGTGTGTGAAATTTTTGGTCCCAGTTCGCCTTGGTATCAGGACATCTATGACTATCTTAAGTCCCAAACCCTACCACCCAACCTGTCTAGCAACCAAAGAAAGTCCTTTATCCGAAAAGTAGCAAGACATACCATCATCAGTGACACCCTATATCGATGTGGCTTTGATAACACCCTTCTTCGCTATCTCGACATTGATGAAGCCCAAACAAATTTATGATAAGTACATGAGGGTATATGCGAAACTCATTTAAGTGGTCCAACGTTAGCTCGAAAAGTCACCAGACTGGGATACTATTGGCCAACATTAGGAAAATATTCTCTTCAGTTTGTCAGAACATGTCAGAAATGCCAAGGGCATAGTGACTTAATTCATGCACCTACACAAAATCTCAGACCAATCACTTCTCCATGGCCTTTTGCACAATGGGGACTCAAACTCATGGGCAAGACCCATCCATCCTCTTCTAATGACCATAAATTCATAATCACCACCACTGAGTACTTTACTAAGTGGATTGAAGCCATCCCTCTCACTTACATCACCGGTAAGCAAATATCCAAGTTTATCCTATATTACATTATTTGTCGGTATGGTGTCCCATAATCCATCGTCATAGATAATGACAATCCATTCAAAAAATAGGATGTTCATGAGCTTTGTGCGTGCTTCCACATCCAACATCATTTCTCCACCCCATATTAACTGCAAGGTAACAGCCAAGCTGAGGCGTCAAATAAAACAATTCTTCGTATTCTTAAGAAAACCGTTAATGACGCTAGCTGAGATTGGCACCTACAACTTAATCCTACTTTATGGGCCTATCGTACCAGCATTCGTACCCCCACTAGAGCCACTCCATTTTCCTTGGTCTACGAATTAAAGGCCATATTTCCCATCGAGGTCAAAATTCCTTCCCTCTAAGTATCCTTGAAAGGAATGATTGATGATGAAGAGTACAAAAATTCTCACCTACATGAGCTAGAAATGTTACAAGAAAGACAAAAATATGCCTTAAACCACTTGCAGGCATATCAAAATCGTCTCTGTTGAAGCTATAACAAGAGAGTAATGGTGAGAAAATTTGAAATCGATGACTTGGTTCTCATGCAGAACCCAAGAAATCAGGCGGACCATGAAAATCCTGGCAAGTTTGAGGCTAATTGGCTTGGTCCTTATATCATTACTGTCGCATTTGGTTTAGGAGCTTATCAGTTGGCCACACCTAATGGAGAATATTTGATAGAACCCATCAACAACTTACATCTAGGAAATTTCTACACATAGCATCAGAGAGCTTGGCTAAAAAACCTAAAAATACAAAAAAATAGAAAAATAGAAAAAAAAATCGTCCTTTGATGAAAACCTGGCAAACAAGCATCTTGGTGACACCAAAAAAATCAAAAAATGGCAAAAATAGTAAAAAGAAATGAATTCATCCAATAGTAAAAACCTGGCAAATAGACGCTTTGGATAAGTACCATGGTGAAAACCTGGCAAATAGGTACCATGTGTAGTCAATTGTTGCTCTACCATCTACTGTTACTCAAATCAACCATTATCCACTTTTGATAACCACAAAGGCCTGGAACATTCATGGCATCCATCCTAAGTCCTATCGATTTTAGCCATGGTTAGCATTTGGTTGACATTATCCCTTGCATATCCTTGCCTTTTTCCATGTGTTTGCCTATCTCCATATCATTGGCCTCGGGTAATCCCCACTCTGTCTGGGGGCAAGAACTTCATCGTATAACTACAGTCGGTGTCTTATATGATCCGGAATTTGTGAAAGTCCTGAAACAATCCTAAAAATTTGTAGAAGTTCTGAAAAAGTCTTGAAAAAATCCTAAATATCTAAAAATATCTTGAAAAAATCCAAAAACAAAGTCAAATTCAATGTTTTTCTGATCATTTCAATCGGTCACGTCAGTCAATATTTTGTCCCTATCCGCACTACATTGTCTTTGTGCATTTGCTACGTAGGCAAGATTCATCTTTGAATCCCTGAGACATTAGGTGAGTCTTTCTAGGTTTGTCAAAATGAAATCATGATTCAAACTTCTATCCTTTGGACAACTTCATTGGTCCTGTTGAACTATGAGGTCTCTGAGTGCACGACGTAGGCAAGGCCATGAATCGATGAGCCCCCAAGGCCACACTAGGTCATTCAATTAGGGTTCATGGAACTACATGTTAACACACATCAAGCTATCTTCAAATCAAGCAAACCTTCTATCGAATCTCAAGCAGGCATTCTATCAGTAAATCTATTTCATCAACATTTTTAGTCAATTTAGCATGTCACCAGTGACATATAATCAAATTCTATCAAGATAATTCACCCTAGAAAATTTTTGGGTTCTTCTTCAGATGCATCCTTCTGAAAAGCACCCCTCGTCATTTCTTTATGCTTTTGGATGTGTCCTTCATAAGCATCATCAACATCATCTAGCATTTTGATGGATTCTCCTAACTCCGAGAATCGATCTCCTAGAAAGCAATGCCATTCAGGATGCGTCCTTCCTAAATTTGATATCGCTTGGTATTTGGAAAACACCTAACATTAAACCACTTGGAAAACACTTGGAAAACTTTATTTTATCTTTTTGATGGTTATCATGATATTAGTTCCTTATGTCTTAGGAACCATGACATATCATAATCATTATTCCTATCTTCTTGTAATCACCTTGCTAATAGTTTCTCAAGGATGTCCTGATTTCAAGATTTAGAGAAGCAACGACTTAGCACGATGATTTTCTTATCCTTTTTTGACTATCATGTTGCTAGTTTCTCAAGGATGTCCTGACATAAGGATTTAGAGAAGCAGCGATGTCTCGTGATTGGTCTAGTTTTCTCTGGCAGTTGTTCATGAAAAAGGGACTAGGGGAAATTATGTTCCTTGTACGAATCATGATCATCTTTTTCTATGACTTTTGATCTACGTGATGGTTCGACCTTGCAAAATATCGATCTACATCATATCATAGTGTTTTTTGGCCATCATGAAATTTTCTCCCAATGATGTTTAAAGAAAAACAACTAGGATGGCACTATAGCAAATCTTTGAAGGATTTTGTTTCCGCACTAACATGCATGTCTTTCTTCGCACTAACATCCATATTCATCTTTTTTTCTCTCATTCTATGAGGATATCCTATGACATACAACAAAAACAAAGTTGCATACATAATCATATGAGCATTTCATATTCACATTTCACATCTGCATAAATCGAATATCATAATTCACATTGCATAACGCTATCGTTTACATCTATCATGAACCATCATTTACATCAACATATAGGAATCATATATAACATTTGCATTAGCATATAAGTATCACATCATCATCACATTACACAATGCATACATCCATAATCACATCCATAATTGCATTCATAAACATCAGTATAACATCCATGCATCTCATAGTATCATAAAAGCATCACATAGCATCTAGTAAAGCATAAACCACCATAACATGTAGAATCATATAGGTTGTATCAAAAATTGCATCGCATATATATATAATCTCAAAAATGTAATGTCATAGGATAGAGTCGTATGATATCCCAAAAATGGAGCTAGTAGGCTCAAATATCAAAATATGATAGTCTCTAAAAATAAGTCCTATGATGTCCCTCCTTCATCCCGTGGAGGTGAACTATGAGGTAGTTGTGGTTGACTCATCAAGTTAAAGGTGACTTGAATAGGAGTGGTATCCTAAGTCTGACTCTAAGAGCCCAATGCCTCGGTAACATGAGGCTGGCTCTGCTCTATCTGGTGTCCTGATGACACTGATCTATGACCATGCTCTGACCGGTGGCTATGGCCTGATGAATTCCTGGGTGAGTTGTGTGACTTGTGGCCTGATGACTGACCTGATGCAGTGGACCCCCCAACACTGGTGTGACTACTATTGTGTGACTTGCTGCTGCTGTGTGGCTGGGTGCTATTGCCTGTCCTATTATAGGATCAGGACAATCCTAGGTCCTGTCTGTCTGGTGGAACAACCTACTCATATAGCAACCTATACCAGCCCCTGCTCTCTACCATCCTAGCCAGCTCTCATGTCATAACCCCTGTCGGCCCAATGCACAACTCTGTGAACTCAGTAACCCACCAATCTGACTCCTGTCATTGGATGATGGCCTAATCCCTCTCAACCTAGTGACCTCTAACTCTGATGCCAAGGCCTTGTTCTAAGGAAAGGCTACATATAGTTTACTCTGAAGATCTACAATCCGCTGATCAATAGTGGCATCTGCAAGAAAAATGGGTGACTTGTCACCCTCCTTGTCTTCGGTGATCATCTGCTCTTGCAACCTTCGGTCTATCTCATCCTCCCCCTCATCCTCCTCATCCTCCTCATCCCTCTCCTCCTCTCCTTAGACGTCCTCCACATCTATATCAAGAGGTTATCCTCTGATGAATGGATCCTACTCTGTGAGCATCTCCACCTCCTCTCCACCCGTGACCATCTTCTTATCCCTCACCAATGCCTCCTCCTCATCCCCTCTAACCTCCTATTCGGCTAGAGTCTCTCTCTCCTCACCCTCCTCACGAATGAGTGACAATGGTGGACCACCCACCCTCTGCCTCTCTCTTGGGCTGTCTCTGCCCTCTGTCATCCCTCCTCCTCCTAAAACCTCTCCCACCTCCTCCATCCCCTCCTCCCCCACCACCCTCATCATCCCCATATCCTCTGCCTCCATCGCCCCTGCCTCCATCTTTGCCTCTATCCCCACCACCCCGACCTATCCTTCATACCCATGGCATAACTGATCTCTGATCTATGGGTGGCGGACCATCTGGATCTGTCAATGGGATAGGTCAGTGAATCTACCACCAGGCGTTGAACTTGGTAGATGTCCCTGGATTTGCTGGGCCTCCCCTCCACATCCACTGAAGAGCAACAAGACCATCAACTTGCTACTCTGCCACTGTCACTGCTATGGGTGGACCCCATATGGTCTCTCTGGAAGACTGGACATACTCTGCAATGCCTACTGGCACATCCTGTTGCTCCCTAAACTGTTGTAGTACTCACTGGGACTGGTACATCTCTATGATACACTGAATCTGCACTGTATGCCTAATCAGGTATCTACACTGTATGCCTAATCAGGTATCTAAACTATCTAGACAATGATAAGTGACCATCCTCATCTAGCCACTAACCACAATATGTGTATGGCCTCCACACGAAACTAATCATGGTGTCAATCCTGTGATGCTAGTATCTGGTATCCCCAACGTGAGTATGACTGAATGAACCCACATACAGATAGACATACAACATCCCATCACCCAACTGTTGCATCTGTATTGGTGGACGAAAAATGAGAATGCATGCTCCCATGCCCAGATCATGAGAAGAGTAGTCCTGCAACTAATACTCTAGCCCTAATGGTAGATGACCTCATGCAACTGATGATATAGCATGGCCAACAAACAAGGCCCCCAAGCAAAAATGGTCGTCTATCCTTGCATACGGACTAGTACATCCCCCCATCCAATAGGAAATCCATGACCATGATGATCTAGAATCAGTAACCTAGCAATCAGGGTCATAAGCATAGCATCCCACCTGAGAAACTAGTTGACCACAACATCCCAAACAATATCGTGACCATCGATACCCATCTGGGCACCACCAACATCCTCATACATCTCTAGTAAGGCCTGTCACTCTTGGTGCGGGTCATATGCAACCCTCTCTCCACTTATCAGTATGCGAAGAATATGGTACACATCCTCTAAGGTGACTATGGCCTCTCCTATAGGCAGATGAAATGAGCAAGTCTTTGAGTGCCACCTCTGGCATAGAGCTGTTAGCAAAACCCTGTTTGCCTGAATAATGGGCATCTATGTAGTGTAGTATAAGCCCAGTGACATCAGGTGTTTTCTCTCCCTGTCGCTCAAACGGTCTCTAAAGACATATGTCACTGGCCTGAACTCTCACATGTAGATCGGCACTAGTTGTCTCTGCACAAGCAAAGATAAGAGTTAGCACACGTGGGATAACATTGTTGATGGATTATTACTATTGGGAAGTCAAGAGTGCATCTAAAACTAATATCTCCACAAAGTCAACACAAGTCAACTTTGGTCAACTACATTTACATCACGTTGACTACAAATATGTCACAATTTGTCACTTGCAGCTCTACACATGGCGGTTATGTCACAATCTATCACACACATCACTTTCTATAGCATTTGCATAGCCTAACAACGATTGCATCATTTTATGTGGAAATTGTGTCACAATTGCTCAACTGCGTCATAATTGCTCAATTGCATCATTTGACCTAGAAATTGCATCACAACATTGCAGATGTGTCGCGACATGCCTCACTTGCATTGCAATATGATGATTGTGTTGTTTCCCCTCACAAATGCGAACTCAAACAAAATAACCTAGCTACCTAGAGCACTTGCATGGCGATGCAAATAGATGTATCAAACACGAAGGCATTTGTGGCTTACATGACATCATTTGTGTCACAATGCATTCGTTTACCCCCCGGAAACCCTCATAAATGCATAAAATTTGAAAAATGACAAATGGGATAGGGTATTTACTGGTGCCTCTACGCCCTCAGGTCGTCGGAAGGTCCGCATGCGGTATCCATAGTGGTTTGTCATTGGAATCACCATCATCTCTTCGAGCTCTGATCACTGAAAATTCTATATAACAAATGAGCAAATGACACTTGGTTTTGCCTTTTCAACCTATGTATAGGCTGAAAATTAGGGTTTTGACCTAGTAGGTTTGTATTGGAGGCTCATTTGACCATATTTCACTAGCATTTTGGCTAGCTTAGAGTCCTTGATTGTTGAATCTGATCACACCATTGTTCCTCTGGACATTAATTGAATTAATCAAGACACTTTCCAAATTTTGCTAACCTCAGGTTGAAATTCAAAAAATTTCCCAAGGGGGCATAGGCACTCCATACCTTCGCTGGGGCATATTTTGGACTTGTTTTCTTTGCCACAATGTGACAAGTTGCATTATGACAAAGAGGGGCAAATGTAGACACATAAAAATGACTAAGGCCTCCAAGCACTATTTTACCACCTTTCGTACTAACATAATTATGAAATTTTAATTATGTTTCTAACCCACCTTCAACTATTAATTAAATAATTCATAATTATTTAATTAATTTGTGATCTTTCATTCTTCATGATTATTAAATAAATAAATATCATTTATTTATTTATTTAATGTGTCACTAATTATCAAAGTCTTCTCATTATTAAATAAAGTCCTCAATTTATTTAATTAATCTTTATCATTAATGCCCTCAAGATTATTAAATAAGTATATTTTAATATATTGATTTAATATGTCACTAATTCCTAAATCCTCTCTTAATTAAATAGATTCATTAATTTATTTAATTAATTAACTACCTCTTCTAAATTAAAAAATTATTCTTAATTATTTAATTGCTTTATGTGACATTTCCATCTTTTTAAATAAAAACAATTTATTTTAAAATGACTTCACATAGTTAACTCATTCTTCTTTTAGTAATTAATTTCAAAAATCAATTACTCATTATCTCACAAATCCATATTTTGAATTAATTTAATTCAAAATGGAAAGATTCTTCTATAAATCAAGTAATTGCTAAAATTACTGATTTTCTAAAATCCCATCTTCTTATCTCTTGATTTTCACTAATTTCATCTCAATGTCAATGTTTATTCTCCACCATTGATTTAATTTCCTAAATTAAATCTTTTCCACACATTTGGGGATTTTTACCCTAACCCTAATTGAGAGTTGTCATTTTGAATCTTAAAAATTGATTCTAGGGAATTTCTCAATCTCTCATCTCATTCGTACATTCAAGATTGCATTTTCTATAAAATGACAATCTTGTTCTCATTTTGGACATCTCTTATCAATCTGTTATTATTATTATCTTCTAATATTGCAATATTTTATTCTTGTTATCATCTTTAGGATTATGAACTACTTGCATTCTAGATTTAATATCCATTTTTCATTTTGTTCATAAAAATCCTTCAAAGTTTGGCTTAGAACTAGTAAAATATAGAGTTTTCTCATAAAATTTGAGGGCACTCATCATCATAGCAAAGCTAGAAGGTCCAATGGAATTCAGCCATGGAGGAGGAAGGCTTGGTGAGTTCATTTCATTCTAGTTCATTGTTTCTTTCTTTTATCTCTGATGCATTCAATTGTTTGTTTGGATATAATTAATATTGTATGCATTATACAACTAACCAATCTATTTTGTAGAAATCCATCATTACACTGTGTATGCATAATCAATGTGAAAACATAAAAACTGCTAATCGCCATGACTATAAAAGCCTAGGGTTTAACTGATAACCCTAAAAATATCTAAGGGCATAAACAATTCCATTCTAAGCTTAATCTTCAGCCTGTAGACCTACAACTTATATTTCTAAGATTCTCTTAAAAAACCCATGTTGGATTTAGCCTTTGATTTCAATTTAGATGCCTTGAAGATTACTCTGTAATACCATGGAAAATTAGAATGACAACAATGCAACATCCTGAGAAGGTTTAACAACTTACACTCCATCTTCTAGAACCATGTCTACAACATACCATATCATCCTAGCACACCTTTGTTTTTCCTATTCACATCAATGACACCTTTTTTCATTATACCAACAATCTTCCCTTTAGGATCAATTCCATCTCACTTTTTATCTCTTCCTTGACATCAATGGCACTCTTACATTAATGCAAACAAACTCCCTTGCATGATTTCCCCTTTTGAGATCAATAAAAACAATATGCCAATAGTTATGTCATAGACCCTTAACTTAAAGAACATCATTTGTATTATTCTTTCTATCAAAACTAATTGAACCATTTCTACATAGCTTAGGAGATGTATCATCACCAAACTTAACAATACCTTCTTCATATTTCTCAACTTTAACAAACTTAATTTTGTCACTGGTCATATGATTTGAGCATCTACTATTAATGATTGAGTAGTTATGCTCCTCTCTAGCATGAAAAGAAGTCACCTAGCATTATGACCTACTTTCAGAGAACTTTCCTTTACACATCTATTAGAGTTAATAGAATTATATTCAACTTTCATAGCCATAAACAAGAATTTACTATCCTCATCATCCCCATAGTTAGATTCATCATTAGATACAATGGCATCTTCACTAACATAATAACTTTTCTTAATTGCATTACCTTTTTTTCCTTGATCTTTCCATTTAATGATCTATTTGGATATCTTGAAGCATAATGAGCTATCTTTCCATAACTAGAACATTTGAAAGGAAGCTTACCTATGTATGTACTAGTACCCTGTTTCATTCTCCTCATAAAAATTTCTTCAACATCATCAAGATCATCCTGATCTGATTCCTTGGTCTTCTTTGATTTTCCAACCTTAAAAGAAGTCTCATCTTTTGCATTACTTGAATCAAACTCCCTTAATTCAAAAGTAGTTAAAGTTCCAAAAAGTTGTTCTCTAGAATAATTATTTAGATTCTAAAATTTATCAATAGTATAAACTTTATGACTATAATCTTTAGGTATATTTTCCAGTACTTACCTTCTCTACCACCTCATCATCTTTAATATTTTCACCAAGCCCTCTAATGGAATTGAAAACTTCATCCAAATTCTGCATGCAACTTGTAATGTTTCCATTCTCTAACATCTATGTATTTTCAAACATGATCTTTAGATTCTATATCTTACCTTGCTTCACTTTATCATCTCCCTCATAAATGCTTTCCGAATTTTTTTGGATCTCATTAGAAATTTAAGATTCATAACTTTCAAAAGTTCAATATTAGAAAGACCACTCAAAAGAGCATACCTTCCTTTCATACTATTCTAATAGGCCTTGATCTGATCATTAGTACTCAAACCATTTGTAGGCATAATTTATCTGTCACAATAGACTTCCAAACTCCATATCCAAGGGATACAAGAAAACCTTTCATTCTTTTCTTCCAAAATTCATTATCTAATCCATAAGAAAAGAGCATCGCTCTTATGCTCCATCCTAGTTATACCTCAAGTAGTTAAGCTTTCTTCCAAGGAACCTTTCTTTGATACCAATTATTGAATGCACAAGACAATTGAGAGGGGGGTGAATCAATTTTATATTAAAAAATCAAAAACCTCACTAACATTCAGATCCACATAAAATTTGATAGCCTTTAAACTATTAGAATGATTTAGCATGAGAGAAAATAATATTAACTGAAACAAATGAACACCATGCATAATAGAACACTAACGTGGAAAACCCAAGAAGGGAAAAAACATAGTGAGGATTATCTCACAATATAAAGTAATTGCGACACCAAATATAAAAGGCTCACTTTCAGAGGGCTTAGTATCTAAAATAAAGAAGGGCTCACTACCAAAATATAGAAAGGAAAAAAAACAATGTTACAATGATAAATCCCTCTCAATTCAATACAAAATTCCACCATAGAATTACCAACATACTCATAGCCTTTCTAAATATTGTAGATACCTTCTACTCATTGCTTCCAATAGTCTAAATCATTAAAGATCACATTGCACTTCACAAATTCACACTTCAAAACTCAACACTTCACATCTCTATATCAATACACAATCCTCCATCAACACAATAATTATTTATACCTTCTTCAACCTTGAAAACATTCTCCAAGGTTGGCTATGTACCTCAACCGTGCAACTTAAAATTAAGTTTGCACTAAGCATTCCTGCAATGGAAAGGAATGAAAGAGGAGCACACCACATATTAACCTAGACCCAAATCATAGATATACACCATGTTGTTCTTCCAAAATCACCAAAGAAAATCCATAATTAGTGTAAACATCCAAGATAATTCAAACCTATGTAAACACCATAAAAAATTTACACACACACTTCCTTAAATCTAAAAATGAATCATTGACCACACATAATGTAGAAGTTGATAAATCTCAACCTCACAGTCCCCAAGAATCATCTGGAAGAAATCACCTATCACATACAACAGATATTCAGAACAAACAATAATGGATGTTCTGTAAACCCTCAAAGCAAAATTATGTGCAAGCATAAACCATAAATAATTATTGAATGATCTGATAATTACAATGTGATCAATCCTTATGAGGAGATCAAGAAGACCTAAAATTAGGAAACCCTAGTGTGCACACAATAATTAATAAATAATTATTAATGTGCCTAAGTTTAGCTTAAGCAACCTAAAGGAATAAGTGACTTAATTAATTAACCAATATGATTAAATTAATTAAGTATAATAACTTATTACTCTAACACCCCCCCTTAAGATGAACTTAGGGAGTAGCTAAAACACTAGAAAAAAGATGCATGAAAGCAAAGATGGGTCCCGACAACAAAGGCTTGATCAGGTACCCAAGTATAAATGCAATGCAAACTAAACTAAACTGGGGTAAAGGAGAAAACCCAGTGAGAATAAAACTCCTCCCAAAAATAGAATGCAAAGAGAAACTAAGTGATGAAAGATGGAGGACTCCATAAGACCCCCCAAGGACACCATCCATCACAAAGATACATGAAATAACCCCCCCAAAAGAGAGGAATAAAGAGACCACATATCCCCCTCGAAATGAAGTAGCCCCAAAAGAACTGAAGAAACTGCATCTCCTGAAAGAAGTGAGAGGGAAGAGGTCGAATGAAATAAAACTTTGAAGGTGAAGTAGGTGTAGCCCAAGATGTCTCCACAGAAGCAGGTGTGACCTCAACAAATGAAGAAGTCAAAGTAGGTGAAGACTGAATAGAAACCTCCAAAGATGGATGATCAACTGGATCATGTTGCACTGAAATAGAAGAAACCACATTTGTAGTCATAGAAGTATCAACAACTGCAACAAGAGGTGGAGGAGATAGAATGGATGGCTCAAGATTAGGATCTAAAGTGATAAATCCAATGTTCAAGTAGCCAAATGTCTCCTCTGAATGATGATTCACACTAGAAGTGTGATGAAAAATTGTAGGAACAAAAGCACCATCAGTAGAAAAATATGCAAAGGAATACAACCGAGATGAGTGATCCACCACCCTAGTAGCAATAACTATTCTACTCTCCAAGTCTCTAATGATAACTGAATCAGGTGTGAACTCCACAGACCTCCCATTGCCTCCATGTGTGATCTGATATCTAGAAATAAGGTTGTTCGTCAAATGAGGAACACACAAGACATCCTAAAAAGTGTTGTCCCCAAAACTAATAGACCCCTTCCCTGTAACACTCATGTATGTATTTTTTCCCATCAAAATAGGAGACATAGTGTGAGACTCAAAGGAAGTGAACATAGTCTGTGCAGAAGCCATATGATGAGATGCTACTGAATCTAGAAGCCATCTCCTTGATCCAAGACTCGAAGAAGCACAAAGAGCATGCCCCTTCATATTTGATGAAGTATGTAAACCAGTTGTGCCTCTGTCATGCTGAACTGAAGAAGAAGAAGAAGGAGGGGAAGAAGATGATGCAAACATCCTAGAAGGAAAATCAATATGATGTTTCTGAAGAAGATTCTTCAGCTTATCAATGTCCTTCTTGTAGCAATTATATTCTGCATTTCCTTCTCTCTTGCAATATGTACATGGTCCCTTCTCCTTCCTAAATTATTTCCCCTTAGAAGAGGATGATGAATCTAAGGACTCCTTTTGCTGCTCATGAGATTTGGAATCTTTTTGTTTATGTTTCTTGCATTTTCCTATAGAAGCCTTCTGATCTTTGGGCTCCTATGATGCAATAAGTGTCTATGATGAAGAGGGCTTCAACTTTCCCATATTGGCCAACTTGGCCTGCTCTCAAGTGAGAAAAGATGCAAAATCATCAAAAGAAGGCATAGTAAATCTAGTACCAAGTGCATCCCTAGTAGCATAAAAGGTAGAAACAAAAACTAAATAATCTGGTCCAAGCTTAGAAAGAATGGACAATATCAATTGAGAGTCTTCCTTCTGAACACCACACTGTGACAACTACAATCTAAGAGACTTGAGTTTGGTGAAAAACTCCTGGATGTTGTCAAAATCCCTAGGATTTAAGCCAATAATCTCATTCTCTAACTCGAGACTGTAAAGTAGTCCAGACCGCATGGGGTGTAGTGCAAGACTCAATATGAAAAAGAAGGTAAAAAGAAAGAGAAATACATAATGTACCATAAGCTTCATCACATCTATTAAACCAGTTTCTCTTTTCAACAGCACATGTAGGTTCAATTTTTGTACCCATGGTTACCCTATACAACCCTTTGTGTTTCAAGTGAATCTCCATTTGTTTTTTCCAACCAAAATAGTTGAATGGAGTAAGGGGTGCAACTTATATGTATCCATGATATAAAACATAAATATATACTCTCAGATAACAAAGACAATGCTCGCTGATCTAAAAAAAAATCCTAATAGCACGCTTCCCAAGAAAATAATTGAAAAACTAAAGGCTGAGATAAAACATTAATATCAGATACCTAGTAAAAAAATATGGGAAAATAGGTTTGATTTCTGTGTAGAGCAATAAACTAGCTTTCCGACGCCTATTTGTTTTCGCAAAACTGAGTCCGGACGCAAAAGATATGCCTCCCGAAGTGAAAACAACAACTTCTGGGTTTGACAGGCGAAAAAGGCACCAAAATAGAAAAATAAAAACTTTTAACCTCCACCACTGGAA
Source organism: Sequoiadendron giganteum (assembly GCA_007115665.2). Taxonomy (NCBI): domain Eukaryota; kingdom Viridiplantae; phylum Streptophyta; class Pinopsida; order Cupressales; family Cupressaceae; genus Sequoiadendron; species Sequoiadendron giganteum. The sequence continues at coordinate 589,228,671 of CM021101.1, read as the reverse complement.
ATAACATCAAACCAAATTTCCAATGATATTTCATTTCCGAAAAAACGCTTTCGTTTGTAAAAGTTATGAGAAAACGAAAAAAAGGCCTATAAAAGGCACTTCCAACACTAATCAGGGGCAAATTTTGGGCTCCTTCTATCTGGCCCTTGGTCGTGCATGTGACCGGCCGCTGGAACTTGGGGGCTAAATCTGCTGGCTCCTAGTCATAGATGTGACCGCACGCTCAATGCTGGAGGGCTGAAACCCGACAATAAGCGCCCGGTCGCTGAAGGGATTGGGGGCTTACAGTTGAGCCCGTGGGGGCTATATCGAGAGCGGAGTGGCAGTGGCAGGTGGGCGATGGCCGCCGGTTGTGGGTGGCACGCAGGTGGCCACTGAACAATGCTAGGGCAGCGGGTTATTTTTGCATGGGCCATGCAAAAACCTGCGGGTTTTTTTTTTATTTTTTTGAATTTTTCATCTCGGACTGCATGCCGGGGAGACCGTACATCTTCCCTGGTAAATTTTTTTTGCCTTTTTTTCAACAAGTCCAAAATCGATGAAATGAAAGGTGTTTCTAGGGTTTTGAGGCATCTTGAACATGATGGCGATGTCTGTTTTTCCCAAAGATGCACAGAAAAAATGCCTACCCCCAAATGCACAAAAGATTAGCCTGGCTTGAAACCCTTGCACAGAAAAAAATGCTGTGAGAGAATATCTTCAAAACACAAACATGCAGCTATAGGTCTGGAGCTTTGATACCATGTAGAAGTTGATAAATCTCAACCTCATAGTCCCCAAGAATCACTTGCAAGCAATCACCTATCGCATGCAACAGATATTCAGAACAAACAATAATGGATCTCCTGTAAACCCTCAGAGCAAAAGTATGTGCAAGCATAAACCAGAAATAATTATTGAATGATCTGATAATTACAATGTTATCAATCCTTATGAGGAGATCAAGAAAACCTAAAATTAGGAAACCCTAGTGTGCACACTTAAAATAATTAATAAATAATTATTAATGTGCCTAAGTTTAGCTTAAGCAACCTAAAGGAATAAGTGACTTAATTAATTAACCAATATGATTAAATTAATTAAGTATAATAACTTATTACTCTAACACATAACACTTGAACACAATCTAGAATATTCCACAAACAACCTGAAATCCAAGAAATTATTTTGCAAAAAATTTCACCTAAGGAACAAACTCATCCTATGCACCTAGATAATCTTCCACATTCTAATTCAAGAAATCAACTTGGGGAGCATGAAACCATGGTCAAATTCAGCTAGGGGTAGATATGATTCTTATCAACACACTTCAAGAACTAAAAGACCAAAGACCAAACTGTGGAGCAAAAATATTGCTCCCATACAACACTACAACACAATTCACACATTGGTGAACATAAATTTTTTTGCACATCAATCAAAATTGGGAAACTCTTGATATAACACCTGTTAACACATTTGATCAACATATCCAAACTGCACAAGAAGATCTTCAACATAAAATAAATGTGGAGCAAAAGCCAAAACACCACACTATATGCTAGAACGCCTCTACAAAACAATGTTTCCTCTTTTGTTCAGTTTTTTTCAAAAGAACTTGGAAAACGAGCACCGTAAAAGCATTCCCATCATCTTCACCACTTCCTCATCATCACCAAACCAACTACAAAACAATAACTCAACCAAACAAAATCCATAGACATAAGCTTATCAAAGCAACACTAGAGATTGACACTAGTAGCACTTACTAGTGACAACATAATGAAACTAGTCAAAGCATCATCACAACTTCTCAACCATCACCAGTTGACATTGATGACAATATAAACATAAGCTTTTTGACATCAATGACAACACCAACTACTCATACTTATAAATATATATATTTTTAAATAAATATTAAAAAGGCTTCATATTAAAATAGAGTTGTTTCCATTTGACATCAACTCTCATATTAAATATTTATCAAAAATAAAAGATTATACCACCTTGATATGGATTCGTTTATCTAGTGCATCATATTTCTTTAAATTTTTAACAAGTTCTAGTAATTTTTTTGACATAGTAATAAACCTAATATTCTTGTGCTGATAACCTACTTTTAGTAAAAATAAAATATTAAATATACATAGTAGTTAAACTATTAAAATATATATGTATGTTTGAAAAATACACTTATGGATCTACAAAATTGTATTTTTATGATTTAAATAATATGTTATTTACATGAGTAGGATTTGGTCAAACATCAAGTTTTTCAAATAGCCTTTTTTTTTTTGGTAAATTAGCCTCAAACTGGTGCTACATATGCATTTAGCCAATAATTATAGCTGGAAAATTTATGGACAAAACTTAGCTATAATGAATTTTACTAGATCATATGTTTTGACAAAAAATGATTTTTAGTTAGAAATGCTTAAATTCACTTGCGTTGATAGGTTGGCCAAAAGTGTGACACAACTTTGTAGTTTTACTCCTAAACTATTATCAATGGAAAGGGTGTTCCTTTGAGAACCATGAATAAAATTTGAATTTGTTTGATGTTTTCCAAGTTTAGACAAGAATGCTCAGTTTCCCATTGATTTAGGGGATTTAACTAGGGAATACCAAAGGTTAAGGGACATCAATATAGTAAAATGGGTTATTTTTTAGACCGAGAGGGTAAAAAAGGGAATTGAAGAGGTTTTCAAATGGAGAACTTGATCCTTTCAATTATGATATCTTTCAAGACTACTTTGAAAATATATATTTTTCTCTATTTCAAGTATTATGTATGGATTAAAAATTCCAAAATCTAATAAACATGATGGTGTCAGTACTTGCCATCTAGAGTAGGGATATCAACTAACCCTATGATTATGCAACCTTTGTATCAAATTGGATTCAGAGGTCCATATGTGATATAAGAGAGAACAAGATAATTCTATATTTCAAGTGGATTTTCTTGTTATTCCACATTCTATTGTATGGTGGAAGAAAAATATGGTCCTCTCGCATTTTCATTCATGATGTCCCTCTAATAATAAATGTTAAACCCTCTAGTCAAAATCAGAGACCAATGAATCCTAAACTTCCACTAAGATGTAACAAAAATTAATGAAGCTAAGAGAGGGAGTAATCATCAAAGCCAACAAATATTCTACTTGGGTTTCTAATCTAGTTCGAGTAAAAAAGAATGGAGACATTAGACTATGTGTAGACTTAATAATTCTAAATGTGTCTTCATTAATGGATAATTATTCATTTCCTAACATGGAGGAAATGTTGCATTAAGTTACAAGTTGTGGTATGTTTTCTATGATGGATAGCTTATTAGGATACAACCAGGTGCAAGTGAAAGTTAGAGTAGAATAATACTACATTTACCACACCATGGGGCACCTATGTCTATGTTTCATTTGGGTTGACTAGCACTTGAGAAATATTCCAAAGAGCAATGGATGATTCATTTTCAAACCTTATTGATTCAATTATGGTAGTATACCAAGATGACTTGACAACATTTTCTACAAGGATAGAAGATCATTGTATTCATCTTGAGCAAATATTTTCAAGGGCTCTAGAATTTTGTATATATTTGAACCCTAAGAAATGTGTATTTGGGGCCATAGAAGGAAAGATCTTATGCCATATTACACCTAAATAAGGAAGAAAAATAAACCTAGAGCATGTTACAACTCAATTGAAATGATTACCCAACCTAAAACCATTAAACACATTCAATGTTTCTTCAGGATGGTGAACTTTTCTAGGAGATTTATTAGATTTTTTGCTAGATTAATTAAATCCATTTCCAAGATGCTAAAGAAAGGTGAATCCATATCTTAGTGATAAGATACAACCAAGTATTTCCAAAGCATAAAAGAAGAAATCAAGTAGGATCTCCTTTTGAAATATCCATATTTTTCAAAACCTTTTTAGTTTTTTCTTATGCTTCCTTTCATACCATAACTACTATTTTTGTACAAACAAATGAAGAAGGATATGAGTATTATATTTCTTTCTTTAGAAAATACCTTCAAGCTACTAAGTTAAAGTATGATATTATGGAAAACTAAGCTTATTCTCTATTGAAAGAAATGAATTATTTTAGACCTTACTTGGTAGGGGCTGAAATTGTTGTTTATGTTCCTATAATGATGTAAATCCTACCCCCTTCATGGAGATAGGGAAATTTATCATTTAATTTGGACCTATTCTAGTACCCTTGCATTAATTACCCTTTAATTCATCATTAATAGGCCCCTAAAACCCTTTATTATGGATCTCGGGACTTATTTCAGCTAAAAACCTGACAAAATCATCAAAAACACTTAAAATTTTAGCAACCCACCTCGAGAATCTAGGGTGGAACTCATATGCCACCTTGGGTGTATTATTCACATTGATGGTGTTTTTTTCATAATGAAAACTCAAATAGAATATAATATCCTATCTCTCTTGAAAGGTAAATCTCTATCAGCAAGCCTCAAGAGATAACCCCAAGGTCTCTAATGTAAGTTCTTGAGAATGCAGTAAAACAACTTAGAGACTATATTAAAATGTTGGTAATCACAAGGGGCCTTACAAACAAGTACTATAAACTGTTAGGTTCATCAAGTATATTAATGAAATGATGCTCTTCCAGTCCTAAAGCTAACCCAGATTCAAAGAAATAGAAAAAGATTAAAGGGTTTGAGAGAAATTATAAAACTAACTCCTAGAATCAATCATGAAAACAACAAAGCATTCAAAATGGACTAAAAATTCAAACAAATTCCTACTAAACCCAAATTAAATCTGCAATATCATAGAAATAGTGCAATTCCCTAAGGCATAAATATTTTTAGATTATGAAGCATTCACACATCAACCCAAATATGGCATTGAAATGAATAAATACCCAAAATTACTCTCTTGTCTAAATCATAATGCTTGGCATATTCTATTACTAAATCTGGGCATAGTAAGGTAGGTGGAAATACTACTGCTTGGGCCAATCCTATATGAGTGGTGATTTGTTCCAAATGAGAAGGTGCGCTCTTGAACATCCTCTTCTTGAAGTCATCATAGTCAACATGTCCCATGTTTGTATCACCAATATTGCTCCATGTTGAAATAATCTTGGACTCAAGCTAGACCTCTTTGAAGTCATACTTCATATTCTCTGCTCTGGTATGTGGTTCCTCAAGACCAACCTCTGATGTCTTTTCTTTGGATCCCTTTGCCAAAATAGTCTCAACCTACATCTATTAGAAAGAAGCAAAAATCACCATGGTATTGAGCACAATTTTTAATCTAACCTCATTATCATGAAAACTCCTTAAGAATTACATAATTAACCTCGAAAGCATCAGGAAAACCATAAAATCTCATCATAGAGTGAAGCATTGTGAGACCTTAGGATTTTTCATACTTCAAGGATTTCAATCAAGGATGAATTTCGAGGAATTTGCCTCTTGGAAGATTATCTGAAGTTTCAGACACTCAAAGAATCCACGAGGGAATAGATTCTCCAAAAAAGGACTAATTTATCACAACCTTTAGTCAAAGATCAATCATAATCACCATGTAATCATTTCCACCATCATGCAAAGATCAAGTTGAAACATTCAACCCCATCTAACAAAGTTTGGAATTTTGGGGCTGAAAGGATTTCAAGTAATCCAGAGGCGAGCGGATTCTTAGAATTCCTAGACATTTGAGGAATTGAGAGAAAGAAGGATATGCTGAAGATGTCAGTTCAATCCCAAACCTAATTCATTATTTACTCACCAACCTTGTGTAATCACCTTACTTGTAGGGTCAAGTCAGATTCATGCATGTGCATTTCTCAATCTAATGTTTAGGTTTTAAAGCCTTTGGAGGATTTCAAAGAATCCATGGATGGATGAATTTTCTGAATGTCAAGACACTCAGAGAATCTATGACACAAAAAAATCACCAAAGGATTCCAACTCACCAATATCTAACTTAAAACATTTAATTCACACCATGAAATCACTCCTTGACCAAACTTAAAGTTCTCCTAATGCATTGACCTACACCTATCACCCTTCGAAGTTTGAGAGTACAATGGATTTGGGGAATCTACATTGGGATTTATTTTCTGAAAGAACTAACTTCTAGAGAATCTTCCCAAGGGCAGATTTTATGAAATTCGTCATTCACCCCTTTCATTTTTTATTCTTTGAAAAACCCAACTCTTGACTCATACCCCTAGCTCAAGATGATTAAAATATAAACCCTAGCAAAGATTCAAAGCACAAACCCAAGAAATGTCCCAAGAACTTGAACTCTAAGCATCATCACAACACACTCGAATCTGCCAACCAAAAATATGGCAAGGGTAAATATAGTTGGGGCTTAACAAATTGAATGTTAAAATGAATTTGGGTCCCAAGAGTCATAGTCAAAACCCATGGAATCAAGCCCTAATCCTTACAAAATCTCATGTCCCCTAGCTTTCCATTGTAGAAGACCAAAAAGAGGAACCCTAACGATGCCCTAATTTTAACAAAATCAAATGGATGCCAAGAAATCATAGAGGGGTGTCACAAATGCTCTCAAAATCTATCATTCAACATCAAACCCCAAACATACCATGTGCAAGCAAATAGATCCATGTGAATGACACTTCGAATATCAATCCCACTATGAGGAGACAAACCATGGAGGCACACATCATTGAATGACTGAAACCTTATAAAATCAAATTGAAATCACAAAATATTCAAGTGTTCATACCTTTCAATCGAGGAAACTCAAATTCAACAAGAAGAAAGCACATGAAGATCGATCAAAATCCAAAATGTAGATGCCTGGATCACCAACACTAAACACCGAGGTAAAATGGGGGTTGCTCTAATCAAAGCACAATGTAAAAATGAAGAGGAAGGGTGAAATCATAAATTAATAGACCCCAAAATGATAATAAATGCATCTTGAGTACAATGCCTAACCATATTCTATGGCATGACCCCTAGGATTTTGGAAATGCAACGGGGGGAAGGATTCAAAAAATCCATTTGGGGCCGAGTTCCCCAAATTGACAGGTCTTCAGGGAATCCACCTAAGGGAATATTCTCCAAAAGCTCACCCCTTTGGACAATCTAGGGACTCACAGATTCTTTGAGATAAGCACGATCTAGGAAATCCATCTACAAGTGTAATCTCCGACGATGAATTTCTTCAAAAATTCTACCAAGGGAAGAAATTCCTAAGACCCAGCATAACTTTCCCAATCTTTATCACAAGTTAAATTTTAGTGAAGGTTTGGAGTTCCATGAGAAACTTGAGATGAAAGTACTGAAACCAAAATCACCTACAATGCAGATAGAGCATTAGTACAATCAAACAAAGAAAAATCTAAAAACCAGAGTAACCTATCCCTTAAGGGGAAAAGGTCAGACCTAAAGAGAAACCAAGATTTGAAAGAAATCCAAAAGAGGGTCCCTACCTTGGGTGGGGTGTGTGTACAAAAGTGCACAAAAAATGGAAATTCCTGTTGGGAAAATTCTCTAGAGAATTTCGATGAAAAACTAGTATCAAGAACCTAGAATCTCTAGTTTTGATCCTCACATCATGTCACCCATGAACTATGGCTTCAAAATCAATGGCCAATCAAGCCCTTCCTATGCTGAAAATCCTAGTGTGTGTAGATGTATTCATTTCCCTCCCTTAGCTACTGTAAGGAAACCAAGGTCATTCAAGTTAAGCTATGTAAAGATTCTAACTTCAAAAGAAACCTAGATAGAGCCCCATTACAAGTCAAGCATCCATAGCCCTTACAAGGTTATTTTTGTGATTCTCTCAAACATAGATCTACTGGAAGCTGGGTGTCCATATCCCCAATGGAGTTATTTGAATCCTCATGATAAGTTAAATTTTCTTTCTTTTGATATTCACTATTTTTTTCTTTTCCTTCTTTCTTTTTTGGTTTTTCTCTTAACAAGACTTCATAACGAACCTACAACAACCTTAGGATACTTAAAATGTGTAAAACGTAATATTTGAGCACATTCCAGAAATAACCTAATCTAATTACTTATTCACTCTATTCTTTGTGTTCATAAAATGAAGGAAAGTTCAACATCATAAAATCTATTTGAACTAGTGAAGATATATTTGAATGAAATTGCAGGCATGGATGAGTTGACAATTGCCAAAAATTTTGTGTGTAGGAGCTGATGGAGCTACAGTGATGCAAGGTCAAAGGAGTAGTGTTTGTACAAAGTTACAAACTACTTGTATACCATACATTCTTGGCATTCACTACATATCCCACATAATGAATTTAGCATTCAAAATTGTAAGAAAGTTTCCTAGAGTATGAAAAGTTGAAAATATAGTCCATGAGATCCACACATACTTTTTCTGAAGTCCCAAACATTTTGCAGAATTTCAGCATTTTGTTGAGGGAATAACACCAGGAAACAAGCTTCTCAAGGATTTCAATACTAGATGGATCTCCCTAAATGAACCAACACAATGAGTTCTTTCAAAATATCAATCATTGATTGGAGTGATGTACGAGCATCGCTACATAGTAGCCAAAGCTCTTGACCTCTTACATAGGTTAAGTGATATAGAGATTCACTTTAGCGAGTCTTCTCCCCATGCTAGATGTGATGAAGAATCTTTCAATAAATCTTGAGATAAAACTATGTATATTTATGAATATTCCAATCTACATAAACATAAATGTTGGCCCTCGGTCATCTATATCTATATCTAACACAAGAAGGCGCAAATTATTTCATGTCGCAAAAAATTACTGATTTGAATAATATTAATAATTATTTATAGTGTAATACAAACGAGAATTTATATATTTGTGTATGTGGATATGATATACCAATGTACCATTGTAAGACAACCAGTCGCTCTAGTAGAGAAGTAGCTATTAATGAGAAATATTTTAATAGGATTGTTAACTCTGTTAGTGATAATTTGAAGGAAATTGCAAAATCTCTTTCCTCAGAGATTCATGAAAGATTCCCTTGACATGAAATACTTGAAGCCATGGGTATTGTGTATCCTCAATTTTGGGTAAACCCAGATAACCCAAAATATTTTCATGATAAAGTAAAAATATTGATTGAACAATTTTTGAAAAGGGTAACATACAATGAGTAGACAATAGAAGGAATTTTAAATAAAAATAAGATTAGACAAAAATGTAGGAGTTTTGCAAAAACTATGAAGGACCAGTATAAATCCATGGTCACAAAGAATGCCTTTGAATCGAGATCAATAAAAAAGGTTTGGACTAACTTAGGTTAGATCGAAATATTGTGTGATTCGATATTAGAATATTTCAATTTTGTTTATTTATGTTGAAAAACGATATTGGGGTCGGTGGAGGATGAGAGATTTTTTAGTACTTTGGGATTTTTGAAATAAAAGTTAAGAAACAAACTAGATAAGAATTTGGAAAATTTCTTGAGGATGAAAGGAACTACGTATAATGTCAAAAAATCTCATTTTAGAAGGGAACTCACAATTTGGAGGTCCACATGTGAATGAAGAGAGATATGTTTGTGCAACATAAAAACTCTAAATTCAAATGCTGGTACTAGTAGCACTTGTAGTGGTAGTGGGACTAGGATAGATGGCATTGACACAAATCACACAATGAATGTTGAATTTGAGACATAGACCAAAGAAAATTAAGAGTAGACTCAAAATCAAGATGACTCTTTTAATTTATCTCAAGATCAGTGTCAATTTGAGGACTCCAACTCCATTTGGTAAATGGAAGAGAATTAGTAGCTTTTAGGTATTTATATTGCAATTCATGAATTGGTTTCCATTGTTCCAAAGTCCAAACTATAGTTGATGATATTTTATATTGTATTCAAATAAATTTTGAATCATTGCACTTCATGATATTTTATTTTATATTTCACTTCATGAATCATAGTCCAAATTGTAGTTGCTGATATTTTATATTGTATTCCATGGTATTGAATTTTATATGTGATTTTGCATCATTTTTAAGGAATAACACTTATCAAACTATTTCTAAATTCCTATTGCATTTCCATTCACACATTCTTTGATAAATAACTGAAAGGAATATTAATCCATTCCTTGAGCAGAACCTCATAGTTCAACATCCATAACTTAGAAGCTCTACAAAGCTGATTATAGAAAGAGTTTTTGATACTCCAGCATTAAAAGCAGCTAACATGACCATTAACATTGATAAGCTCACAAAAGCAACATTTGAGAGCCTTACTAAAGATAGAGAAATGCATAGAAGCGTTGGTTAATAGATTTGTCACCAGACTCTATATTCTTACTAAAGGAAATGATTTTAACTAGAAAGCTTTCAAAGGCATCCACACAACTTAAACAATAAAAGATTAAAATATCAAATCCCCTAAATTATATTGAGAAATCCTTATGCATCCATAACCATAAAATCTTTATTCATAGATAAACATTCCACAGGAATGAAACTAAACAAAAATTTATCATTCCAATAATAGATAATCCATTGGAAAACTAAACAACAAAAGAAGAATAAAATTACACACCATAACTAAAAGATTACACATACATGAACTTCACCATTGTCTTTCTATATTCAAATAACAAAAAAGCAGTAAATATAAGAGAGTTTTTATTTGTTCTAATGAGTAAAGGCCAAGCATTGACCTCCATATTTAAAGCTTAAAAATTGTCTTGATAATTATTTCTTGAAGACAATTGTTTGAGAAATTAAAATAAAAAGACTTTGAAGTTTCAAGAGATCCAAATTAAAGGAGATAACATAAAAACTAAAAACTAATCAACAGTCCCAACACCAACTCCTTTGCTTTAAATTATTTCCACTTCCTGCTTCTCTAGTAATGCCTTTTGTGCCTTTACTCTTTGCATGTATTCCTGGTACTTGGTGATAATTGTGGTGATTTTTTTGCTTCCTAGAGTCATGTTGATTTGTAACCTTTTCCTCTATTTTTAAAGTGCATGGTCCAACTCAGCTAACATTTCATAGATGTTGTCACTTTCCACCTTAAATGAACTTATATAGGTCTGTAAGTTACTCAATTTCCTGAATGAGTCTCTAGTGGCTATCTCAAGATCACCTATTATTTGTGATACACCTCTTTAGGTCCCCTCGTTATGTCTACAACATCCTGTACCTTTTCATCAAACTCATCTATGATGTCCAATTCAAGAGCATTGAAGTTCTCCTCGATCTTAACCAACATGTCAAAGTATTTTTCTAACACTTTATTGATTTCCTTGATATAATCTTTATATAATGACAATTTCCAATCCAAGGAAACAAACCAAATAGGATCAATTTCTCTAGGGTCATCCAAAAGTTTTTCTTTTATTAACAAAGTGTGCTCCATGGAGAGTAATTCTCCAATTTCCATTGAAAGAAGAAATGTACTACTATGTTCTCTCTTGATCTGCTGGAGCTCAACTGCCAATTCCTTTCTTTTATCAGACACATTAACATATAACTGTATAAATTTACTAATGTAGAAAATTCCATCCTCATAAACCCCTTCTATCCATTCATTGGTAGCTCTAGCATAACCTATTTTTTTCCTGACACATTGCATAGTGTCAAAATTAATACTTTGAACATTTGAGCTTGAGGTTTCCTTAGTGGTTGGAGTCACAATTAATGTAATAAAATTTCTTAAATAAATAATATTAGATTGCAATTGAAGGTTCTCCTTTTTATATTCTTTTTCTCTTTCGATCAATGCATTGATAGAGTAATAAGCATGATATACATCACCTTCTAAAGTAGATGGCCCCATATCGACATGAGTAACCTTGTGGTCGACTTCCATTAGCTCATTTTTGGATCAAAAAATTCCAACAATTGATGCCCAAAAGTGGAATCAATGACAATTCGTGACATCCTCTTAGCCTTTTTGGGCTTCTGGTGACTGTGCAACAACATGGAAACTATATCTACTTCAATTTTTATTGCGATAATATCCTTTATTTTCTTTTCAAATGCTTTCTTTAACCATATTGGTTAAGATGCCACTAATCCAATGTCTCTACTTTCAACACTTACATTTTCTTTCTTTTTAGTTGATTGAATAGTTTAAAAAGTATCCCGTACTAGAGAAGGGTGATCTTAAAATAATGTGGGAAAAGAATTATCAACAATTATTTGTTGAAAAATTCCCTCAAAGTTTGTAGGTACTGGATTTTCTTGACTAGCCTTTTTCTTGGGTAACGAGGGTACACTATCCTGTTCACAAATTGATTCTAGCTTGTCCCCGGTGTCTTTTGGCTTCTTGCCATCTCCTCCTAACTGTGAGCCAATTCTAGATAGCCTAATTGACTACTTTCCAACTAATATATTTATGCCAAAGGTCTGTATAGTCCCTTGCTCTTTTCTCTGTGAAACCCTTTTCTCATGGGGAGAGCCCACACTTTGGCACCATTTTTTGTTCAACCAGTCTAAAGTTCTTCTCAAAATAGGGGAAGAAAGGACCACTAAGTCTAAAACTTCATCCTTTGACCAATTAATTTTGTACAAGGGCTTAGGAGTAGGGGCCCAATATTTGGGATCAATGATCACCAAGTCTTCTTGCACATCTTTTGGAATATTGAGAGAAATACCAAAATCTTGTATTTTTCTTAGGGTCAATCTCATGTAATTTCTTCTATACACCTCGCCTTCATCTGTATAGTCTTCCCAAAAATATTCAATATCAGGGCGATGTTCATAGCTGCTAACTCCATAAATTTTTTTCTTAACATAACCCTTGCTATCAAAATTAGTTGTCATGGGAAAACACTAAAAATTAAATTCATTTAGGGCTTTTGCACACCCCTAGCAATATTATTACTTTTGCAAGACAATGAAGGCATTGAAAATGTAAAAGCATACCCCTTCTTTCCCATATTTGAATATTTAACATTTGCAATGACCATCTACCGAACAACTTCAAGAAAAACCATGAAATCACTTGGGTAACAAGGTAATTTCATTGGAGCCTTCTCAAAACTTCCAATTCTAAGATAAGTGAATCTATTGAACTGAATGTAGAAACTTCCAAACCTCAATACCAGAGCTACCACTTTAGGTGAAACTGTAAGCTTAGGTTTTCCATGAAATTTTCTCACAATTTACATTAAAAAATGTGTCATTGACATGACAAAAATTCCTCATTCCAACCTTCTATACATAGGTGTGTCTAGCGTTAGAGACCTTTATGGTTCCAACCCTACCTAGACAGCCTCTTAACTAGGTAGAATGTAAACCAAGTATGAGAACATATGAAAGGCAACAATTTGCCATAAATTTATCAATTGCTCATTTAAATGATAACTAATAATATCAACCCATTCAATGAATTTATTTTCACTACAAATCACTAGAATAAAACAGCACATCCGAAATTTGAAAGAGTCTAGATATGCATTACCAATGACAAGATGTAGCAACATGATAGCATCTAAAATTTCATCCACAAAAATGAACCCTTTTAAGCTTTGAGGGCAATTGATACTTACCATTTTTCTCGGATTTCAACCAATTCTTCGAAATGGAATTTTTGCACCATTCCTCATTCATTTTAAAAAACTCATCACTAATAGCTACAAACATTTTCTCTATAGTTTCCCTCTCTGGAATGCTTAATGCATGGGAAATGACTTCAGGAGTAATTCTTGCAATGTTTGACCCATCCACAACCTAATTTCATGAGTCTTTGGAATGTAGCCCATTATGCATACAATCACCAGGTCAACACTTTGTACAACCTTAGGAAACTTCTCGCATGCGCCAAACCACTCTATAGAACATTATCTTCCACTCCTTTGCGCTAGGTGCACCAAAAGCTCCTCCAAATTGAGGTGCCCAATTTCAGTGTCCCTCACGCCAGACCTATGATTTTGAATTCGAATCTACATGAGCGCAAATTTTTGGAGATAGAATGTTTTCACTTGAGAAGTATTGGCATTGGAAAAGAGTGAGAATGTAGGCTAAATGAACTAGTAAAACATCACCATCCATTGGCACTTATGTTGTTAATTTTAATAGGACATGCATTAAATGTGACATTCAATTTCATTACTCAAAAAGATATCCTTTAAACTTGAATTCTTTTTGAAATTCTTGAAAAGACAACTCAAGGTTAGTTTGTACATAGCATCCAATGAGATGACAATGCCTTTGAAAGACAAGATAAGTCCATATTGTCACTTGGTCATAGAAACTTGGAACCTTTCAACCAAAGTCGAAAGTTTCAAAGTTTTGGAAACCTCTGACTCATTGACTACCAAGATGTCTTTGACCAACAAAAACTGCAACTCAACAAAGTGAACCAAGTTGGGGAATCTAGAAGTTATGAAAATTTAGAACTCCATGACAAGGTTATAAATCTCAGAGGAATAGCAACTAAGGTTAGGAAAAGAACTATAAAAACCATGAATTTGAGCATTCTCCAAGAGAAATAAACAATAAGGAATTGAAAAATGAATGAGTTCAAAGACCCAAAAGACTAGAGGAGGTAAGTTTAAAATTGTTGACACTAGTTTAAAAGTTATAGATAACAAGAAGTAAGTATAATGAGCTTATTGATGAATATAGTAAGAGTCAACAAAAGGTTGCTAAACTTGAAACAGAGCTAGCATTATGGAAACAACAAGTGGAAATATTAAGGTTTCAAGGACCAACTAGTTCAAGTCATATTGTAACTAGGGAGTGGATGATTGATCATGAGAGTATCTTTTGGTTTGCTGTAACCATTTCTTAAGGAAATGACCGGTATAATCTATCAAATGAAAATGTGACATGTGTACATCTTGGCCTGAAGCTTGTTTTGATCCCTTGTTTTGAGTCTAACGTCTCTCCACCTGTAACATTTTTCATCAATTATTAATGAAATTTGATCAATAATATTTCATTAATCTTCTTTTTCATTATGCATTGATGTATGTTTTAATTCTAGCTCTCGTTTAATGAACTAGTTAAAGTACCTTGATTAAAGCATGAATTCTTATAAATGTTTAGTGGATTTGATAATTTATTAAGTAGTCATGGAGTTTGAGTATTGATGTGTGAATTTTAATGCAATTTCACTAAGATTATGAATGTCTAGAATTAAAATCACCTTATAGATCATATTTTAATTGTGTTAAAAGTAAAATTTGAACATGTACTCATTGGTTGATCACTCAAATCAATGCTTAATAACATATTAACAATAATATTAGTAGCATATAAAACAATGAACATCATCAATCATTTAATGTGTATCTAGTTGATGAAACCAAAGACTTTTTCTTCAAATGATAAAATAAATAATATAGATAATTGAAAATCAACACATTATTGAAGTCTAAATTTGAGATTTTTTATTGATTTTCATATGGAGTACATAGAGGCATTGGAAATGCAAAATATTTCCCAAATACAACTCTGCACAGTGCTGAGTTGGAACTTGGAAACTCATATTACCAAATATCAAATCACTCTATCACCTTTTCTAGGAACTTCCACTCTTTAGGTGGTGGAATTGTCATTTGTTCTAACTGATGTTGTTTGAATTGAAGTTTTGTTAAAATTTCATTATTATAATTGGAACCTGTCTTGAATTCTTCATTCAATTTTGCATTCAAGGTTATCAATGGTCTGATGGAATCCAAATAGTTCACCACATTTGGGTTCTGAGAAAACTAGTCCAAATCAATCTTCCATGCACCCTCCATCTTCTTTCTGAAATCATCCTTTCCAATGAATTCCTCATTTATGTCAAAATCCTCTAGCAAAACAAGCTATGTGAATTTCCTTACCTTTTCATCCACCTTCTTCATCGTGTTTGTAGCCAAATGCAAATATTCCTTTGTTTCACACATTCTCAAACACTTTTCAATGATAGATGACAACTTCATTGAGGCAGCAATTTGATTAGTAATCCGTTTTGATTTCAAATCATTGCCACTGGCTTTGTAGATTTTTTATAGAACTTGACTTGCAGATTTCTCTAATGCCAACACATTTTCGTTGTCCACTAAATATTTGTTGATCTTCTTATAATGTTGTCTGATAGCATCAATCAATTGAAACATATCACACAAATGATCAATCCTTTGCATTATTTCATCCCAAATCTTTTGTTTCATATGCCTCACTATATCTCTACAAAATGAAAATAACTTATTTTGACAAGAGTTAATTTCTTTTTTTTTCTTCCATCAGCTCTGCCTCCAATATTTCATTTATTTTTATCTCTTTCTCCAATTTTTGTTCCCACTATGCATTTCCATTTTTAATGCTTAGTCTCAATTTTTATGAAGTGGATTTTCCTCATCATATTTCTTGTTGCTCTCATCTAGCCTTTTTGTCAAGTCATTCACATCTCTCTCATTTTCATTATCTTCTTTGCTTGCTGATGTAGAGGCATATTTTTTTTAAATTTTTCTAATTCATTGCTCTTGTTATCTATTGCTTTCCTCTTTGCTTTCTCATTTTCTAGGTCTTCCTATAACTTTTCTATTTTAGTCTGCAACATTTTTTCTGAGCTCTATCTTGCTTTAGAAATGATGTGTAGAACAATTCATTTTTTTTTTGATACATTAATTTGGTTAGTATTTTTGAGTCCAAAAAAATCTAATTGAAAATTGGTCACCTGGTATTCAGATCGATCCATCTTATTTGCTAGTTTGTTTTGAACTGTGGGAACAATAATTGTGTACTCCATGATTTATTTATTTGTGTCAAATGTGGGTAATACCATGGTTTTTGTAGGCTCTGAAGTTACAACAAAGGTACTCTCCATTAGTTGCTTCTTTTCTTTTTATACAAGTTTGATTTCTTTTTAAACTCTTCAATGAAATCAAAACCTAGGGACACAAGAAAAATGGAATGCTTGAATGGCAAAGGAATATGATTAATTTCAATTGCTAATGATGTAATTTCCACACTAATTGGTAGTGGAGGAGTTCCTTGAAATAACTCCTTTATGGTGGATCCATTGATAGTGTAACTTGGACCTGTCAAAATCCTTTGTCTCTTTTGTATGCCTTGATCACCTAGTGTTTGTGTGGTATCTTGTATTGTCGTCCTCTTGCATGTAATTTGTTGTTGTTGCACATGCTGACCACTACTAGTACTATTACACATACCATCACCACCAGTGGTAGTGCCAGTTACACTAGGATCTCCACCATGGGCATGTCCTAGTTGTGATTATATCTAACCATGAGGATTAGGATTTGAAGCTCTAACAAATTGAATTTTTTCGGTTGTAATTGTATGCCATTGGTCTAATTTTTCACCTCCAAACCCAAGGCCATAGTTATCAACTAGTTTTCTATGCTCTACATTTGTTACCGTCTAAGGGCCTTATTTTTGGGACCCCAAAGGACCACCTTCATAACCCATTTTTTCAACTATGGCTTCTCTTGAAGTATATGCTTCTTTTGTGGCCTCACTTAAACTAGGTTTGAAATTTACATGGCTTTGTTCCTCCCTATCATTATTAGATTCATCATCAAATTCTTTATCTTCCCATTCATCGAGATGCTCTATATTCCACAATATTATAAACTCAAGATCTTCTTCGTTATCTCCATACTCTACAAGAGCTCTTGGATCACCTATCTCCTTCCTCATAAACCAAAAAGTAGTAATTTTTTTATCATGACCAATTTTTATCTATAACTTCTTTCTCTAGAGAACATGGTATTTTTAATCTACTAGATGGTTTATCACTTTTTTCATAAAAAATGTTGTATGTCCTGATTGTCTTTTGGTGCAATGCCATAATTTTTGGTGACAATTGTTCAAAAGAAATACCATTCTCAGCATCACTTTTCTCCATTTTGATTTTGACCTCATCCTAAGAATCCTTGTTTCTCATGTTTTCAAGAAATGATTTACTTTAATGTTGAGCTCTACTTGCAACATTCTTATTGGCCATAATCATTGATTTAATGGTGTAACATGGATCATACTGCTAGTGATAGATAACATAAAAATAAAAAAATTATGTGCCACACTAAATGCTTTTATCTTGAATGTGAACCCTCCACATGAAAAAGATAAAGAAGGAAATAAGGTCCTCTTTTACTGATTCAGAAAGTGTAGTTCATCAGCACTTTGCATCTGCCTTACATATTCCAATGCAAAAGCCATTTTTGTCACATGTATTGGGATTTTGTATGGTTGTACTCCTGATCCATAAAATATTATCACAATATATTCTTCCATTAAGTACCAATTAGCCAATTGTATTTATTTTCCTGGTTGAATGTAGTTTCTACATGACATAGGCAATCTAGGCATTGGAGTATTTGTAATTTCTTGATGCAATGGAGTCAAAAAGCAGTCTATAAAATGACTATAGTTCCTTCGAGAATCATGCATCCTTATCTCAGTGGTCCATTCATATACTGGAGCCATTTTATTTTCCTCAATATTACTATAGGGCTGAATCTAAAGCTTGTTGGTCTAAAATATTCCTCTAGATTTGAATAGAAAAAGATAGCACAAGTAGGTTGTGAACCTAAATATCTTGGTGGAACCTCCTTTAAGCATTAAAAATTGTTTATGCATGAATTCTACAATGTGCTGAATAAAATTATATTTGACATGTGGAACACCATAATGGATATTATACACCATTTCAACGAGGCTTGGACCCACTTCCAAATTGCTATCCAGACCAAGGAAAAATGATAGCATAGAAATTGTATCTTGAACCCATGGTTTAAAAATGTCCAAACCATAAGGAGGCTTATGATCACCTTTCAATTTGTTTCTATCCTGAACTATTTTATTTAAGAAATCATTTTTCTCCCTTTCTTCCACTACTTCATAATCACTAGCAAGCTTTTCTAGGTCAATGTGGACATTTCCAAATTCTTCAGTTGTAAACCTTAACACTTTTCCAAGTTCTTAAACATTAATGGATATAAATTACTCTATGCTATCTTTATTAACAATTTCTCTTTCATTATCATCATAATATTGGGCACAAACCATGATAAATTTTGGGCAAGGGAAAACCTCATGTAACATAATGCACCCTAATCTAGTTACCCATGGTGCACTGATACTATTAACTTGCATTTTATTTGCAGCCTTATTTTGAGATGAAAATATAAGTTATGAGGTACGCCTACCATAGATTTAATGATCATAAATATCATGGTACCCATTAGTGAAACCTGGGGTTTTAAGTGATTTTGCATAATGTATTTTTTTATCGGACATTGCTCTACTGGTACTGGTGGTAGACATGCTTATATAATGTGAAATTATGAATTCCGTAATACCAATTAGTCCTTCTTAATTTTTCTTAATTCTTAGTCTCTCAACCCTAAACCAAAACTTCAAAGTTTGACAAAATAAGATTTTAAGAAACATCAAATAGTGAAATGTAGTCGTAGGAATTCTTTCACTTACTTGGATTTTGACTCTTGAAAATATTAATGGTGATAGTCGTGAAAACTGGAATGGATTTGTTGGAAGTGGAATTGTGGAATCCAAAATAGGGCGGTGTACTGCAATGAGCAATCTGAAGACTGAATTCTCCCCGTGTGCTAACCCTCTTTCTTAAAAAAAAATCACTTGACACTTAAGAGTACAAAGCACTTTTTTTCTCAAAATTGGAACATTAAAGTGAACGAAACATCTTAGGTCTACATGTTGAAAATTCTAAACCATTGATCTTTGTAAACCTAATGGTTATAGGGTGATTCTAGAGGTTTAAGTTCTCAAGCCTAGCATTCTATGCATTTCATTCTAGAATGCAAGTACAACCATACATCAAATGTTCATTGAATAGTTCAAACTTGAGTAATTTATGATATGAACTTAAAACAATAAACATGTGTTTTAAAGTTGTTTTAAACTTTAGTGCGCTAGGATTGACATCAATTCCAAGGGTCCGGTAACTTAATGTTGTAAAGGAATTAAAAAAATGAATAATGATATAGAGAACCAGGGGAGGAGGTCAACAATAAATTAGAAATCAATAGCATTTCAGTAAACCGTAACAAGAGTGACAAATTTTAGTATTGATAATGGTTTTTGTCAATTTGATGGAAAATTTATTTTTTCATTTGTATTGCTTTATGTTTTACTTTTAAATTTGCATGCAATTATTTCATAAATAGATAATACTTAATTTCTTAAAGAAAAAAAATCATTTGAACACTTAAATAAATAACGAAGAATAACACAACACAACCTTTTATTTTATTAAAACTCAATTACAATGTCACATTATCACAATATTTTTAAAGACAAGTAGTTGTAGAGTAGGAAAACTCTTGTTTTGTCTAAATAACATATGTCCCTTTACATAGACACAATTTATTCCAAGTTGTCACTCATGAAAATAAATTAAAAATTGATTCCAATTTCCAAGCTTCTGTTGGTGACAACTGTAAGTGTGGAATGAGGTAAATAACATAAATACACTTCTTACTATGACATTATATCAATCATTAAACAAATTGAATCAATTCAACAAAGTAATCAATTGAAAGCGTCCTATTGCTCTCTATCTCAAAAGATTTATTAAATCTAAATTGCTCTTAGATTGTGTAAGCATATAAGACTATTAAAATGACTATCTGAAGAACGAGATGATGATAGTATAATGCTAAATGATAAATCAATTAAACTAGCATGTATGAAACAGATAATTGCAGCTACAAGAGGCAACCATTGATGTGAAGCTTGATTTTTGAATTGCTTGAATGTTGATGCTTGATACTTGATGCCTGGATTCCTGTAGAGTAAGAGTGAAAAAGCTTGATTATCTAGATCCTTTTCTTGGTTCAATGAGGCTTGTATTTATAGATTTCCTAGCTATAGAAATGCACAGGGAAAGCTTTGAGAGGTTTGGATTCAATCTGGAGGATTGAATGGTGAGGGATGGAGGAGATTGAGAGAAAGATGGAGATTGTCTCTACCCATGAAAACACTAGGCAAGAGAAGAGGAAAAATTTATGGAAGAGGATTGAGAGATCAAATTCCAAATTTGTCTCCAATTTGTCTCCAAAACTTCTCGTGAAGTTTCAAAGCATTAATTGTGACAAATTTAGACATAGATTAGACATAGGAAATCTAGTTCATTTTTGAGGAAATGTAGATTGGAATATTCCTTATGCTCTAATTCAAATATTTTGATTTATTTAAATTAGGAAAAGGGAGATAAATAATTTAATAAAACAAACTATAGGATAGTCGTTTATTAAATTAATCAGAGGAATACGACAGTTAATCAATAAAGTGTTTGACCTTATTTAATTAATTCGAGAATGATGTGATAGATTGAAATAGGGATTTGATAATTAAATTGAAATCAAAGTATTTAATTCTGTTTATTGAATTAAGATGAATTTGAATGTGAACCATATTAAATAAATATTTCTATTTATTTAAATAGTAGAGGAAATAGAATAATTAATCAAATAATGTGTATTTGATTAATCAGATGCTCCAGACCAATTTTAGGTGTATACATTTTGCCCCTCTTCGAAGTGATGTGTTTACACATTGGTTCGAAGAATATTTTTGCTGCTACTGCCAGGATTGATGATAAAGAAAAATAATTTCGTATGCCCCAGACATGATTTTCAGATGATAATTATTTCGTGTGCCCCAAACATGATTTTCAGATAATAATTATTTCATGTGCCCGAGACATGATTTTCAAATGATTTGATGATGATATGCCCCCTCGGGAGATAAATTAATGATATGATGATTTTTTGGAATTTTTTGAAAATTTATGATTTTTTGATGATTTTCTGATGTTCTAATGATGAAATAATTTATCTCTCGACAAATGATGAAGAAATTGAGCCCACAGATGAGTTTCAATTAATTTCATGGATAAAATAAATCAAAATGTAATAAAAATCCACCAAAAATACCTTTCAAAAATTATAAATAGTGCTAAAAGGTCATTTTCAATTCATTATTTTCTTTTTGAGTTCAAAAGTCTGAGTGGTAAAGACTTTTTTGCCAGTTGGAGCGAGATTCCTATCCCCTACCACACTCATTGATTTGAGCATGTTTGATGCCACAGACGGCCGCCTGTGTATGGACCTCTGGTATGTACCTCCTGACCTCCTCGTGATTCATGTACTTTTGCTTTTTATGCTTTTTAGGTGCTAGGCATGTCTAGGTGTCTTTTAGCGCTTTGAAGCCATGCTGCAGTGCTTACATCCCGATGTAGTGCTTCCAGTAGGTTGTTTAGCGCTTTGAGTTTTAGCACTTGCGTTGAAAACTCTAGCACTTCCATGTCATAAAGTAGTGCTTTTAGTGAATTAGCACTTAGGAGTCAAAAATTAGCGCTTTGAAGCCAGATTCTAGTGCTTTGAGACTTTCAGTGCTTTGGGTCGGTGAATTAGCACTTCTGGTAAAGTGGCGCTTAGATGACCTATTTTAGAATGTTGATGCAGAAAAGTAGCGCTTTGAGTTTTTTAGCGCTTCGAAAGCCTATTTTAGTGCTTCGGAGTGCTGAAATAGCGCTTTCATGGTTTTAGCGCTTTGGGTCCCTGTTCGAGCGCTTTTAGTTGATTAAGTAGCACTTTTGGGTTTTAGCGCTTTTGATGACTGTTTTAGCACTTCCATGACAGAATTGAAGATTTTGACTTAGTGAGCTTTGATTATGTCAATTCTGATCATGTCCATTCTTCTGATTGGTATGATTGAAAATCCATATTCTTAATGTTGGATTTGATGATTTAAATAAGACTAACTCTCATTATAGGTGAGAATCAACCCCATTTATTGATGATCCTCATGATAGGTGAGGACGTGATTCAATATCTGATAAATCTCATGATAGGTGAGATCTAGATACTGGTTTGATGAACCTCATGATAGGTGAGGTTTGATTCAATATCTGATAAATCTCATTATAGGCAAGATCTAGATAATGTTTTGATAAACCTCATGATAGGTGAGGTTAGATGTTCGCCTATGAATGTTGATCGAAAATTCATACCAAAGCTTTTGGAATAGATTGATAGTAGAATGAACTTTGATTCCTTGACATAGTTCATTGATTGTAGATTTTTTTTTTTTGTTATGATGATAGGAGGATCTGGGTACTCTCCAGATGCGAGAGAGATTTTTGTAGATGACCAATTTGATACCACATTTGACACTGGATGAGCTCCAAGTCTCCAAGTGATAGGCCGGTGTGGCCTCACGAGTTTACTTGATATGCACTAGATTAGGATTAATCAGGGTTTGTTGACCGCATTGGCTGAGAGGTGGCATAGCGACCACAATACCTTTCATCTACCCATCGGTGAGATGATAGTCACACCAGAGGATGTGTGGCATATATTGTGCATTCCTTTCATGGGGGAGATTGTGACATATGATTCACATGGGACCAGTAGCAGAGATGCCCTCCCAAGAGTCTTTCAGGATTAGGACATAGAGGGTCCTAGCGTTCGATGGCAGAGGATTGCAGACTCCTATGTGACACTACCAATAGTGCTAGCTAGATTTATTGGAGGATTCCTTTGCCCTGATCACAGGTCAAAGGGATTTCTCATTGGCTGGGGTAGGACATTAGAGAGCATGTTGGTACATGGTACCAGATATGCGTGGGGGATGTGCATGTTAGCACATCTCTACCATGATCTTCATTCCATTGTGTACCTAGGTGCACGTAGTATATCTGCAGGGGTGACCCTGTTATAGATATGGGTTTGGGAGCACTTTACTATTTGTCGGCCGTTTCCCATTGTAGACAGACCAGCTGGTAGACCATATGTATTTAGATATATTGGTCGATTCACACATGCCCGGATGGGAAAATTAGAGCATTGGAGACGAGTGTTTGATGACATGGAGATAGTGATATGGCACCCCTACCTTGACTGCAAGGAGTGGGATGAGGATGGTGCAGTGTTAGGGTTCTTGTGTGATTTTATGTAACTCATTGGCTGGAATCCTTTTGTTCTTGAGAGATTTCTGCTGTGTCCAGTTTATAGACAGTATGGCATAGTTCAGTGCATGCCATAGGGAGTAGCCCATTATGCATGATGATGCATGGATATTCTAGATTGGGGTCCCACACTGTCCTATGACATCATTGTGGAGGGATATAGAGCTTTACAACCATCTTCATGGGACATGCGGAGAGACATATTAGAGGCAGCTGTCATAGAGGATTATGCAACATTCTTGGCCTTGGTCCCTCATCCTCATATTACTATCCCCAATGAGCCAACACCTTTACCAGTAGAGGAGGATGTGGCAGAGGATGTTACCGGTGGTGAGGGTGATATCCCAGTAGATGAGAGCTCAGAGAGTAGTAGTTCAGATAGTGAGGATAGCAGTAGCAATGGGGATAGTGATGGTGGGAGTGGAGGATATAGAGGGCCAGGTCCAGACATTCACAGTGCACCTTCTTCCAGTAGGCCTCGTAAGAGGTAGGCAATGATAGTGCTAGCAGTAGGGTAGCAGAGATAGATAGCTGAGCTCCAGGCCTAGGTCCAGATGTTGCAGGCATAGGTTTAGACACTGTAAGGGTAGTTGGTACAGGCTCGGGGCATGGTTGTGCAGACTCAGACACAGATGCAGACATAGGCACAGACTCACACACAGGCCTTGGCACAAGTATAGGGGCAGTTAGCCACCATGCAGACGTAGGTTGATACCCTAACAGCGAAGTGAGATAGTGCTCGACAGATTGCTGAGAGGGCACAAGAGAGAGCCGAGACCCTCTAGAGAGTGGCTGATGGCACCTCTATAGGTGATTATATGAGAGGTTTTGCGAGCTGCCCGAGAGGCCAAGTTTTACAGAGGTCAGTATCATGATGCAGTTCCTGCCGAGCGCTGAGTCAATTATGCCCCATTGAGATCTGGGAAAACTCACACATGGACAGTCAGTGAGGGGGTGATTCAACCTCCACATAGAGATCCCAGAGATCCGGGTCCTTCAAGGGGTAGTGGTGGTAGTGGTACAGGTCCTAGTAGGCTTGCTCACTTTGGTAGTAGCAGGTCATAGATGCCATTTTGATCCTTATTGATGTATTTTATGATGTACCTTCTTCTATGATGATGTATTTTTATGACTTCATTGTATACTTGACATTGATATATTTATAGATGTAGTTGTTGCGATATGTTGATGGTTTCATGATTTCCATGTGATGGATGCTTTTATATGCTTTATGTGATGAGTTTATTCTAAATGTGATGATGTAATGATGCTATGATGTATGTATGAATGGAATATGATATATAGATAAATGATGTGATTTGATAACATGTATGGATGGATGGTTTATAATGATGGAGTAATTTTATGATGAATGATCTTTGATGGATGTAATGATGTGATTTTATTATTTTTAAATGTATGGATACATGATATAATAATGATGATGTGATGTATGGATTCTAAATGATGATGCAATATGTTTTTGATGATTTTATGTCAAGTATACTTAGTCTCTTTTGTAGATTAGATAATCATTGATTGGAATCCTTTATGCAACAAATACTTTGCAGTTAATGAATGATGATGAATGCAATCTAATTTAATCATGCAATGATATGCAAAATAGATGTCATTTTACAATATTTTTGTGCTTGGTATCATCATAGAGCTTTATTGAATGTTGAAAGTTAATACAAGCGTTGATGGTTGTGTTAATCCAATGACGACCTGAGTATTACTTTCATGATTTTTGATATTGCAAGTGAACACAAGCATCAAGGTATAATTCAACCGAGATGACCTGAGCATTCATTGTGTAAACAGACATTGATTAATCATTTCAATGTGTGAATTCTAAATGTCATCGGTGATACATTTTCATAGCACATCCCTCAAAAAAAAAAGTACAATTTAACCATTTTCACTTAGTGTGTTTCAATCATTTTTCAAATATAAGATCATCCATCCTGACTTTTTGACATTTTTTTTTTTTGGATTTTCTGAGACTTTTTGATGAAAGACCTAACCTACTAACTAATCCTAGGGTCTTAGGGGCTGATCAAAGATTAGCCTTGCCTATGGTACACATGCAGAGACCACGTAGTTTAACTGACACTGACCTATGTTTTTGAAAGTTGCTTTTTCAGACTTACTTTTTGACATGTTTTTGGATTTTCGATATGATATGGATGGTTGATGCTTTTTTGATGATGATTGACATTGCGCTTTGATCTTTGTTTTTGGTTTTCTGCCATACCATCATGTTTCCAGACTGGTGAAATTGATACATTTTAATTGCCTCTAATGATATCTAGATGTTGCCCCCAAGCTATGGAGTGATATGTTGACCATGTGACATGATTTTGATAATGGATGCAATGATGACAAGATGAATGACATGATATGGAATGGTACTAACTTGCCAAACGAATGATCCTGATATGTCCATAATAGATGGGAAAGCTGATCATAGAATCCCATACGACGCCTATTTCCAGGTTTTCACCATATGCTTTGATTACACCCTTTGTGTTTTTGTATTTTTGTTTCTTTTTGTATTTTCTATTTTTTTTTCTATTTATCATTTGCCAAGATGCCTGTTTGCTAGGTTTTCACTAAGGAAACAATTTTTCAGATTATTTAACCCGTGCACTGGGAGTTTTAAGCATAGAATTTTCTGAGATGAATACTGTTGATAGGTTCATCAAATAGATCCCCTTATGACGTTGATAGCTGATATGCTCTTGATCCATACACTGATATGACAACAAAAGGACCAAGCTAGTTAGGCTCAAATTTTCCTTTCTTCTCCCTATCCTACTGATTTCTAGGGTTTTCCTTTAGTACCAAGTCACCAACCTGAAAGACCCTTGGTTTTACCCTGTGATTGTAACTCCTTGGCATCCTTTTTTGATAAGCTGTTAGATGATTTACAACTTGTTGACGACGCTCATCTAGCAATTCCAGTTCCTGCAATCTAGATACCCTATAATCTTCATCTGAAATGATACCTCTGAGGGATACACGAAGGGATGTAATTTCAACTTCAATGGGCAATATGGCTTCTGATCCATATACCAAAGCAAATGGTGTAGCTCCCGTTGGTGTTCTGATGCTTGTTCTGTAGGCCCATAGTGCAGGATTGAGTTGAACATGCCAATCACATCCAACATCATTAACCGTCTTTTTGAGAATTTTGAGTATGGTTTTATTTGAGGCCTCTGCTTGGTCATTCCCTTGAGGATAGTATGGTGTTGAAAAATGATGTTGGATGTGGAACTTTTCACATAACTCTTGAACATCTTGATTTTTGAATGGTTGTCCATTATCTGTGATTATAGATTAAGGGATTCCATATCGACATATGATGCAGTTCAAGATGAATGAGGAGATTTGTTTCCCAGTGATGGTAGTAAGAGGTACTGCCTCTATCCACTTCGTGAAGTATTCTGTAGCCATTATAATGAACTTGTGTCCATTAGATGAAGATTGATGTATTTTTCCTACCAGATCTAAGCCCCATTGAAAGAAAGGCCATGTTGATGTAAAAGGATGCAGTTATTGTTCCGGTGCATGAATCAAATTGCTGTGAACTTGACATTTTTGGCATTTCTTAACAAAATGATATGATTCTTTTTCCATGCAAGGCCAATAATAACCCAAATGGAGGAGTTTCTTGGCTAGGGTTATTCCACTTGAGTGAGTACCACAAATACCCTCGTGAACTTCTCGTAAGGTCATTTCAGATTCATTGCGTTCTAGACATCGGAGTAGTGTACCATCAAGACCTCGACGATAAAGGACATCTGTGATTAAAGTGTGTTGGGCGGATTGACGGATACAGTTGCATTTTCGGTTCCTGGAAAGATAGGGAGGAAGAATATCATCTTTCAGGTAAGCATAAGTTTTTTCGTATATGGAGGTTTCAGTGGTTTCTAGATGACATATAGTAGCGGATTCTGATTGATAATGGGAAGGACATGATACTTGTTCTACCATAAACTCATAACAAACACGCTTCTCAAGCAATTGTAGTAATGAAGCAATCATAGCCATAGCATCTACACCTTTGTTCTCCACCCTTGGAATCTGATCAAACTTGATACTAGCAAAGGATTGTTTTAGATTATCTATTTGCTGCTTGTAAGGCATCAATTTGTCATCTTTGGTTTGATATTCATCATCGAATTGATAAATAACCAGTTGAGAGTCCCCATAGACCTGTAAATATGTGATTTTCCATTGAATTGCAATCTTGACCCAATAATCAATGCTTCATATTCTGCCACATTATTGGTACATTGAAACATGAGTTTGTATGATTTCAGAATTGTGTGTCCTTGGGGAGAGATGAACAAGATCCCTGCTCCTGATCCTCGCTATGTATACGATCCATCAACATACAGTATCCATTGTTGGGGAATTGCTGTCATGATGTCTGCATCTGGGAATTCCATTGTAAGTGGGGTGATTATTCAGTAGAGGAGCTTTAGCTAGTTGTTCAACAATTGCTTGTCCTTTGATTTCTTTTCTCTTGACATATTGAATGTCGAATTCACTGAGGAGCATAACCCATTTTGCCAATCTACCTATTAAGGCAGCTTTACTTAGTAGCTACTTCAAAGGGTCGATCTTTGCAATTAACCTGATTGTATGAGCCATCATGTAGTGTCTCAACTTTTGAGTAGCAAAGACCACTACTAAGCAAGAATTTTCTATGAATGTATAGTTTATTTCATAGCCGTTTAAAGTTCTACTGATGTAGTAGATAGCATGCTCTTTTCCTATATTATCCTCTTGTGCTAAGAGTTCCCCCAATGAGATATTAGTTGTAGCAATATATAATATGAGGGGTGTTCCTTTTGTTGGTGGTATGAGAACAGGTGGTGACATTAGATATTGTTTGATCTGATTGAATGTCGTTTCACACTTCTCATCCCACATGAAAACTATATGTTTATGCAATAGATGATTGAAAGGATGACTTCTATCTACTAGCTGGGAGATGAATCTTCTGATTGATTGAAGCCATCCTTATAGTGATTTGAGTTGGCTGATGTTTCTAGGAGGTGGCATCTCCATAATTGCCTTGACTTTTGCTGGATCCACCTCAATGCCCTTTGTTGACACAATGTATCCTAGTAGCTTTGCCGATGTAACCCCGAAGACACATTTCTTAGGGTTTAACCTGACATTAAATTTCTCCATCTGTGTGAAGATTTTATCTAGGATATGCAAATGTTCTTCCCTAGTAGTAGATTTCACCAAGATGTCATCCACATAATCCTCCATGAAAGTGTGCATCATATCATGAAAGATCATAGTCATTGCCCTTTGATAAGTCGCTCCTGCATTCTTTAAACCAAATGGCATGATGTTCCAGCAGAAAGTTCCCCATGGATATGCAAAAGCCATCTTTTCTTGATCTTCTGGAGCTATTATTATTTGATTATACCTAGAGAAACCATCCATGATTGATAACATGGCATGCCCTACCGTCAAGTCCAGAATGATGTCTATATTTGGAAGTGGAAAATCATCCTTCGGGCATGCTTTATTGAGGTCCCTGAAATCTGTGCAGATTCTGATGCTATTGTCTAGCTTGGAAACATGCACAAGAATTGATATCCATTCAGCATAATCTATAGATCGTATGAATCCAACATCCAGTAATTTATTTAGCTCTGTTTTGACCATTAATGCAATGTGGGGGTGCATTTTTCTTAATTTTTCTTTAACAGGCTTGATTCCTTTTGGCAAAGACAAATGATGCATAAGTAGATTTGGATCTAAGCCTGGCATATTAGAATATGACCAAGTGAAGTTGATGCTTCTTGCTTTGAAGAAATTGATAAATTCCGGACTCTCTTGATCAGTCACTGATTCTGCTAGATGTAATACTTTTGCCTTCTCTTCTGTGCCAATGTCCATTGATTGTGTAGGTTCGACCAGAACTAATGATCGCTCATGATAGTGTTCTGGAAGAGTGTCAAATCTTCCATCCTTTAGTGCCTCAGTAAGGTTTTCACCATTGGATGCATTCTTTATTTTTACTTTTTCCAGATCTAATGTTGCCATAGAATGGTTTTCACCATTAGATCTATTTTGCTTGTTTTCATTTTTCCAACTGGAAGATTTGATACCCTCCTACTGAGTCATATTGTTATGAGTATTATGCATATCATTTGTATCAGGTTCGATATGACAAAGGAAATGCACGATATCATCATCATTTTCAAATTTTGGTATAGTCAATGGTTTGATAGGTTCCCAATCAATAAGTTCCAGATGGATTAATGGCATGGTATCATCAGATTGATTTAGGTCAATGGAGGTAAGGGTGAGGACAACAATATCATCATAATTGTCATTTGGGATATCGAGATCCATGATGGTACCCTCTTCAAAATCATCTAGTTCACTCAAATTTTGTTTGTCCTCACTAGAGTCATCGATATTTAGTGATCCCTCGATGAATGGTCCAGACCCACAGCCCTGGACCTCCTCACATGTAGGTTTATATTTTTGAATCACATCGACTAGAATATAAATGAAAAGTAGATCACAAGGTAAGGCCCACTCACATTCATTCGATTCTGTTTCAGAACCATCTCTAAAATGAAGAATATTTTCCATAGTTGTCCTTGTTAGTTCCTGCTTCTCTTCTTCAGAGTACCCTAGTCCTAGTTTTTCTTTTGTGTGGAGAGTGAGAGGTGTGATAGGTTCTGAGATTCCCTCCTTTCTTAATTCCAATAGTCCTTGTCCTTCATAACCCATATTTTCAAGAATAGCCTTCCCTTTTCCATACTTGTCTATGTTGATGCTAATATTTTTGGTATCAGTCTTTGATGTTGATGTTTCTTCATCCTTGTATAGCCAATCCAGGATTGCTTTGTTGTCCGTTTCTTCTACTATGGTTCCAAATTTAACAAATATTTTGTGAAGAACTGTGGTAGGTACAGATGTTGGAGGTTTGATTAGTGATGGTTGACCATATTTCCTAGGAGATGGCATTAACTATGATAAGTTAAGCGATTGCTCCATTGAGTACTATCCCATTCCTTTATCTATCAATTAAACTTGCTTTTGAAATTTGTCTGATAGAGAAGTTTGTGTATCCGGATTGTTTGTTTCATCATGACATGTTTCCTTTTCTTTACCTTTCTTTTGTACCCACTTGGTAGTGATGCTTGGACTTTGTTCTTTCTTGGATGATGATGAACTTGAAGCTTCCCTATTGTGAGGGACAAAGGTGTCTTGAGATATTCTTAATGTGTCACAATGTTGTGTGTGATTATAATCAATAGTTATAGTCACGTCTTTTCCATTTACTGGAAACTTCAGGAATTGATGGTACGTAGAAGGGATGGCCTACATTTCATGAATCCAAGGTCATCCTAAGAGTATGTTGTATGTTAATTCTCTTTCTAATACTTGACATGCTATATGCTTCATCATAGGTCCCACTTGAATGGGTAATACAATCAAACCTTTGGACAATCTTTCCTCCTCATCGTGGGCTTTGATGGTCATTTTCCATCGAGAATCAATAGCGTCTTCGGAATATCCTAGTGCATAGACAAATTTGAGGGTAAAAATGTTCAAACCAGCCCCCCCATCTAGTAGAACTCTCTTAACACGATGATTATGGATACAGACTTCAATATGTAATGTTGTGTTATGCGGATGGTTTAATGAGACATCATCC
Source organism: Sequoiadendron giganteum (assembly GCA_007115665.2). NCBI lineage: Eukaryota > Viridiplantae > Streptophyta > Pinopsida > Cupressales > Cupressaceae > Sequoiadendron > Sequoiadendron giganteum. Next base: position 589,197,060 of record CM021101.1, on the reverse strand, counting down.
TATTGAGAGAATGATAGACAATGTGAGGTAGTTAGATGTCCCACCATAGCTTGGAATTGACAAACATCCAAATTATTTGGTACAGTTGTGGCAACTAATGCTTGTTCAAGAACTTCTTTATGTGATGGTGACAACCTAAGGAGTTCCATTATTGAGATTTGGGCGGGGATGTTTTGTAATTGATCAAAAATATTATAATGATATTGAGATGTAACCACACGCTGAGATCCCACTCCTTTTAATACTACCTTGGCTTACCCCCTAGTCATGATGTTTGCTGGTTGACGTTCTTGATTCTCTCGAGGGCTATTTTGCATTTGATTGATAACATCATAATGTGATGGAGGTGGAACTGCATGTGTGGATTCAATTCCCCTTAACATTACTTTTAATTGCCCCCGAGTCATGATGTTTGCTGGTTGATGTTCTTGATTATCTCTGATTTTTAAAACATTGATTTGATTATCAGAGTTTTGCATGCTTGGGAGTAAATCCAAAAAGGTAACATTGTTGGATTCATTTTCATCAATGTTATCAGTAACTGTATGATCATGTTTGACTTTAGATAGTCATAGGATTGTTGTATTATAGACATGATTGGCATTATTCCCTTTGTTATTTGATGATGATGCACCTTTGTCATAATTTGGAAAAGGATCTTTGTAGGCTGAATGATCATTGTTATTTTGAGGTCCTTCCACATACACTTTGTTGCTGTCCACCAAATCTTGTACTGCATGTTTCAATTCCATACAGTCATTTGTTTTATGACCCTTGTTATTATGATAGTTGCAATAATCAATGTCATTCCACCATGATGGTTTGACTTTTGGATCCCAGAACCTAACTTCTCGTGCAGTGAGAAGGCCTCTGGTAACTAGTTCCTTCATTGCTGATTCCATTGATTGACCTAAAGGTGTGAACTTTCGTCGATTTGATGGTTTTTGATATGGTATTTTTTTTACATGTTTGTTGTTCTGCATGGTATTTGACTGGACTTTTTGGTCATTTTTTTGATTATTTGAAGAAGATGCAGTCAAGTTGAAAACTGGTTTGACATTTTGTGAATTGCTTGTTGTTTCATTTGTGTTGCGATTCTTTTACCAAATTTTTGGTTTATCATTGCTTGAGTGTTGATTGGAGTAGTTATTTGATTTGTCATTGTAATGTTTGATAACTCCCCATTTCACTTATGCTTCCTCAATTTTAAGACCATTTTCTATGACTTTTTCAAAAGTGGGTGGACATTGTAATTCTAGCCTATAACTCATTTCTTCTATCAAGTTCTCAATGAATAATTCCATCTTTTCTTCCTCTGGAATAGATCGAGGATACCTAGCGAATAGTCATCACCACCTTTGGAGAAAAGTCAAGAATTTTTCTCCTTTGCTTTGCTTTAATTTGTAGAGATCCTTCATAGTAACATCATTTTGGACATTGAATGAATATTGAGAGATAAACTTGTTAACAAGTTCCTCAAATGTTTTGATACTAGGTTGCAGTTTTGAGAACCATTCCATACATGCACCTCCCAAAATTCTTGGGAATAACCTCATCAAATAAGTCTCGTCTTGAGTAAACTCAAGACTCATCATTTTAAATTCCCGTATATGATCTATGGGATTTGTTTGTCCATTGTACTTATCGTACTTTGGGAATTCGCAGTGTCTTGGAAAAGGTAGCAAACCAACTATTGCGTCAAAAGGATAAGGACAAATGTCCTGTATCGCATATCTTTTGGTAGTACCTTTCGTCATGTCCTATATCTATTGCTGTAATAATTGCATTTGTGAAGTTAGAGCAACAACTGGATCTATTTTTTGCATTGGTAATGGTACTTCTGTTTCATTTGTTTCAGTTGCATCTTTCAAACGGTTTATATCAAAATCTTTTGGAAGTTTCGCCCCTGATTTGGCCAACATTAAAAGATATTTTTCTATGTCTTGTTCCAAATTTTTTTCCATAAACATGTGAAACTTGGGATCTTGTTCAGCCGCTTGGATTTCCTCTTGAGTTATCTCATTTTTGTTGTTGCGGTTTAGAGTTTTCCAAGAATTTTCTTCTGCCATGTTTTTAGATGATTCAAACTCTTGTTCTAAGAGTCTCTGTTTGTGGGACCTAGTGAAGATTGGCATACAAATGTTTTCCCTTTCTTCTGAAATGTTGATCTTATGTGCGGGATAGTGTCACTTTGAACCTTTTTAAACAAAGTTGAATAAGATGACCAATCTTATTGCTTGAGACAATATTTAAAAAGTTAATTACTATACTTTGTTTCATGATGAAGGATGTATTATCCTGATAATGAAACTTCAGTGTAGTAATTGATTGTGTAATTGATTTTGACACTTGTGATTTGGAAGATCTTGTTTCAGTTGATAAGTTTGGAAATTTGAATAAACCTTTCTGATTTTGGTCCTTTGACAGTGATTCTGATGAATAGAAACTTGTGTTTTGGTAAAACTATGGATAAAAGATAGACAGAATGACTGGTAATATTTTTTAACTCTCTATTTTAGAAGTGCTAAAACAGAGTACAAAAGCGCTATTTCATAGAAGTGCTAGAACAGAGACCAGAGACGCTATTTTACCCGAAGTGCTGAAACAGTGCATAAAAGCGCTACAAAAATTGATGGAAGCGCTACTTGATAGAAGCACTGAAATAGTACACAAAAGCACTTTATAATTTGATGGAAGCGCTACTTGACATAAGCGCTGAAATAGAGATTGTAAGCGCTAAAATAGTGCCCGAAAGCGCTATTTTACCAGAAGTGCTAAAATAGTGACCAAAAGCGCTAAAACAGTGACCAGAAGTGCTAAAACAGTGACTAGAAGCATTGAAATAGGTTTTTCCAGAGCTTCTAAAAATAAGACATTAAAGACTCTCTACTGTAAAAGTTGATCTGGCCTTGTGGCATACTATATTAGGGACTATGGAAGAAAAGCACGATGAATGCGCTGACTGTGATTGTGAAACTGAGTGAGAGCTCTTCTTTGGAAGAAGGCTCATGAGTAGATTGGTTCTACTGCGTAATCTAATGTGTGACCCCTAGCAAAATCATGATAGAGGTGGATGAAAGTTCTATGTTGCAAAAGAAGTTTCTGATTTTGATACAAAAAACATTGTTTTCTCAATTTGTTTCTATAACCGAGAGGTCTTTGGGGTTTTGTGACTTTGATTTTTCTTTTGAGAAACGTGGTGGACTTCCACTTTCTAAGCATAGAGTTTTTCTTATCTGACTTGACTATGTTGTTTTCAGGATGATCTTTAAATCTAATTTAAATGAATTTGTGAAAACACGGCAAGTAATTTTGAATAATTGTTTTTTTAAAACTGAAAAGATTGTGTATGTTCAAAAATCATGAATGATCTTTATTGATTTTGATGGGTTATTTTAACAATTGTACACAAATCAAACAGACTCACACTTAAGGACAAGTAGGTCATCATTATACTCACAGCCCACATCTTGCAATTACATTGACTCACACAGCAGTGTCACCCCCTAGAGGGCGCCTGTGTTTTTGTCATTGCCAGGTGTGTACTCAAAGTGATGGACGTAGATATCGAATCCCTTGAGAAAAAAATCCTTGGTAATTATATGGTGAGTGTCTTGGGGGTAGATTCTTCCCTCCCCTTGCACCGTGAGTATGACAATGTATGGATACTGACTTGGCGAGAAACTACTCTATGGTTCGTAGGTAGGGTTCCATTCGGTGTGGCAAATAGATAAACTCCCTCAGGAGACCTCCCAATCTTTATAACAAAGATTTTGGGGATGGTTATCTTGCCTACTATCGTCAATTTGGACTTTCATCAAAAAATTGCATTTTTATTATAGTGGGCTAGATAACCTGGCTTTGGTTGTTCCCACTTAGGTCATTCTCATAGGGTGAGTACTTTTTCCCACTACGGCAGGCCTGCTAAAGGATTTAATAATGTGTAAATGACATAAAAGAAAAATGAATCTGGCACTTTCATCCCCCAGTTAAGGGGAGAGCATAAGCCCAATCACTACAAGCACAACATATAGATTTGTTCTGTTTTAAGCCCAAAAAGAAAGATTCTTAATCTAAGTGAAGGTGTTGCTTCACTTAAATCATGATGTTCTTTTTAACTTCTACTATAAGAATGTGATGACTATCCTAGGATTAATAGATTTTCTTTACGAAAAACAAGAAAGTGACTATCCTAGGATTGATCAATTTAAAAACTTTGAAGTGACTATCCTAGATTGATCAATTTTTAAAAACTTTGAAGTGACTATCCTAGATTGATCAATTTTATTCCAATTGTCAAAAAAAGTAAGATTTTTCTGCGGAAGCGTCGGATCCAGATTGTTTTTACAAAAGTGCTGGAATATGGCACCGAAGCGCTAGAACAGTTACCTGAGGCGCTAAAACCCGAAAGTGCCAAAAAAGTGTACCGAAGCGTCGAAGTTTGTCTTGGAAGCGCTAAATCACCAAAGCGCCGAAGTTTTTCTTGGAAGCGCTAAATCACCAAAGCGCCAAAACAGTGTACCGAAGCATCGAAGTTTGTCATAGAAGTGCTAAAACATCCGATGTGCTAGAACAATAACCAGAAGTGCTGAAACTCTGAAAGTGCTAGAACAGGGACTAGAAACGCTGAAACTTTTAACAAAAGCACTAAAACAAATCATGCTATAAACCTGTGTAACACTTTCCAGAAAAAATGTAATTTTGATAAAATGGGGTTAATGCCCCATGGTGGGCACCAAATTGTAACTATGGAATGAGGTAAATAACATAAATACAATTCTTAATACGACATTATATCAATGATTAAACAAATTGAATCAATTCAACAAAGTAATTAATTGAAAGCGTCCTATTGCTCTCTATCTCCAAATATTTATTAAATCTAAATTGCTCTCAGATTGTGTAAGCATATAAGACTGTTAAAATGACTATCTGAAGAATGAGATGATGATAATATAATGCTAAATGATAAATAAATTAAACTAGCATGTATGAAATAGATAATTATAGCTACAAGAGGCAGCCATTGATGTGAAGCTTGATTGTTGAATTTCTTGAATGTTGATGCTTGATACTTGATGCCTGGATTCCTGTAGAGTAAGAGTGCAAAAGCTTGATTATCTGGATCCTTTTCTTGGTTCAATGAGGCTTGTATTGATAGATTTCCTAGCTGTAGAAATGCACAGGGAAAGCTTTGAGAGGCTTGGATTCAATCTAGAGGATTGAATGGTGAGGGATGGAGGAGATTGTCTCTACCCATGAAAACACCAAGCAAGAGAAGAGGAAAAATTGATGGAAGAGGATTGAGAGATCAAATGCCAAATTTGTCTCCAATTTGTCTCCAAAACTTCCCGTGAAGTTTCAAAGCATTAATTGTGACAAATTTAGACATAGATTAGATATAGGAAATCTAGTTCATTTTTGAGGAAATGTAGATTGGAATATTCCTTGTGCTCTAATTCAAATATTTTGATTTATTTAAATTAGGAAAAGGGAGATAAATAATTTAATAAAACAAACTATAGGATAGTCATTTATTAAATTAATCAGAGGAATACGATAATTAATCAATAAAGTGTTTGACCTTATTTAATTAATTCGAGAATGATGTGATAGATTGAAATAGGGATTTGATAATTAAATTGAACAAAGTATTTAATTTTGTTTATTTAATTAAGATGAATTTGAATGTGAACTATATTAAATAAATATTTCTATTTATTTAAATAGTAGAGGAAATAGAATAATTAATCAAATACCGTGTATTTAATTAATCAGATGCTCCGGACCAATTTTAGGTGTATACAACAACTACAAACGTAACTCTAAAATTAAATGCATGATTCCAAGCTTCTGCTAGTGACAACGTAATACAAATGTGGCTCTAAAAATAAATGCAAGGGATTTTCCAACCATGCTATGGAAAAGGGGGCTCTAATAATGTTGGGGAAAAGGGAGCTATGAAGATACAAAATGTTCTTATCCCCTTCGAGAACGAAAGTCATGCAGAAGATGAGGGGTAGTAAAATTACTCCCATCTTCTACCTACAACCTCAATGCATTGGGATAGCACTTGTCTCAATTAGAGCTCCTCATCCTGGTTCAAAACCTATCTGAGAATTCAAGTCAACCAAATCAACTTCTTTCAAATTCCACCCATTTTGAACTTGAAGGAAATTAGTCTTTTACTATGTAACTACATAAGTAGAGGTAGGACAATTTACAATATCCCCAATAATACCACATCATCTTCTTCTCGAATCCTTATTAACCTAAAAAATGAAAACCCTTATGACACTATCTAGTATCACTATCTCTATTTATGGGCCACCAATGGTGCTACCAGTCATGTCCATGTTTACTTGTGACTCATGTGTGTGAGGACCTTGGGTATAATGATAATCACAATTTGTGCATACCAAAAAACTAACTTAATCAATTCATGTAGCTTAAGACTTACATGTACAATTAATTTTTTTAATTTTATTGATGTCTAGGGTGAATTCACAATAGTGGTTTACAATTCTAGTATGGAAGGAAAACTTACAATTCTAGTATGGAAGGAAAACTCACAAAAAATGACCCCAAGGCAAAAAATGTGATTTTGGGGGTTTGTACAAACCTGCTAGTTCAAGCGAAGCCATTTGAATCTTGCACGCCAAAAAACCCAAAAAAAATGCATTAGAAAGGGTGGTTTGCTTGAACTAGGGTTCGCTCAAACCCCTCGGGGTTTGTACGAACCCCCCTTATCCCTCATTCTCCCCCTGAAACACAAAAAACCTACATTTTTTTCACTTCGGAGCTCGGTTTGAACATGAAAATGATGGAGACTTCACAAACCCAACTAGAATCAAGTAGTCCTCAAAATGCGCTATCCAACGAATATAATTTTAATATGTTTTGGTTTTATTATGTATTTATTTTTTAAGTTTCATTAAACATAAGTTTTTCACCGAAAAATGAAGGTCTCTATTCTACACATGTGGAAAAATAGCATATTATCAATTTTTTTTTTGAAAAATATGACTGCACCAAATATTGAAGTCCTTGATCCAACAAAAAAATAAAACTGAATTTCGATATATACAAAATAAGTTACGCGTTATACAGTGGCACTATGTTTGAATTTTAATTGGTTTGACTTTGAAACTTGATTAGAGAAAAAATATTCAATAAAAAACTATCTAACCAAGTGGAAGCACTAGATATCGGAGTTAAAAATCTAAATTCGAAAGAATTAGAATTTTATTCTTCATAGAAAAAAATTTATGCGATATATAGTGTGCGTCACTTTTTAAAAATGTTATTTTCTAAAAAAAACTAGTTTTCGAGGGAGATGGAAAAAATAGTGCAATTTGTTTCCAAAAATTTTGAAAAAAATATTTTTAGAATCTAGAAAAAAAAAGTGATGAAACTCTAGATTGCATCATCTTCAAATTCCTCATGGTGTAGCCACTATAGGTGCCCGAAAGTGAAGATTTAGTTTAAAAAAATTATTTCAGTGTCCAATTTGGCTAAAAATTGTAAACCACTATTGTGGGATCACCCGATAGCTACATGCAAACTGTACCTCAAGCTGAAAAACTATAAAAATCAGCAGTGGCACTCAAATGATATGAAATCATTAAAAATATTTTTTCATTAAAGCTATGAGTTGTCCAACAAATTGATTCAGATGTTCATATGGTATTAATCTCCGCCCGCAATACAACTACCACGTTTTTTTCAAAAAGATTTAGAATTTCAATTAAATGAAATGTAGTACATGGAGGCATTGAAAAGAGAGAATGGGCGATGAGCGATGGGCCTTGATCTCACTAGATGTCTACATCTAACAGTTCTAGTGTTATTTTGGAGGTTTCAATTTGCAAGTCTACTACTTCAGAGATTTACTTCCAGAATGCAAATACAATCATCCATCGAAAATTCATTGAACGGTCATGGTTATGTTGATTTGTGCTAACATCTAGCTATAGATATGGAATATCCTTTGCACTATTATAAATTATTTTATAAGGTTCATAATTCAGCCTTGTTTGGCCTTTAAATCCTTTGTGTATGTATAGTAAAAAAATTGCACCCCTTGCAATTTTTTCATACATGTTTGCATCCACTTTAGTGTCCACTCCCCCAGAGTAAGGCACATTTGAGCCCATGCATTAGCCTTTTTTCTCTTAGGATGCTCTAGCACCCCTTTTCAGTAGCTACCTTCATGTGTCATCTTTTCATCGAACCTTGTGCTTTTCCCATTCGTATCATTTTGTAGTGTGACGTGTCCATCCACTAGCATGTCGCATGGATGTCCACACACCACGCTAGCTTCCTATGATGTTTAAACATTCACATGACCATTTGTGTGCATGTTTCCCACTTGTCACCTCCTTTGGTTGGTGGTAACATCTCAAGATTATTTGTAACCACTCGAGAAGATTCTTTTTGCTTCTCTTCTCTCTTTTAATGCTATATTTTCCATTCTATTGCTTCTTCTAAGTTTGGCTAGCACTTCTCTAGCTTCATTCTAGCTTTTAGCTTCTCTCTAGCTTTGCTTTCATAGATCCATACAACTTATTACAGTAGCTTCAAGCTCTCTCAAGCTCTCTTCACAACACCTTTTGCAATACTCTTTTGCTACTCTATTAGCTCTATCTCCCTTGCTTTATGTTTTCAAGCATCTTGGGATTCCATATCCTCTATCTAATACATCTTTACTTCATGATATAGGTCCTGCTCCTCGAGTGAGGATTTCTTTGATCACCTCTTTTATGATACAAGTTCTCCTCCTTGAGTGGGGTTTGATTTTATCACTTTTACTTTGTGGTGCGGGTTCTACTCTTGAGCGGGTTTTTCTTTCACTACACACTTTTTAAATTTTAGTTCCACTCTCTCTTTCTATCTAGTTGTCCATGGAGGTGGGAACACCAAAACCGGGGTTTGATTGAGGCAAACCCCTATACAACCCCAAAAATTTCTCCAAATATTTCATATACAGGTATTGATTACACTCACATGCTAGAGGCTTCATCACTTGCATGGTTGTGAGAATTTTCTTTCTTTCTCTTCTTTAACTTTATCATTTGTACTTCACTCTATTTCAGTTATGTTATATTTTGTTTCTTTCTCACATTTCAAGATTTCTTAGCAATCAAAGTAGAAGTATTCACTTAGCCATTCTTTGTGATAAAATTTCTCTCTAGTCTATACGAGATGCCAGTGCACCTCTAGGATGCCATCGCACCACATTATCATCCTTATTCCGCATTGACATCCTTTGGTCGAGAGCTTGTCAGTTTGTCTAGAGAATCTTTGTGACCCACTTTTCCTAATTCTAAAACTCTCGTTGTTGTTCCTTGATGTAGTTTAGGGTAGTTCACCCCTTGAGACTCTCTAAGTGAAGATAAATCATGAGTAGTGAATCCCCCTTCTCTACATTTTGGTGAACCTGACATGAAGAACGTTTTTTTCAAAAACTAGGAATTTATTTACCCCTACTTGGTGGGCTCTCAACTTTTGACTCGGTGGTCAGAATTCAGAACCGTTTGCACCATTGGAAAGGTCTCCTAGAGAACTAGGTCAATTCCTAAAATACAATTTCCTTTGGCAATCAAATTTTAAGGACTGATGCAAGTTTTGACCTCAAATTCCACTCCGAAGACCTCCAAAAATGTAAATTACTAGAACATAGAAAATACCAAAAAAATTGTAATGAATTTAATATCTTCTTTTATTAGTTTTGTATCCAATTTTTTTCAAAATGTTAATGATGTTCCATTTCATACATGTGATAGTGGTTTGTCTTTTCCTATGTGACTTGGTGTCTTTGATACTTCTCATGAAATTTTCTCTACTTCAAAGGATATTTTGTTGCAAGAAGATGAAATCATTGATACCTTTCTAAATGTTACTCTACCTTCTATCCATTCTGATGCAATCTCTTCCAAGGATTTTGCATTTGTGAATGATGAATCTCATAATCCTTCCAATGCACTCTCTTCTAGAGACATTGCATTTGTGAATGATGAGTTTCTTATCTATTCTAATGCACTCTCCTCTACAGATGATGCATTAGAGAATGATGAATCTCCTTCCACATTTGATCATGTTTGGATCGATGTTGAGAATATGTCTTCAAGTAATTATTCTACTAGTTGTGATGATTTTGTAAATGTAATCTATGTCTCTTCTACCCCTCAAAAGACTAAGATACTTGTCATTTACTTAACTCCAGCTAGTCCTTCTCCTAAAAGGGTATGTTCTATTGACGGTGTTCCATCTGAGAGTGATTCTCTTGATCTTTCTATGGCTCCCTCTTATAGAGAGGTAGCCCACACCTATGATACTAGAATGAATAAAAAACTAATCCTTCCTCAAGCACCTAAACCCATGACTAAATTACTTATTGATAACGATCTTGTCGACCAACTTCAAGTTACTCTGGCTAAGATCTCACTATGGGACTTGCTTCAGTATTATTTTTTTTTATCAAGGTATGATTCAAGAAGCCTTGCAAAGGATCCTCTTGCCTTCTTCTGCTAGGCCAACAAATGTTGATGCATTGACAACTCATATTCGTGTGGATTTTCCAAATATTACATTCTATTCATGGGAAATCCTACCTTCAGAAGTACAAAGGCAAGCAGACCCTCTAATGATCATAGTTAACATTAATAAAATTGGTATTAGACATATGCTCGTTGATGCCAGTTTGGCACTCAATGTATGTAGCATTGATCTTTTTTCCTAAGATTAATATTGATTTATCTTCTCTTAATACTTCATCTATTGTCATATGTGGGTTCGATAATGTTGGGAGACAAGCTCTAGGTACAATAGTATTTCCTTTTCAGCTTGGACCCTTTACTATACCCACCCTTGTATATGTTATGTCAAAAAATTTAACTTATAACCTTCTTCTTGGTAGCCCGTGGATTCATGCTATAGGTACAGTCCTGTCTACCTTGCATAAATCAATTAAGTTCATTTGAAATAATCAAGTAGTCATAGTCAAGGCAGACCCTAATGCTATGCACTTGTGTGAGATGGTAGTTGTTGGTCAAGTTTTGGTTGTGCCTACTCTTATCCCTTCAGTGTCTTCCAATGTTTTGATGTTTACTCTAGTAGTATCTACTACAAACGATACTCTTGAGATAGATGTCCCTGAAGAAGATCCTTCTAAATTAATAAATCTTAAGTTTGTTCCTTCTACTTATTCTTATGAAAATACATGCCTTGGCAATGATTTAGGTTCTTTAGACTTTATAGATTCCTTCGTTTGTGAATATAAAGTTGACATGATCCACTAAGACCTCCTGATAACATCATTTGAACCCGCTATCGAGGATGGTCATCCTTCTGCATCACAGGATAGTGTGAACACAAATTGTAATGTTGTTAGTGTTGATCCTCCTTCTAAGGAAGATGATTACACTTTTTATAAAGAGGATAGTGTTGGCAGTCCTGTTAATAAGGATGATGGTGATCCTATAGAAGAGTATGTCCCCCCTTGTTGGAATAATGATCTCTATGAGGATCCACCCTCTTCTCAAAATTTGAAAACATGTTATGGCCCCAAATTTAAGCTTGTTTCTAAATATGGTTATTTTCATAAAGGTTGTGGGTGTAACAAACAAGTCATTCAGGACCCTATAGAATATTCTCCTCATAAGCGTAATTCAGAGCTTGGTTTCTCAAATGAACAATCTAAACAGAAACCACAGTTGAATGTTGACATGATGTCCACTCAACCTCATTCTTGTGGATTGGTCCATCCTCATTTATCTTCGATCTTCGTATCTTCTTCTTTTGAGCAGTCAAATTTTTCTCCACAACATAAAGGGTTGCTTCCTTCTCCTCATTCCTTGTCTAAACAAAAGCGTATATTTTTGTAGCTTCTAAAAGCCCACTTAATTACTCTTCTACCTCCTACATGCACATGCAAGAAATCTCATAAACATGATAAAGAAAAAAAATATTTTTGTGCATACCATCAAGTGCCTGGCCATTCCAATAGCGAATGTAAGTCCTTGAAGGATAAAATACAACAACTTCGTGATTCAGGAGCCATCACTCATTGGTTTTCTAATGCACCTACCTCTTCTTCAAATGACAAGTGATATTGAGTTTTACCTCTATCCTACATGCTCTAAGTATCTTGTATAGTTCTCCTCCCCTATATGTTGGGGGCAGTGATAACTTATTTTGGAGATGTGTGCCCTTCTAAGGACCTCCTCTCTTCTCTAGTTCTTTCAAATGAAGTGTCCCTTGAGTGGACCCCTTATCCTTTTGAAGGGTTACCGAGGAACCCCCTTTGGAAGTCTTTGGATTCTTTTATGTCTAGCTTGGGGGCAACTTGACTAGACCTAATTTATATATTCGCATCTAGCTTGGGGACAGCCTAACTAGAACTATCTTTTCTATGAATGTCTTGCAACATAGATTGCAATAGCCACAAGCTTCTCTGATTGGTCTTGCTCTGCATGACTGAGAACCTATAAAGCTCCTTTGCATCCTTACACTATGATATGGGTTTTCCTCATTGAGTGGGGATTTATTTTATCACTTTTACTCTGTGATATAGGTTTTCCTCCTTGAGCGGGGATTTCTTTTATCACTTTTACTCTATGATATAGGTTTTCATCCTCAAGCGGTGATTGCATTTATCACTTTCACTCTGTGATATGGGTTTTCCTCCTCGAGCAGGTATTACTTTTATCACTTTTACTTTGTGATACGGGTTTTCCTCCTCGAGCGGGGATTTCTTTTATCACTCTTTCATTCTTAAATTCTCTTCTCTTTTGTATATATCGGATCAAATACTTGCATCTTCTTCACCCTGAGTATATGCCCTTCGTATCTTCATTTTAGAATTCTTCTATGTGTTATGTATTAATTTTGGGATGATGCATAGTACTGAGACAACCTTCTACATTGAGGTCTCTTTACTTTGCTGACTCAAATCCTTTAGCTTTTTATCTTCTAACTTTGTTGTCTAGTGCAGGTTTTCTCATCTAATGCATTTGTTTTCTAGGTCTTTAGCCTCAGGGCATGCTTCCTCGCTCTTTAGATTTATATGCATCCTCTACAGTATCCTTTTGGCATACGATGTTATTTATGTTTAGTATAATTCCTTTAGTGTGCATATTAGTGTAGATTCATATGCCCACTAAAGTAGGGGGAAAAATGTATAGTCGTAAAATTACACCCCTTGCAATTTCACATACATGTTTGCATCCACTTTAATGTCCACTCGCTTAGCATCTTGAGTAAGGCACATCTTAGCCCCTACATCATCCTTTTTTCTCTCAGGATGCTCTACCACCCCTTTTTAGTAGCTACCTTTGTGTGTCTGCTTTGCATCAAACCTTGTGATTTTCCCATTCATGTAATTTTGTAGTGTGACATGTCTAGACACTAGCATGTTGCACATATTTCCATGTGTCGCACTAGCATCCTATAACATTTAAATGTTCACACAATAATTTTCATGCATATTTGCCATTTTTCACCTCCTTTGGTCAGTGGTTATGGCTCGAGATGCTTTGTAACCACCTGGGAAGCTTTGTTTTTCTTCTCTTCTCTCTTTTATTGCTATCTTTTCCATTTTATTGCTTCTACCAAGTCTAGCTAGAACTTCTCTAGCTTCATTCCAACTTTTAGCTTCTTTCTAGCTATGCTTGCATATCTCCATACAACTTGTTACAGAAGCTTCAAGCTCTCTCAAGCTCTCTTAGCAACACCTTTTGTAATACTCTTTTGCAGCTCTATTAGCTCTATCTCCCTTGCCTTATGTTTGCAAGAATATTTGGATTTCATATCCTCTATCTACTACATATTTAATTTGTGATACAGGTTCTCCTCCTCAAGCGGGGATCACTTTTATCACCTCTTTTGTGATACAGGTTCTCCTCCTTGAGTGGGGTTTTATTTTCACTTTTACTTTGTGGTTAAGATTATACTCTTGAGCAGGTTTTTCTTTCACCACACAATTTTTCCATTTCGGTTACACTCTCTCTTTCTATCTAGCTGTCTATGGAGGTGGGAACACCAAAACAGGCGTCTGACTGAGGGAAACCCTTATATAGCCCCAACAATTTCTCTAGATCTTTCATATGTAGGTATTGAAGAAATTCACGTGTTGGAGGCTTCATCAATTACATGGTTGTGATAATTTCCTTTCTTTCTCCTCTTTAACTTTATCATTTTTACTTTACTTGATTTTAGTTCTGTTATATTTTGTTGCTTTCTCATGTTTCAAGATTCCTTAGCAATCAGAGTAGAAGTAGTTGCTTATCCATTCTCTATGATAAAATTTCTCTCTAGTTCATATGAGATGCCAGCACACCTCTGGGATGTTAGCGTGCTGCACTGTCATCTTGATTTTGTGTTGACATCCTTTGGTTGGGAGCTCGTTAGTTTGTCTAGAGAATCTTTGTGACCCACTTTTCTTGATTCTAAAACTCTCTTTGTTGTTCCTTGAGGTAGTTTAGGGTAGTTCACCTCGTGAGGCTCTCTAAGTGAAGAGAGATCATGAGTAGTGAATCCCCCTTCTCTATAGTTTAAAAGGTTCTTAAGTTTCTAAGGCTCGGTCCTATGTTCTTGATAGGTGGTCCCTCTTTTAAAACAAACTTTATGTATGTGCATATTTCAATTTCTGCCACTTAATTTCTTGTATCACTCATCACCAAAATTATATTACCCATAGTGTTCATTACCACGATGAGTGATGAGCCTTGATCTCACCATGTGTCCACATCTAATGGTTCTAGTGTTATTCTAGAGTTTTCAATTCATAAGTCTATTGCTTCAAAGATTTACTTCTGGGATGCAACTACAACCGTCCATTGAAAATTCATTGAACAGTTGTGGTTATATTAATTCATCAAAAGTTGAAGCTACCTCAGAATTTAGAGCATGGGGGTTGTTCTAAAGCCATTCCCTATGTACAATTATAATTATAGTCTTCAACTTGCACAAAAGGAATTGTAAAAGGAATATCCAACTTTTATCTATCGTATGCATCATCCCTTCTTTTCTCCCAGAAAAAATTGGGTAGCATGACATGCCATGAAGACTCTATAATATCACATTTAAACTGAGAATAGAGAATAAATAAATCAAAGCGAAATATATTATAAATGATATGAACAACATAAATTTGGTGAAGTATATATAGAAGTTAGAATGAAGACAATGACATCAAATACTCAAACTTAACATTTAATTCACTAGTTGAATCTTGGTATGGTCTCCATAAGGTTGCAGGAGGTTTTGCTAAAAATAGGGGTTGTTGTGCTTATTTTTCTCAAATTGTCTTAGCACTCGACATACACTAAGGAGCAATGGAGATTCCTCTATTTATAAATTCCATGAAGCATAATAATGCTTTCCATGGTGAAATCACTAAGAAATAATTGAAAGGGATAATGGTGTCCAAGCACCCACTAGTGCTCCAAGTAATGAAGGGTTTTTTGGGCCCAAAACTTTTTGCTGGCTACCCACAAGGTCATGAGGAATTCAGAAATACCTGCCATGTTTCTAGAAAATCTCATGTACATGGGTTTCTTGAAAGATTGGTGGAAGAAGCTATACCAAATGATTTTCCCACACTCTCTAGTGGAAATATCAACACATCATTTGACAACATCGATGGAAATTTCATGACCCCTCTATTGTTGCACTACGACAAGGCTCATGGGAATGAATGGTTGGTACCAAAGTTTCCCCTACTATGCTCACTGGACCATGCAACTCTCAAAAATTGGTGGGGGAGATGGATAGGTGTATCTAATTTATTCTGCATGCAGCTGACATTCTCAAAGACTGGTCGAAGGGTTGGGTGAATGCATTTGTGGTAGCGGAAGCTCTCGATAGGGAAAGATGTCTTCAAACAAGGAGGATTGGGAGCTGGGCACTGGTGAAGAATGGGTAGCGAATGACACCAGGAGCTAGGAGGAACGAGAAAACCATCCTACCCATAGTGCCTATGGTTGTGATTGTCTGATGATTTTGAATTCAATCAAATCCAAGAAGATAAGTGAGGATTTCTATAGAAATTCATAATCTGGTGTCTATGGAAGGTCATTTTGGTTTGTGATGTTTTATTTGTAGTATGTATAAGTGTCCATGTTAGTTTGTTCAATATTTGGGTTTGTAATTATTTATGGAAATGAAGGAATGTAAAAAATCTTTTTGATTAATACAGGGTGCTGCCCCATATAGGAGCTATTTAACTATAAAGAAAAAAACATGTTCTTAAAAGGCTTCTTTAGTAGCATAGGCTTTAACACTAGTTCCTTAATATTTTGCACCTTGATATATTTCCTTCGACAGTTCTGATCATTCCTTAATATTATTTTGGTTGTTATGACTTTAAGTGATTCAATAAGTAATAAAATCTCAACCATTGATTTATGGAAATATAATGGTTCTAATATTATTTAAGAGGTTTCAATTCACAAGTCTGGTGCTTTACAGATTTACTTATGGAATGCAACTATAGTCGTCCATAAAAAATTCATTGAATAGTCATGGATTATATTAATTTGTACTGACATCTGGCTTCAGACATAATAAAAATATTGACACTTGTCCACATTCCAGACTCTTTATGAAGGAATTTGAATGTGTACAAAATTTTTCCTGAAATTTGATATTTTTGCCAACCACACTGATTTTTTATTGGCATAGTTTATTTTTCCACTGAATTTTTTGATAAGTTTGAGATTATGTTTAATTCGCTAATGTTTTTTTTTTTGGTTTGAAAAAGTTTAATTGCTAATAATTTTTTTTCTAGTTTGAAAATAGGATTAATTCGACAATGGAATTAAAAAATTAGTTTGAAAAAAGGTTTTAATCACCAATGAAAAATATTTTATTGGTTTAATTTTTTTTCAATTCACCAGGATCTTCCACAGACTTCTAGTGATTATAAAAAAATGGCCAATTGGGATTTTTTTTCTTGAAAAATGAAAAAAATTCCCAATAAAATTAATATTTTTATCAAGAAGTATATGAGATTCACTAGGATTTTACACCTTCGCCAAGGGGGGGTTTCTTAAAGTTTTCCCTACAACTCACATAAATGTTGTGAGTTCCATAGTAGTGGCATGGATGACAAATGGTATGTGTGGGTCTGTGTCTTTCACAAGTGGTATCAGAGAGAAAGGTGAACATCAGTGAGACTAAGTTTCCAATCCCTTCAATAGCAGTAAGTGATGTTATAATGGAGATTTCCTATCACGAGAGATCGACAACACATGATTAAAGGTAACTCATCTGACAATGATGTTTTAAACATGCTGAGATGAATGGAGGATTGCAAGATCATGGCACGAATGAGAAGATCAATGGGAAAGATTCAAAGATAAAGACCTACAAAAACTAAGACCATGTAAACAAAGATTCACTTGGTAACTGACAAAGAGGATAGATTTAATAGGTATAATTGCACAAACGACCAATGTAAATGAACATTTAATCTTCAAGACGGTGGCATAGATCACTATATAAAATAAGAGATCAAAATTAGATTGAATGATCTAGAGAAAAAAATTACTATATTTAGGATTAGGGTTTTGACCACTGGAAAAATATCCAGTGAATCAAATTTTAAATATATGGTGGTGTATGGCTCAATGGATTAGCAACTTGCTGGAGAGATTGTAAATGAAGGAAACCCTAATAGAAATTTTGAGATGATCTAAACAGTGGTGAAGATCTTGAGATTCTGATGATAGGTTGGTGGATTTAAGGTGAAGAATGAAGACAATTAGTTTATCTTGATGTGTTAAAGATTGCAAGTGATGAGAGGGTGAGAAGAATCTATAGTTTCAAGAGAGCTAAATAGTGTTATATCTTGTTGAGTATGCAATAGAGATAGAGAGAAGAGACTGTAGTGCAATAGGTATAGAATGCACATGTAAAGAAGAATCCTAGACTATAATACAAAAAATCTTCTAGGTGTTTGTATTCAAAGTGAAGAGAGAGGATAGTGTAGCAGACATAGTATGCACATTTTATATGAGTAGAACCAAAACAAAAAAGAACTTATCTAGGATAATATTCATAAAATAAAATAGTTATTTTTTTGTGTAGAAGAGAGTAAAGTGCAGAGGAAAAGAGATTATAAATAAGATAGATGCATTTTCGAGATTCTAGCATCAAAAGCAAAGAGTAAGTTGTAGAGATTGCAACAAGGTATTGTGTAGTTGCAAAGTAATTTGCAGCACTGAATTGTAAGCATAAATATATTTGTTAATATAAATATAAATTGCAACATTGTAGGGGATTGATGTCTCCTTGGAGTTGGTGCTTCCTCAGGGTTGATGACCTTAAACAGTGTAACAAATTATTTGATTGTGAGGCTGGATTAGGATAGTAGATCCTAGCAACATTTCTCACTATGGTTTTTCCCATATTAGGTTTTCCATAGATATCTGGTGTTATGGGATTTTATGTGTTGATTGTATGATTGCATGTTTATGTTGCTACATCTTAAGTGCAATCTATACATTAAGGATTTAAGGAATTAATTTGCATAAATTTTTTAAGGATTCAGTCTGCACAAAAGGTTATTTGAGCCAAGTTTTAAGATCTACTGATTCACCCCACCTCTCAGTAGATTGTTGTGTTTGAACAATTGGTGTCAAAGCCCCAGGTTCCCTAAGAGAAGCTTAATCAACTCAGGTAGATTTGGGATAAGTGAACATAATGGTTGGTTAGGAAGGCTCATCTATAGAAGATTTACCTCTCTTTAATGGATCAGATTATACTATTTAGAGCTCATCCATGAAGAGATATTTTGGATCCATAGGGTTTGATTTGTGGATGTCAATAGTATATGGATATACATCTCTTGTTACACCTCTAACTACTGAGGATGAAAAGAAGGGGTATGAGGATAATACTAAGGTAAAGTTTTCAACTCTGAGTGGGTTGTCAAGCTCAATGTATGTCAAAGTGTTACATTGTCAAACTGCACATGAAGTTTGAAACAATTTGAAGAGTATGTATGAGGAGAATGATGATGAAGTGCAGGCCTTGATTCATAAATATGAAAGAGAAGATGAGAAGACTCCATACATTTCCATGAGAGATGTTGCAACTAGAGGTGATGAGGAAGAAGCATCTACTTCTAGATCAAGGAAGACCGATGAAGAGGAAGTGAGTTGCATCGATAGATTGAGAAGAGGCTTTAGAAAATATAGAGGTAATCTACCCCTTAAAAGGTTTAACTTTGGTAGATTAGCTCTTGTTTTTGCTAAATTCTCTTATGATGAAAATGATAACTCTAAGAAGGAAGAGGGCAGTAAAAAGGAAAATAAGAGCCCAAAATTGCACAGAAAAGAAGAAAATAGGTTATCAGATGTTTTGGAAGTTTAGATGATGAACATAGAAGTACATGTGATATTGAGGGGAATGAATCCCTATCCATGGATTTTGGTACCACATGTGAAGAAGAATAAATGGACTTAGAAGGTAAACTCATTTGTTCCCATGATGAGATTGATAAGTTAAAGAAGGAAAATGATGAACATAAAATGAAAGCATAAAAGGAGATTTTTAGGCTAACTAGAAAACTTGAAGAATATAATCAAATGATAGTTAGTTTGAAGACACAAGTGGAAGAAAAAAAGAGTGTAAAAGATCTAGCTAAGAATAAAATATAGTCTAAATATAATGAGTGCATGATGCTAGAGGCAGAAATAATGGCCCTAAGAAAAGATTTAGAAAGGCTAAGGAGCAGATTGATAAAGGCTTGAAATTGAATGGTGGCTCTAAGATGTTAGAAGAGTTGATCATATCACAAAGCCATCAAGAAAATGATCAAGGATAAGAGTAAAGATTGACCTTGGTTGTGAGAAATTTAATAGTCCTACTTCTACAAGATTATTTGAAAAATTTAGAGCAGAAGAAGATGTTGGACAAAGGAAGAGAAAGCCTGCATGAGTTGTTCGAAAGAAAATTCCCTTGGAAATGGAAGATCATAAAAAGGCATTGCTGAGGTGAAGAAATAAAAAGAGGATAAAAATCTCATGGGTGATAAGAAGAGAGTGGAAGATGAAGAGAGACTGGCTACAAATAAGAATAACAATAACCATTCAATTCTTGATGATTAGAAGAATATGAGTGCAACAGATAAGAATTTCGAGAAATCAATCGCTGAAAGATTCAAGAAGAAGCACCATACAAAGGGAACCGATGCAAAAAGAGTCACAAGGATGAGACATACCAAGATGTCAAATCAAATAAGACCTCATCATCCTACAAAAAATAAATATATGACCAAGTATTCCTCACTTTTCTATGGTTACTTCTATTCATATAATCAATTTGGTCATAAGGCTAGAGAGTGTAGGGCTATAGCTAGAAGGAGCACAAAATATGTAAATAGAAATAAATTTTCTCTTGTAGTAGATATGAACGTAATGTGCTACAATTTTAATAACTTTGGTCATGTAGATAAGGATTGTAGATTAAATAATGTAAGACCTATAGCACAAAATAGAGGAAAGAGGAATATGTCCCCCAAAGTGAACAATGGTTCACCTATTCCTGAGAAGAAAGCTGAAAAGATAGTGAAAAATACCAAGAAGGTGTGGAAAGTGAAAGGTTAGCAAGAAGCACCAAATGTGGTTTCTTCTGCCTTACATCACTAAATCTTAGTGACTGAGAATGAATCTAGGGGGAGCTTAATTTGTATCTTATTCATCCTTGGAAATGAAAAGGAGATCAAGTCAAGTAAAATAAGTTTTACAAATTTCTAACGACTTGATGGTTGCAGATTTATGGTTACACTCTTTCTCCTTGAATGGCTTGTCAAAAGAAAAGTGTATCGGAATTTTGTTGATGGTTGAAACAACTAGTATTTATAATTCAAAGAAAATATGTGTAGTTCCTCTGAAATTCTCCTTGTAGAAGAGATATGTCTTAGGGGAAGTTGTTTTGTAAATTCACTCACAATTATTTTTTAAATAACTTGTATAGAGTGGTTCCAAATGGTTTTTGACCATTGTGAATTGGTACAAATTAATCTAGTTGGTATAGAGCCCAAAGTGAAGCATGTGCTCAAGTATGTTGAGAAGAGAATGGAGAAAGGTATAAGGGGGAGCTGATAGAGGTATCAAATCAGTGTCATACTTGGTATAGTGCAGTTCAAAATGCTCATTGATATCAGGGCATGATATCAACAATGGGTGTCGGGAATTTGATTCAATTGGTATAGAGAAAAAATAAGAACATCTAAAATTATCAAACATGATTGGTTTATACTATGTAATGTCACTTCAACCAGAATTAGATAGTGTTAATTGATATAGAGTAGTTGAAGCATATGGTTTTTCCCTTGGAGTAAAAGGTTCAGTGCAATAATTGGCATGAGAGAATTTATTTTCTTAAATTGGTATCAGTCAAAGGAGGAGAAAAATTCCTTTTGCTATTGCTAAGGAGAAGTAAAGGTTGCGGTAGGATGGTGACTTGAGATAATATGTATAGGAGTGTGACCCTTTTCCATTGATGTTAAAGGGGGAGAAAGTTGAGAAAATGCTCAAAGAAGGAGCATGAGAAAAGTATGAAATTTATCCTAAGTGTGAGAAAAGGTAAGGGTATGTCAAAGAGGGATAATTGAGAGTTCAAATGTTATGCATAATTGGTATCATACCTTTGGTAGTTTCATCATTTAGTTTTTCCATCAATGACAAAGGGGGAGACTGTTGGCATATTATTGTCATTGATGTCAAAGGGGGAAATCATACAAGGTAGGTTTTTGGAATTAATGTAAGAGTGTCATTAATGTCAAGGAAGAGATCAAAAGTGAGATGGAATTGATCCTAAAGGGAAGATTGTTGGCATAATGATAAAAGGTTCCTTTGATTTAAATAGGAAGAACATTGGTGCTCCTAGATGATATGGTATGATATAGGTCTAGTTCTGGAAGATGGAGTGTATGTTACAAAAGTTTCTTAGGATGTTGCATTATTGTCATGGTACTGCAGAGTACTCTTCTAGGAATTTAAAATAAAATCAAAGGCCACATTTGACATGGGTTTTCTAAGAGCTTCTCAAAAATATAAGTTTCAGGTCTAGAGGCAGAAGATTCAGCTTACAATGAAATTGTTTGTGCCCTCCAATAGTTTTAAGGTTTATTAGTTAAACCCTAGGTGTTTACAGTCATGAAAAATAGCAGGTTTTATGTTTTCACATTGACTTTACATAGGAGATAACTAGTCACATAAGTTATAACTTATGTCTTCAAAATCATTCGGTGACTGACCCGATTACCTTATCTTCTAGTTGGCATCACTAATGTGCTTGTGATGGAGATTTGATGATGCATGCTCATGGTTAGAATATTTCAAATCTATTCTTGAGCTTCCATGCATTACAAAAGAAATTTTAAGCCAGCTTGAAGTTCAGTGATGAGTGATGGAGATGTATCAATGACTGAAATCAAGTTGATCCAATGGTGCCCACCAGCCTATTGTGTTTGTGGTGAGTCTTAGCTAAGCCTCATAAGGAAGTGGGGAATGGTTGTGATCAAACAGGTTTTGATTATATGGTGCACGATGATGGAGGACAGAGATTTGGAGGGTCTAGTGACACGTGGCATCACATCACTCGATCACTTCACATTGTTATTGTGAAGCAAAGCGATGGGATGATTTGAGCAATGAGGGATGAGCGTTAGGAGGTATTTGAAGATGAAGTCATGTTGGAAAGTGGAAAAAAAATATTGCATCGCATCAATGCTTCACATTGTTGTTGTGAAGTAATAAGGGGAATGATTTGAGTGGTACATGATGAATGGATTTGATTAAATGAAATACATCCAATTATTGGCATTACATCACAATACTTTAGTTCATCACAGTTATGAATTCAAGGGAAGTCATGCTTTGTGCAATGAGTGATGAATGATAAGAGTTAGTGGAGTATGTCATTAGCCAAGACAAGTGGTGATTAGAGGTTACATCACAAAGAAAATGGTGGATGAAAAGTACCGACAATTTATTGAGTAGGTAATGTCACGAAGGCTCTTCATCAGGGAGACATATGAAGATTAGTGGAATAGGATAGTCAGTCTCTTCAATATAATAATATAGATTTGTTGAGACATATGAATATTAGAGTGAGTGGCATTAAATCCTCTTCAACAATGATTGCAAGGTGACATGTGCAAATAGGTGGCAACTAGTGATTGCTCGATATACCAACTCACATTGATGTTGTGAGTTGCATGGTAGTGACATGGATGACAGATGGCATGTGTGGGTTTGTTTCTTTCACAAGTTGTATTATAGATAAAGGTGAACATTAGTGACACTAAGATGTTAGTCCCTTTGATAGTATTATGTGATGTTCTAACAATGATTGCCTATTAGTGGAGATTGATGGTGCATGCTTAAAGGTAATTGATCTGACACTGATGTTTTAAACATGCCGAGATGAATGGAGGATCATGGAACAAGAAAGAATATTGATGAACCAAATTCAAAGATAAATATCTACAATGGCTAACTCCATGTAAATAGAGTTTTGTCTAGTAACCAACATAAAGGATGGATTGAATTGGTCCAACTATACCAATGACCAATGTAAATGATGATTCGATCTTCAAGATGATGGCATAGATTTCTATATCAAATGAGAGATCAAAATCAGATCGAATGATCTAGATAAAACATTTAATGCATTTAGGATTAGGGTTTTGACCATTGCCAAAATATCTAATGAATAAAATTTGAAATATATGGTGGCATGTGGCTCATTGGACTAGCAGCTTGCTAGAGAAGATTGTAAATGAAGGAAAACCTAACAAAAAATTTCAAGATGATTTGAATAGTGGTGAGGATATTGATACTATGATGATAGGTTGGTGGAGTTAAGGTAAAGAATAAAGACAATTATTTTATGTTTATGTGTTGAAGTCTTCAAGTGATGAGAGGGTGAGAAGAATCTATAATTGTAAAGAGAGTAGAACAATGGTATATCTTATTGAGTATGTAGTAGAGATAGAGAGAAGAGTCTATAGTGCAACAGACAGAGAACACACATGTATAGAAGAATCTTGGACTATAATACATAAAATCTTCTAGGTGTTTGTATTCAAATTGAGAGAGAGGATAGTGTTGTAGATAGAGTATGCACATTTTGTATGAGTAGAACCCAAACAAAAAGGACTTATCTGGATTAGTGTTCATAAAATAGAACAATGATTGTTCTAAGTGTAGAAGAGAGTAAAGTGAAAAAGAGAAGAGAGTGCAAAGAAAATTGATGTGTTGCTGAGATTGTAGCATCAAAAAAAGAGAGTAAGTTGTAGGGATTACAAGGTATTGTGTAGTTGCAAAGTAGAAACATTGAATTGTAAACAAGAATATATTTTTCAATATAAATCTGATTGGTTGGTGACATCAGATAAATAAGTTGGTTCTAAGTGTAGTGGATTGATTTCTCCTTGCAGTTGGTTCTCCTAAATCATGGATTTGCTTCTTCCTCAGGGTTAGTGCCCTTAAATAGTGTAAAAAAGGATTTTATTGTGAGGCTAGATTAGGACAATAGATCCTAGCAGCATTTCTCACCATGGTTTTTCCCATCTTGGGGTTTACACGTATATTCGGTGTTATGGGATTTAATGTCTTGATTGTGTGATTGCATGTTTATGTTGCTACATCATAAGTCTCCAATCTAAACATTAAGGATTTAAGGAATTAATCTATATAAAGAGTTTAAGGAATCAGTTTGTGCAAAAGGTTATTTGAGCCAAGTTTTAAGATCTACTGATTCACCCCCCTCTCAGTAGATTTTTGTTTTCCAACAATAACCACTTGAGTGTTGGAAAAATATGTAGCAAAGGATATAATATTATGCTTTGGGATGATAGATGTGAAATCAAAAAAGGCTCTGAAACTGTGATTTTTGTTGGAAGAAGGATGAATGGAAATTTTTGTCATCTTAATGGTTCTAATGGCCATTTCTTTATGAATCAGACTAATGAAAGTTGGATATGGCATATAAGGATGTGTCACATCAGTTTTGATAACCTAGTAAGGATTAGTTCAGTTCGAGCTATGAAAGATCTACCAAAAATTACAAAGCTTGTCAATTTTGTCTACAAGGAATGTTAGATTAGAAAGCAAACGAGAAGAAGTTCCATAGTCAAAGAAGAATCTACTACCAATCTAATGGATTTTTTTCATATAGACCTTTGTGGTCCTACTAGAGTAATAAGTCTTCAAGGTGATAGGTATTTCATGCTATTAATTTATGATTATTCTATAATGACATGGGTTACTTTTCTCAAAGAAAAATTAGTAGCCATAGATAAGATTAAAGCATTCAAATTTATGGTTGAGAATGAAATGGCTATGAAAGTAAACTTTTTGAGGTCTGATAGAGGTGGAGAATTCACCTCCAATGAGTTGAATAGTTTTTATGAGAATCATGGGATAAAGAGGCATTTGTTTTCCCCTAGGAATCTTCAATAGAATGGAGTGGGTGGAAGAAAGAATAGGACTATTTAGGAACCTACAAGAACAATGATGAAAGAGGAAAAACTACTAGAAGTCTACTGGAGAGGAGCAATTCATATTGTTGTCTAAATTTTTATTAAAATTCAAGTAAGAGAAAATTATGCAAAGACTCCCCATGAGTTGTTTTATTCAATAATTCCTACTATCAAATACTTCAAAGTGTTTGGAAGTAAATGTTATGTCAAAAGAGATGCAAAAAACTTAGGAAAGTTCTATACAAGATCTAATGAAGGTGTCTTCATTGGATATTCTACAAGAAGTAAATCTTATAGGTGCTACAACAAGAGGATGAAGAAAATTGTATAGATTAAAAGTGTCAAAATGGATGAAGACTTACAAAAGAACTCATTGGTGATAGATGGATATGAATAAGATCATTCCTCTTGTAGAGAAGATGATAGATATGAATTTAAGGAGAAAGGAGTATAGATTGAAGAAGAAGAAGCTTCATAAAGGATCCCTAAGACTCCTAAGTATGTGTAAGAGAATCATTCTAAATGTCAGATGATTGGTGAAAAAAAATGGTGTTTTGAGAAGGAGAAAAGATGCTATGGATAAATAATAGGTAAACCCATGTTTACTCTCTCAAGTTGAGCCTAAAAAAGTGTTTGAATCATGAAAGGATGAATATTGGATCAAGGCTATTGAAGAAGAACTAATGTAGATTGAGAAAAATAAGACTTGGGAACTTCTTCGAAGAACACCAAACATGAATGAAATTGGAACTAAGTGGGTATTTAAGAAAAAATTAAATGATAATGGATAATGAGTGAGAAATAAGGTAAGACGTGTGTAAGGGCTACTAACAAGTAGAAGGAATAGATTTTGAGGAGAAATTTGCTTCGGTGGCAAGAATGGAAGCTCTCAAGATTTTTTTGGGGTTTGAAAAACATAAGGATTTAAAGGTTTATGAAATGTATGTGAAGTCTTCTTTCTTGAATGGAAAGTTGGAAGAAGTATACACTAAACAACTAGAATGATTTCAGTTATTATACAAACCAAATAAGGTATGTAAATTGAAGAAAGCTTCTAGAGCTTAGCATTCAAGATTGGGTGGGAAATTTATACAAGGATTCAATAAAGCTACCATGGGTAGTAATCTTTATCTCAAAGTTGAAAAAGATCAAATCCTGATTGTGGTTGTGTATGTTGATGATATAATTTTTAGAGGAAATGTAGCTATGCATAAGAGATTTGTAGAAGAGATGCATAGAGGGTTTGAGATGTATATGTTTGAGGAGATAAATTTATTCCTTAAACTAAAAATGAATCAAAAAGGAAAATGTATATTATTTTCACAATCAAAGTATATCAAGGAGATGTTGAAAAAGTTTAGAATGAAATATTCTAAACCTGTATGTACCCATATGGTTACTGGTTGCAAGTTGAGTAAGAATGATGAATCCCCTCAGACTGTAAGGTAAGTATATATCAGTGATTTGAGGATTTCTATACCTAACTTTGACTAGACTAGATATCATGCATATAGTTTTTCTTGTGGGTATATTTCAAGAAGATTCTAGAGAGTCACATGTTGCAATAGTAAAAAGGATATTCGGATATTTAAAGGGCACTTCAGAACATGGTTTGTGGTATCCAAAGGATACTAATTTCTCTCTAAGTGCTTACATAGATACATATTTGGTAGGTTGTGTGGATGAATGGAAAAGTACAAGTGGTAATGCATTCTTTCTTGGATGTACATTGGTTTCTTAGCTAAGAAAGAAGAAAGATTCAATTTCTTTATCTACTAGAGAGGAGAATATATTGTAGTAGCATCTTCTTGCAAATGAGGCAAACCTTGAAGGATATCAAAGTGGTATATTATGATCCAATTTATATCTTTTATGATAATGGAAGTGCTATTAACATTTCAAAAAATAAGGTGATGCACTCAAGGACAAAACATATCACAATCTATTATCACCGTTTGAGAGAGAAGGTTATAGAGAATGAAATCAAGCTTGAGTATGTGCCTACAAAGGATCAAGTTTCTGATATATTTACTAAGGCTCTTTGTAAAGATACTTTTGAGTATCTCTGGGAGAATTTAGGGGTTATTACTCCTCCTTCTTTGAACTAGATGCATAAGGATATGCATCAGTCTAATGAATTTCAAGATTGATTCTTTATTCTAGACTAATGTTGGAGAATACTTCTCAGGGGGATTAGGTAGTGGCATTTTTGGTTGTTGCAATTATGGGGAGTTAGTGCTAATGTAGGTAAGTGTTGTCCTTTGCAAATCATGTTCAGTGGTTGATGGTTTAATTTTTTTTGTGTTCTCCTAAGGGTAAGTATGTAGAGAAATGGTGAGTAGGTACAAATATGATTAATTTAAAAGAGGGAGAGTAAGAGAGAGATGTGTTTCCATTTTCTATCAATTTCAAAGGGGGAGAGAAAATAATGTGAAAAATGATCATATATCAAAGGAGCAGAGAAAATAATCAGTTGAGAAATGGAGAGAGATTAAAGGAGAGTATGATGTAAGGAGTAGAAAGAGAAAGAGTTGATATGGAGCAGTGCATTTGTTATTGATGATTTTTCACATCATCTGCTGATATCAATGACAAAGGGGGAGATTGTTGCAAGTATGAGTAGTTGGTGTTGTCATTTATTTCATCAGTCTTATTTTTGTGTTTCTCATTAATATAAATTAGTGATGGATGTGAAGTTGTTATGATGATTTTATTAGGTTCATTATGTTGTCATTAGTAAATACTACTAGTGTCAACCTCTAGTGTTGCTTCAATAAGATTCTATCTATGGATGTTGTTTGGTTGAGTTGATGTGCTGAATTTGGTTTGCTAATGATGAGGAAGTGGTGAAGATGATGAGAATTTCTTTATGGTGCATGGGTTCCAAGTTCTTTTGAGAAAAAATGAATAAAATAGGAAATAGTGTGTTGTAGAGTTGTTTTGGCATATAGTGTGGTGTTTTACTTTTTTCTCTACAATTATTTGTGTTGAATATCTATTTGTGTCATTTGAATATGTTGAGAAGAATTTTTCATAGGCATTATATCCATATTTTCATAGTCTAGATCAATTTGCAAAGTTGTGTTCACCAGTGTGTGAACTGTGTTGTAGTGTTGTCTAGGAGAAATTATTTTTCTCCACATTTTGGTCTTTGGTATTGTGGTTCTTGAAGTGTGTTGATAAGATTCATATCTACCTTCAATGAAATTTTTTTGTGGTTTGATGCTCCACAAGTTGATTTCTTGAGTTACAATGTGTGGAAGATTATCTAGGTGCACAAGATGAGATTGTTCTTTAGGTGAAAGTTATTGTGAAGGAACTTTATTGGATTTCAAGGTGTTTGTGGAATATTCTAAATTTTTTCAATTTTTTTGGGTTGTTTGTGAGTCATTTTTTCATTTAAGGAAGTGTACTTCAATTTTTGATGGTTTTTACATAGGTTCAACTGACCTTGGGTGTTTACACTAATTGTGGATTTTATTTGGTGATTGTGGAAGCATGGATCGATAAATATGTATTAATTTGTTCTAATTTAAGATGTGGTGTGGTCATCTTTCATTCCTTTCCACTATAGGAATGCTTAGTGTTGACCTAATTTTAAGTTGCATAGTTGATGTGCATAGTGAACCTTGGAGAATGTTTTCAAGGTTGAAGAAGGTATAAATACATATTATGTTGATGGAGGATTTTGTGTAGAGGTAGAGATGCGAAGTGAAGAGTTGTGAAGTACAAACTTGTGAAGTGTAGTGTGAGCTTTAATGAGCTTGATTACTAGAAGCAGTGAGAAAAAGGTTTCTATAATCTTCAAAAAGGCTTCAAATGAGTTGGTGATGCTATGGTGGAAATTTTTATTGCATTGAGATGGATTCTCACTGTAAAATTCTTCTTTTTCATTTTTTTAATCTGGCAATGAGTCATCTACTAGTGAGCCTTTTGTATTCAATATTGAAAATACTTTATATTTTGAGCTAATCCTCATCATGGTTTTTCCCTTCTTGGATTTTCCACATTAATCTGGTGTTCCATTATGCACAGTATTGATGTGTTTTATTTTTAGTTATTTTATTTCATGCTAATTAATTCTAATAGTTTAAAGGTTATCAGAGTTTATGTGGATATAAATGTTAATGAGGGTTTTGTTTTTTTAATGTAAAACTAATTCACCTCCTCTTAGTTTTCTTGGTCATTCAACATATATATCCATGCACTAAACTTTTAAGTTATAAATACAAAAAGAAAATGAAGGAAAAAATTAAATTTACCATATAAAGATTGGCATCTCAGTAACCACATTTTTTAGCATTTTGTCAACAACTAAGTTCTAGTGACAATTTATTAATAAACGTATTCAAATAATTTATTATTTTTTTCAAAATATTAAAAATATAAAATATACTAAAGAATACACATTGTATTAGGTTATAATATTTAAAATTTAAAATGTCTATGGTAATTTTTAATGATTTAAGTTTAAAATTTGGATCAATTTTGGTTGTTTCCTTTATAAAAGTTTGACATAACTTTTTACTTTCACCCTCTAGTGTGTGGGTTGTATGCTTTCACAACAAATCTCACTAGGTCAATATTTATAAAGATATTATATAATATAAGTCTTCCCATTCTCAACCTCTAGATGTTGCAAATTATTCGATTCACCAAACACTTCCTAAAATAATATTGTAACAATGTATAACTATAGATAAGGATGATAACATATTTATAACAATCATTCTTGAACCTTGAACAACTCTAGGTCTCTTCAAAAACCCTATAAATTGAGCCATAATTTCATTATCCAAACCCCATTTAACTCCCCTTGAAGTTCCAACCATTTATACAAGGTTAGAGTTTTGTGAATATAAAACTAGGGCTTAAGATTTGATACTTCTAAGAAGATATTTTTAAAAAATAATTATAAAATTACAGTTCCCCCTTAATGCCCTAATTTGTATGACAAAAAAAATTATTCCTTTAATTAAAATTCAACAAAGCAGATGGAAATTAACTTACTACTTTCTTGTTTGTCAACAACCCTAGAAATGCTCATAAAAACCCTCATTCACCTAAAAAACATAACAATTATTATATGTAACTTTTACTTTATACCTTGAATTACTCAAATACATGTAGTTAAGGCAATTCATTAAAAAACTGGGTACATATAAATCAAACCCACTATGAATTCCTTCACATGCTTGAAGGTGTGACTAGTGATAGTTGTTTCCCATTTTTGAATGTGGGTCATTGATTAGATTAAGATATATGGTTATAAAGAATATTTGAAAATGCTTTAGTGAATAGAACACACTTTCTTTGTTACTACATCTCATAAACATGTGTCATAATTTTATGATTTCACAAAAGCAAAAGGAACTTGAAACTTTTTTTTGCAAAGAAAAAAATTTCTACAAAATGAAACAAAGTAATGATGAAAGACATACATGACACAATTTTGGGAGATTGTTGAAGGTACCATACAAATGAAAAATATTTTTTTAAGGGAGAAGCTTCTATGAAATGAAAACAATTCTTATGGTTAACATGATATGGTGACAACCAAACTCACAAAAGCAATAGAAACATGTTTTGGGGATTCACAGAAAGGGAAAATTAAAAACAAAAGTTTCCTGATGGTTAAAACCAATGTGATTCAATTGGAATATGAAACTTGGTGTTGACTAAGATTAATGTGGGACTACCTAAAATTTTCATACTTGGATAAATTATAAGGTTTTGAATCACATGCAATAACTGAAACAAAATAGGCTACTAGGAAATGGGGTCAGTAACATACACCTAAAAAGACATTGCAGGACAACTTAAGTTACTAGAAACTAAGAAAGCTAGTTACCATTAAAATTAATAAGACTCACAATTTTATTGGAAAAAAATATATACAAGTTAGCAATAATGGAATAAGGAAAATAATTTCACAATATCACATGAAGGTTAAGGTAAAATAAAAAAGGCTCACAAATTGAAGGAAGTGCGTGAAATGATGTCACATGCCTTGTAGGGTCCATCAAATAATAAAATGTTAAGCAACATCTCAAGAGCATGTACGAGGAATGAGTTCAACTAGTTTCTTAGGTAAAGAGGGCTAGTCAAAACATGAAGTATGATACTTGAGGATATACCTTAAAGAATCAAATGACTAGGGTAGGCAGTCAACATAAGATTATAACACAAGTGGGAGGGTTTCATAAGGGTTTAGGGATTCTCTAAAACCCTAATGCAATTTTATAGAAACCCTTACAAATATGACTATTTAGTAGATCTTAGGAGTGTTTTCATGGGCTAGGAGGTAAATTTTAACAAGTAACACCACTCTACATGAATAATATTGGGAGAACCAAGTTTTGAAGGAAGGGGAAGTGAAAAAGGTTTCTTAGAAAGTATAGAAAACATTTTTAACAAAGGAAAATCCTAGAAAAATTTTGATAGACCATTTGAAAGGGATTGATAAAGTTAAGTTGTAAAATAATTAGGGCGTTGAAAACACCTATACTAGCATTGAAGAGTCTTTAAATTTTTTAGGCTTTGGGATTTGTTCACTTTCTTCCTTGTCTGACATTACCATGGAAAGTATCACTAAGATGAATGCACTACAGTCAATAGAAAATAGAAGAAGAATTAAAAACTAGATGTGGGAGGTGATAATAAGTGATAAATTCCTTCCTAAAGGGAAACACGAGATAGAGAAGTAGTTAGAGAAGTGTCCATGGGGTTGAAAAAATACCTTGGATAATCTCCCAAGCTAGAAAATAGAAGAAATGTGATTCAATAAATTTGAGGGTTGTGTCCCAAAGTTTTGGTCAACCAATGTTTTCTATTTGTTAGGGTATTGCATTTTCCATTTTGTTCCTTTTGTTCCTAATGAGAATGATCTCATGTATTATTAGGGAAATTAATAGTCAATATAAAAACATCTTATTAGAAATTTTATTATCTAGATAATAAGGTTGGTATCCTTTTTCTCTAGGAAATCAAAATGATTGATGCAAGCTCTTCTCAAATTGTTAATCACTATGGCCTTTTTTTGAATTTTTTGTTAGCCTTGATGAAAGATCTTTAGTGAAAATTACTACCTTTTATAATCCTAGAATATTTTTGGGAAGAAAAGGAAGCATCTATAAGAAAAATTTTGGTCTCCTTTGAAGATCTAAATAATTCTAGTAAGTGGAATTTACTTAATATTTTTGCTACTAATTCTAAAACTACCATGAAATAGAGGTGGGATAGTCTCTCTAGTTTGATAAGAAGAGATTATAATTATAATTCGATTCTTGGGGGTGATTTTAATACCCCAATATTCCCTTTAATCAAAACATTGGGGGTTGGATGATTATTTTGAAATTATGGTTAAGTTTGTGGACTTCCCCTCTTTCGTTAGATTTATTGACATTGACCTCCAAGGCTTCTCATTTACTTGGTCAAGTACAAGGAAATTTAATAACATTATTTAGGTTTGTAAGTGTGAATATGTGAATAAGGTTAAAACACTTCTTAATAAGACATTATATCAAAGATAGCTCAATTTGAACTAAATCAAAGCAGTAATCAATTGAAAGCGTCATATTGTTCTCTATCCTCAAAGATTTATTAAATCTAAATTTCTCTTAGATTATTTAAGCAAATAAGACTGTTAAAATGACTATCTAAAGAACGAGATAATGATATTGTAATGCTAAATGATAAACCAATTAAACTAGCATGATATTGATGTGAAACAGATAATTGCAGCTACAAGAGGCAACCATGATTGAAAGCTTGATTGTTTGATGCTTGATGTGTGAATTCTTGATGCTTGAATTTTGGATTCATGTAGAGTAAGAGTGCAAAAGATTGATTATCTGGATCCTTTTCTTGGTTCAATGAGGCTTTATTTATAGAATTCTTGGCTATAGAAATGCACAAGGAAAGCTTTGAGAGGCTTGGATTTAATTTGGAGGATTGAATGGTGAGAGATGGAGGAGATTGAGAGAAAGATGGAGATTATATCTACCCATGAAAACACTAGGCAAGAGAAGAGGAAAGATTGATGGAGGAGGATTGAGAGATCAAATTCCAAATTTGTCTCCAATTTGTCTCCAAAACTTCCTGTGAAGTTTCAATCAATTAATTGTGACAATTTTAGACATAGATTAGACATAGGAAATCTAATTCATTTTTGAGGAAATGTAGATTGGAATATTCCTTATGCTCTAATTCAAATATTTTTGATTTATTTAAATTAGGAAAAGGGAGATAAATAATTTAATAAAATGAACTATAGGATAGTCGTTTATTAAATTAATCAGAAGAATGTGGCAATCAATCAATAAAGTGTTTTGTCTTTATTTAATTAATTTAAGATGGATGTGATAGAATAAAATAGGGATTTGATAATTAAATCGAACAAAGTATTTAATTTTGTTTATTTAATTAAGATGAATATTAAATGTGAACTATATAAATAAATATTTCTATTTATTCAATAGTAGAGGAAATTAGGATAATTAATCAAATAATTCATATTTAATTAATCAAAATTCTCCAGACCAATTTTAGGTGTATACATTTTGCCCCTCTTCGAAGTGATGTGTTTATGCATTGCTTCGAAGAAAATTTTGCTGCTACTGCCAGGATCGATGATTTCAAAAAATAATTCCGTATGCCCTAGACATGCCCAGATATTGATTTTCAGATGATTTAATTACAATATGCCCCCTCGGGAGATAAATTAATGATATGATGATTTTTATAATTTTTCAAAAATTTGATGATTTTCCGATGTTTCGATAATAAAATAATTTATCTCCCGACAAAATGATGAAGAAATAGATCCTTCAGATGAGTTTTAATTAATTTCATGGATAAAATTAATCAAAATTTAATAAAATCCACCAAAAATACCTTTCAAAAATTATAAATAGTGCTAAAAGGTCATTTTCAAAGTCATATTTGCATTTTTAGTTCAAAAATTCACAGTGATAAAGACTTTTCTGCTAGCTGGAGCGAGATGCCTATCCCCTACCACACTCACCAATTCGAGCACATTCGACATCACCGACAATTGCCTGCGTATGGACCTCTTGTATGTACCCCTCGACTTCCTCGTAATTCATGCATCTCTTTTTTTATGCTTTTTAGCATCTAGGTGTGTCTAGGTCTATTTTAGTGCTTTCAAGCCATGCTATAGTGCTTACATTCCGATGTAGCGCTTCCAGTAGGTAGTCTAGTGCTTTGAGTTTTAGCACTTGCGTTAAAAATTCTAGCGCTTCCAGTTGGTAAAGTAGCGCTTTCAGTGATTTAGCGCTTAGGAGTCAAGAATTAGTGCTTTGAAGTCGGATTTTAGTGCTTGGAGACTTTCAACACTTTGAGTCAGTGGATTAGTGCTTTCAAGGTCTATTCTAGTGCTTCTAGTAAAGCGGTGTTTTGACAACCTTTTTTAGCGCTTTAATGTGGAAAAGTAGCGCTTCGAGACTTTTAGAGCTTTGGAAGCCTATTTTAGCGCTTCAGAGTGCTGAAATAGCACTTTCAAGGTTTTAGCGCTTTGGGTCCCTGATTTAGCGCTTTTAGCTGATAAAGTAGCACTTTTGGGATTTAGCGCTTTCGATCAGAATTGAAGATTTTGACTTAGTGAACCTTGATTTCATCAATTCCGATCATGTCCATTCTTCTGATTGGTATGATTGATAATCCAGATTCCTGATGATGGATTTGGATTGATGTAAATAAGACTAACTCTCATGATAGGCAAGAAGAAATCCTATTTCTTGATGATCCTCATGATAGGCGAGGAAATTATTCAATACCTAATAAATCTCATGATAGGCGAGATCTAGATAATGTTTTGATGAACCTCATGATAGGTGAGGTTCGATTCAATATCTGATAAATCTCATGATAGGCAAGACCTAGATAATGTTTTGATGAACCTCATGATAGGTGAGGTTGGATGTTCGCCTATGAATATTGATCGAAAATTCATACCAAAGCTTTTGAAATAGACATGATAATAGAATGAATTTTGATTTCTTGACATAGTTCACTAATTGTAGATTTTTCGTTATGATGATAGGAGGATCTGGGTACTCTCCAGATGCGAGAGAGGTTTCCTCAGACTATAGATTTGATACCTCATCTAACACTAGATGAGCTTTAGGTGATAGGTCATTATGGCCTTACGAGCTTACTTGATATGCCCCAGATTAGGATTAATCGGGGTTTATTGACCGCATTGGCTGAGAGGTGGCACAATGACCACAACACCTTTCACCTACCCACTGGCGAGATGACAGTCACACCAGAGGATGTGTGGTGTATATTGCACATTCCATTCATGGGGGAGATTGTCACTTATGATTCTCATGGGACCAGCAGCAGAGATGCTCTCCGTAGAGTTTTTCAGGATTAGGACATAGAGGGTCTGAGCATTCGATGGCAGAGGATCATGGATTCTTATGCGACACTACCAACAGTGCTAGCTAGATTCATTGGAGGTTTCCTTTGCCCTAATCACAGGTCAAAGGGATTCCTCATTGGTTGGGGATGGACTCTTGAGACCATGATGGTACATGGTACCAAATATGTGTGGGGGATGTGCATGCTAGCACATCTTTATCATGATCTACACTTGGTTGTGTACCTAGGTGCACATAGTTTATTAGTAGGGATGACCCTACTACAGGTGTGGGCTTGGGAGCATCTTGTTATTTTTCAGCCATTTCCAGTTGTAGACAGACTAGCCGACAAACTATATGTTTTTAGATATAGCGGTCGGTTCACACAGGCCCGAATGGGCAAGTTAGAGCATTGGACATGGGTTTTTGATGACACTAAGATAGTTATTTGGTGTCCATACCTTGACTATGAGGAGTGGGATGAGGATGGTGTAGTATTGGGATTTCTTTGCGATTCTATGTACCTCATTGGTCGAACTCCATTTGTACTAGAGAGATTCTTGCTTTGTTGAGTATATAGATAGTATGGCATTGTTCAGTGCATGCCACAAGGAGTAGCCCATTATGTATGACGATAGATGGATATTCCTGATTGGGGTCCCACACTGTCCTATGATGTTATTGTAGAGGGATATAGGACATTACAACCATCTCCTTGGGACATGCGGAGAGACATTTTAGAGGTAGCCATGATAGAGGATTACGCAACATTTCTGGATTTGGTCCCCCATCCTCGTATTACTATCCCTGATGAGCCAGCACCTTTACCCATAGAGGAGGATGTGGGAGAGGGTTTTGCAGATAGTAGGGGTGGAGATGATTCTTCATCCAGTAGTGGCTCAGAGAGCAGTGGGAGCTCTAACAGCAGTAGTGATGGTGGTGGTGGAGGAGGCAGAGTGGCAAGGCCAGGCATCAATAGTGCTCCTTCTTCTAGTAGGCCTTGTAAGAGGTAGGCAGTGACAGTGCCAATAGTTGGGCAGCAGAGATAGATAGCTGGGCTCTAGGCACAAGTCTAGACTTTATAGGGGCAGTTGGTATAGGCTTGGGGTATGCTTGTGCAGACTCAGATCTAGATGCAGGCACATGCACAGGCTCACGCATAGGCCTTACCATAGGTACAGGGTTAGTTAGGCACTATGCAGACATAGGTTGATACTCTGATAGCGGAGCGAGACAGTGCTTGATAGATTGCCGAGAGGGCACAGGAGACAGCTGAGACTCTCTAGAGATTGGCTGATGGCACCTCCATAGGTGATTATATGAGAGAGGTTCTGTGGGTTGGCAGAGAGGCTAAGTTCTACAAAGGCTGATATCATGATGCAATGCCTACCAAGCACTGAGTTAGTTATGCCCCATTGAGATCTGGGCGGACTCACACATGGATAGTCAGTGTGGGGGTGAGACAACCTCCATGCAGAGATTCCAGAGATCTAGGTCCTTCTGGGGGTGGTGGTGGTATAGGTCTTGTTAGGCCTGCTCACTCTGGCAGTAGCAGGTCGTAGATGCCATTGTGATCCTCTATGATGTATTTTATGGTGTAGCTCATTGTATGATGATGTATTTTGTAGACCAGACTTCATTGTATACTTGACATTTGTGATATATATATGAGATGTAGTTGATGTGATATGATGATGGTTTTATGATTTCTATGTGATGGATGCTTTCATTATATGATTTTATGATGAGCTAATTCTAAATGTGATGATGTATATGAATGATTTTTTATTTTAATGCAATGATGCAACGATAAATGCATGTGTAGAATATATAATATATGGATATATGATGTGATCAAAATGTGATAATATGTATGGATGGATGGATAAATGTTTTTTATTTTATGGAATGATCTTATGATGGATGATCTTTGATGGGTGTAATGATGTGATTTTATTTATTAAATGTATGGATACATGATTATATTATAATAATGATGACATAATGATGTTTTATGATGTAGATGATAAAAGATGTAATGAAAATGATGATGTAAATGCATGATGTATTTGATAAATGTATGTCTATTATGATGCAAAAATGTGTATGGATGATGAAATGATGAAAATTTTAATGATGAGATGATGATTTATAAGTATATAGTAAATGATGATTTTGGATTTTATGTCAAGTATACTCATTCTTATTTGTAGATTAGATAATCATTGATTGGAATCTTGTATGCAACAAATACTCTACAGATAATGAATGATGATGAATGCAATCTAATTTAATCATGCAATGATGTGCAAAACATATGTCATTTTAACAGTCTTTTTGTGCTTAGTATCATCATAGAGCTTTATTGAATGTTGAAATTGAATACAAGCGTTGATGGTTGTGTTAATCCAATGATGATCTGAGTACCACTTTCATGATTTTTGATATTGCAATCGAACACAAGCATCGAGGTATAATTTGAACTGAGATGACCTGAGCATTCATTGCGTAAATAAGCAGTGATTAATCATTTCAATGTGTGAATTTTGAATGTCATCGGTGATACATTTACATAGCACATCCCCCGACAATTCACACATTGAATGATTAACGTACAGACAACAGACAATAAAAATATCATTCTTTTTCCTTGTTCCTCTAGTTCAATACATCATTGAGTTACTCCAAAGAAATGATAATCAAAAAGTACAATTTATCCATTGTTTACTTAGAGTGTTCCATTCATTATTCAGATTTTAGATCATCCATCCTGATTTTGACATGTTTTTGGATTTTCAAGATTTTGACTAAAAACCTAACCTAGTGAACTATCTTAGGGGTCTCGAGGGCTGATTTAAGATTAGCCTTACCTACGTTACACACGTAGAGACCACGTAGTTTGACTGACATAGACCTATATTTTTGGAATGTTTCTTTTTCAGACTTACCTTTTTGACATGTTTTTTGGATTTTCGATATGATATGGATGGTTGATGCTCTTTTGATGATGAGTGATATTGTGCTTTGAGCTTTGTTTTTGGTTCTCCTTCCACACTATTGTGCTGCCCTTTGGTGAAATCGATATGTTTGTATTGCCCCTAATGTTATCCAGATGTTTCCCCCAAGCTATGGAGTGATATGTTGACCCTGTGACATGATTTGGATAATGGATGTAATGATGGCCAGACGAATGATATGATATGAATTGATACTAACTTTCAGATGAATGATCCTGACATATTCATAAAGATGTGAAAGGTGATCTTAAAATCACATACGATGCCTGTTTCTAGGTTTTCACCATATGCTTTGATTACACCCTTCGTGTTTTTGTATTTTCTCATTTTTCTGTTTTTCTTTCTTTTTTTGTATTTTCTATTTTTTCTTGTATTTTTGAGTTTTCCAAGATGTCTGTTTGCCAGGTTTTCACGAAGGAAACAATTTTCAAAAGTTTGCCTCGTGCACTAGGAGGTTCAAGCATAGAATTTTCTGAGATGAATACTATTGATAGGTTCATCAAACAGATCCCCTTCTGACATTGATAGCTGATATGCTCCTGATCCATACACGGATATGACGACAAAGGGACCAAGCCAATTAGGCTCAAATTTTTATTTCTTCTCCCTATCCTATTGATTCCTAGGGTTCTGCTTTAGTACCAAGTCACCAACTTGAAAGACCCGTGGTTTTACCCTATGATTGTAACTCCTTGACATCCTCTATTGATAAGTTGTTAGATGATTAACAACTTGTTGACGACGCTCATCTAGCAATTCTAGTTCTTGCAATCTAGATACCCTATAGTCTTCATCTGAAATGATACCTCTGAGTGATACATGAAGGGATGGAATTTCAACTTCAATGGGTAATATGGCTTCTGATCCATATACCAAAGCAAATGGTGTAGCTAAGTAGCTCCCATTGGTGTTTTGATGCTTGTTCTGTAGGCCCATAGTGTAGGGTTGAGTTGAACATGCCAATCACATCCAACATTGTTAACCATCTTTTTGAGAATTTTGAGTATGGTTTTGTTTGAGGCCTCTACTTGGCCATTCCCTTGAGGATAGTACGGTATTGAAAAATGATGTTGGATGTTGAATTTATCACATAGCTCTTGGACATCTTGATTCTTGAAAGGTCGTCCATTATCAATGATAATGGATTGAGGGATTCCATACCGACATATTATGTAGTTCAAGATGAAAGAGGAAATCTGCTTCCCAGTGATGGTAGTAAGAGGTAGTGCCTCTATCCATTTCATGAAATACTCTGTAGCTGTAATAATGAACTTGTGTCCATTAGATGAAGATGGATTTATTTTTCCTACCAAATCTAGGCCCCATTGACAAAAAGGCCATGTTGATGTGAAGGGATGCAGTTCCTATGCTAGTGCATGAACCAGATTGCTGTGAACCTGACATTTTTGACATTTCTTGACAAATTGATATATTCTTTCTCCATGCATGGCCAATAATATCCCAAACGGAGGAGTTTCTTAGCTAGAGTTATTCCACTCAAGTGAGTACCACAAATACCCTCGTGAACTTCTCATAGGGCCGTTTTAGATTTGTTGTGTTCTAGACATCAGAGTAGGGTATGATCAAGACCTTGATGATAAATGACATTTGTTATTAAAGTATGTCTAGCAGATTGACGGATAAAGTTTCATTTTTGGTTCCTGGAAAGATCAGGAGGAAGAATATCATCTTTCAGGTAAGCATAGGTTTTTTCGTATATGGAGATTTTAGTGGTTTCTAGATGGCATATGGTAGTGGATTCTAATTAATAATGGGAAGGACATGATACTTGTTCTACCTTAAACTCATGAAAAACACGCTTCTCAGGCAATTGTAGTAATGAAGCAATTGTAGCCATAGCGTCTGCAACTTTGTTCTCCGCCCTTGGAATCCAATCAAACTTGATACTGACAAAGGACTCTTTTAGATTATCTATTTGCTACTTGTAGAGCATCAATTTTTTATCTTTTGTCTAATACTCATCATTGACTTGATAAATAACCAGTTGAGAGTCCCCATATACCTGTAAATCCGTGATTTTCCATTGAATTGCTATCTTGACCCAAATAATCAATGCTTCGTATTCTGCTACATTGTTTGTACATTGAAACATGAGTCTATATGATTTCAGAATTGTGTGTCCTTGGGGAAAGATGAACAATATCCCTACTCCTGATCCTCATTGTGTATATGATCCATCAAAATATAGTACCCATTGTTGGGGCATTGCTGTCATAATATCTGCATATGGAAATTCCATTGTTATTGGGCGATCATCTAGTAGAGGAGCTTCAGCTAGCTCTTTAGCGATTGCTTGTCCCTTGATTGCCTTTCTCTCGACATATTGAATGTTGAATTCACTTAGGAGCATAACCCATTTTGCCAGTCTACCTGTTAAGGCAACTTTACTTAGTAGATACTTCAAAGGGTTGATCTTTGCAATTAATCTAATTGTATGAGTCAGAATGTAGTGTCTTAGCTATTGAGTAGCAAACACCACTGCTAAGCAGGAATTTTCTATAAATGTATAGTTTATTTCATATCCATTTAAAGTTCTACTGATGTAGTAGATGGCGCACTCTTTCCCTTCATAGTCTTCTTGTGCTAATAGTGCCCATAAAGAGATATCTATCGTGGCAATGTACAAAATGAGACACCTTCCTTCTGTTGGTGGCATCAGAATGGGTGGTGACATCAGATATTGCTTGATTTGATTGGATGTTGCTTCACACCCTTCATCCCACCTGAAAACTATATTTTTATGCAATAGATGGTTAAAAGGATGACTTTTGTCTGCCAGTTGGGAGATGAATCTTCTGATTGATTGAAGCCATCCTTGTAGTGATTTGAGCTGACTGATATTCTTAGGAGGTGACATTTCCATTATTTCTTTAAATTTTGTTGGATCCACCTCAATGCCCTTTTTTGAAACAATGTATCCTAGTAGTTTTGCTGATGTGACCCCGAAGACACACTTCTTAGGGTTTAACCTGACATTGAATTTCTCCATCCGTGTGAAGATTTTGTCTAGGATATGCAGATGTCCTTCCCTTGTAGTAGATTTTTCCAAGATTTCATCCACATAATCCTCCATGAAAGTGTGCATCATATCATGGAAGATTGTCGTCATTTCTCTTTGATAAGTGGCTCCTGCATTTTTTAGACCAAATGGCATGACGTTCCAGTAGAAGGTTCCCCATGGACATGTAAAAGCCATCTTTTCTTGATCTTCTGGTGCTATTCTTATTTGATTGTACCCAGAGAAGCCGTCCATGATTGATAACATGGCATGCGCTACCGTCAAGTCCACAATGATGTCTATGTTTGGCAATGGAAAATCATCCTTCAGGCATGCTTTATTGAGGTCCCTAAAATCCGTGCAGATTCTGATGCTATTGTCTGGCTTTGAAATAGGTACTATGTTCAATATCCACTCAACATAGTCTATAGACCTTATGAATTTAGCATCCAATAATTTCTTTAATTCTGACTTTACCATCAATGTGATGTGAGGATGCATTTTTCATAATTTTTGCTTAACAGGCTTGATTCTTGTTGGCAAAGACAAATGATGCATAAGCAGATTTGGATCTAAGCCTGGCATATCGGAATATGACCACGTGAAGTTGATGCTTGTTGATTTAATGAATTTAATAAAGTCCGCACTCTCTTGATCAGTCATTGATTCTGCTAGATGTAGAACCTTTGCCTTCTCTTATGTGCCAATGTCCACCGATTGTGTAGGTTCGACCAAAACTGATGATCACTCATGATAGTGTTTTGGGAGAGTGTCAAATCTTCCATCCTTCAGTGCCTCAGAAAGGTTTTCACCGTTGGATGCATTCTTTATTTTTACTTTTTCCAGATCTAC
The DNA here is from genome assembly GCA_007115665.2 of Sequoiadendron giganteum. NCBI lineage: Eukaryota > Viridiplantae > Streptophyta > Pinopsida > Cupressales > Cupressaceae > Sequoiadendron > Sequoiadendron giganteum. The sequence continues at coordinate 589,154,289 of CM021101.1, read as the reverse complement.
TGCTGCCATAGAATGGTTTTCACCATTAGATCTATTTTCCCTGTCATCAATTTTACAACTGGAAGATTTGACACCCTCCTGTTGAGTCGTATTGGTATGAGTATTATAGATAGAATTTGTATCAAGTTCGGTATGACATAGGAAATGCACGATGGCATCATCATTTGCAAAATTTGGTATAGTTAAAGGTTCGATAGGTTCCCAAACAATAAGTTCCGGATGGATTAATGGCATGGTATCATCGGATTGATTTAAGTCAATGGAGGTAAGGGTGAGGACAACAATATCGTCATAATTTTCATTTGGGATATTGAGATCCATGATGGTACCCTCTTCAAAATCATCTAGTTCACTTAAAATCTATTCATCCTCACTAGATTCATCGATATTTAGTGATCTTGCGATGAATGGTCTAGACCCAGAGCCTTGGCCCTCCTCACATGTAGGTGTATATTTTTGAACCACATAAACTAGAATATCAATAAAAAGTAGATCAAGGTAATGCCCACTCATATTTATTTGAGTCTGTTTCAGAACCATCTCTAAAGTGAAGGATATTTTCCATAGCTATCTTTGTTAGCTCCTACTTCTCTTCTTCAGAGTATCCTAGTCCTGGTTTTTCTTTTGTGTGGAGAGTGAGAGGTGTGATAGGTTCTGAGATTCCCTCTTTTCTTAATCCCAAAGGTCCTTGTCCTTCATAACCCATCTTTTCAAGAATAGCCTTTCCTTTTCCATACTTGTCTATGTTGATGCTAACATTTTTGATACCGATCTCTAATGTTGATGTTTCTTCATCCTTGTAAAGCCAATCCAGGATTTCTTTATTATCTATTTCTTCTGCTATGGTTCCAAATTTTACAAAAGTTTCTTGAAGAACTGTGCTAGGTAAATATGTTGGAGGTTTGATCATTGATGGTTGACCATATTTCCTAGGAGATGGCATTAACTATGATAAGTTAAGCGATTTCTCCATTGAGTACTATCCCATTCCTTTATTTGTCAACTGAAATTGCTTTTCAAATTTATCTGATAGAGAAGTTTGTGTATCCAAATTTTTTGTTTCAACATGACTTGTTTCCTTTTCTTTACCTTTATTTTGTACCCACTTGGTAGTAATGCTTGGAATTTGTTCATTCTTGGATGATGATGAACTTGAAGCTTCCCTATTGTGAGGAAAAAAGGTGTCTTGAGATATTCTTAATGTGTCACAATGTTGTGGATGATTATAATCAGCAACTATAGTCACCTATTGTCCATTTACTAGAAACTTTAGGCATTGATGGTATGTAGAAGGTACAACCTACATTTCATGAATCGAGGGTCATCCTAAGAGTATGTTATATGTCAACTCCCTTTCTAATACTTGAGATGCTATATGCTTCATCATGGGTCCCACTTGAATGGGTAATACAATTAAACCTTTGGACGATCTTTCCTCCTCATCATATGCTTTGATGGTCATTTTTTGTCAAGCATCAATAGCATCTTCGGAATATCCTAGTGCACAGACTAATTTGAGGGTGCAAATGTTCAGACCAGCTCCCCCATCTATTAGAACTCTTTTAACACAATGATTATAGATACATACTTCGATATGCAATGCTGTGTTATGCAGATGGTTTAATGAGACATCATCCTATTGAGAGAATGAAAAACAATGTGGGGTAGTCAGATGTCCCACCATAACTTGGAATTGACAGACATCCAGATTATTTGGTATAATTGTGGCAACTAATTCCTATTCGAGAAATTCCTTATGTGATGGTGACAACTTAAGGAGTTCCAGTATCGAAATTTGTGTGGGGATGTTTTGCAATTGATCGACAATATTATAATGAGATTGAGGCGTAACCACATGTTGAGATCCCACTCCTTTTAATACTACCTTGGCTTGCCCCCTAGTCATGGCATTTTCCTGTTGATGTTCTTGATTCTCTCGGGGGGGTTTTGCATTTGATTGATAACATCATAATTCGATGGAGGTGGAATTGCATGTGTGGAGCCAATTCCTTTTAACATTACCTGGGATTGTCCTCTAGTCAGCACATTGGAGGGTTGATGTTCTTGATTTTCTCTGATTTTGAAGACATTTATTTGATTATCAGAGTTTTGCACGTTTGGGAGTAAATCCAAAGAGGTAATGTTGTTGGTTTCATTTTCATCAATGTTATCACTAAGTGCATGATCATGTTTGACTTCAGATAGACACAGGATTGTTGTGTCATAGACATGATTGGCATTCTTTCCTTTGCTGTTTGAGGATGATGCACCTTTGTCATAATTTGGCAAAGGATCTTTGAAGGCCGAATGATCATTGTTATTTTGAGGTCCTTCTAGATACACTTTGTTGCTATCCACCAAATCTTGTACTACATGTTTCAACTCCATATAGTCATTTGTCTTCTAACCCTTGTTATTATGATAGTTGCAATAATCAACATCATTCCACCATGATGGTTTGACTTTTGGATCCCAGAATCTAGCTTCCCGTGCAGTGAAAAGACCTCTGGTAACTAGTTCTTTCATTGTTGATTCCATTGTTTGACCCAAAGGTGTGAACCTTCGCCGATTTGATGGTTTTTGATAGGACCATGGTTTTATGATTTCATTGCTTTGTATTGTATTTGACTTGACATTTTTCTCGTTGTTCTGATTCTTTGATGTGGACGCGGTCAAATTAAAAACTGGTTTGACATTTTGGGGATCATTTGTTGTCTCATTTGTATTTCGTTTCTTTTGCCAAAATTTTGGCTTCTTGCCACTTGAGTATTGATTTGAGGAGTTGTGTTGTTTTTTTTGTCATTAAAATGCTTGATAACTCCTCTCTTGACTAACGCCTCTTCGATCTTAAGACCATTTTCTATCACTTTCTCAAATGTTGGAGGACATTGTAGTTCCAATCTATAACTCGTTTCCTCTATCAAGTTTTCAATGGACAATTCCATCTTTTCCTCTTCAAGAATGGATCTAGGATATCTAGCGAAAAAGTGTCGCCATCTTTGGAGAAAAGACAAGAATGTTTTTCCCTTGTTTTGTTTTAGATTGTAAAGATCTTTGATAGTAACATCATGCTAGATGTTGAATGAGTACTGAGAGATAAATTTGTTGACGAGTTCCTCAAAAGTTTTGATACCTGGTTTTAACTTTGAAAACCATTCCATGCATGATCCTCCCAAACTCCTTGGGAATAATCTCATTAAATAAGTTTCCTCTTGGGAAAACTCAAGACTCATTGTTTTAAATTCTCTGATATGATCAATTGGATTCATTCTTCCATTATACTTATCGTATTTTGGAATATCGCAATGTCTAGGAAAAGGTATCAAGCCGACCATTGCATCGAAAGGATAAGGAAAAATGTCCTGTATCGCATATCGCTTGGTAGTCCCTTTCGTCATATCTTGTTTTTGTTGCTGTAACATTTGCATCTGTGATGTTAAAGTAGCAACCGGATCTATTGTTTGCATAGGTTGTATTATCTCAGTCTCATTAATTTTTGGTGTTTCCTTCAAAAGGTTTACATCAAAATCTTTTGGAGTTTTGCCTTTGATTCAGCTAACATTAAAAGATATTTTTCCATGTCTTGTTCTAGAATTTTTTCCATAAATATGTGAAACTTGGGATCTTGTTGAGCCGCTTGGATATCTTCTAGAGTTATTTCATTCTTATCGTTGTGGTTCAGATTGTTCCAAGGGTTTTCTTCTGCCATTTCTTGTGATTTTAAAATTTCTTGCTCTAAGAGTCTCTATTTTTGGTACCTAGTTAAGATTGGCATACAAAATTTTGCCCTTTCTTCTGGAATGTTGATCTTATGTATAGGATAGTGTCAATGGAACCTTTTTAAACAAAGTCGAATAAGATGACCGATCTTATTGATGAGACAATTTTTAAAAAGTTAATTACTATACTTCGTTCCATGATGAAGGATGATAGTATCCTGATAATGAAACTTCAGTGTAGTAATTGATTGTGTATTTGATTTTTGACACGTGTGATTTGCAAGATCTTGTTTCAGTTGATAAGTTTGGAAATTTGTATAAACCTTTCTGACTTTGGTTCCTAGATAGTGATTCTGATAAGAAGAAATTTGATTATGATGAAAAATGTGGATAAAATGACAGACTGGTGGATTGGTAAAAATTTTGAACTCTCTGTTCTAAAAGCGCTAAAATAGAGACTAGAAGCGCTAATTCCCAAAAGTGCTGGAACAGAGTCCAGAAGTGTTGAAATAGGTGACCGAAGCGCTATTTGGACAAAAACGTTGAAACAATGCCCAAAAGCGTTGGAGAAAATGATGGAAGTGCTACTTCCCATAAGTGCCGAAACAGAACCCAGAAGCGTTGTAAAAAGTGACAGAAGCGCTATTTTGCCAGAAGCGCTAAAATAATGACTATAAGTAATAAAACAGAGCCTGAAAGTGTTGTTTCACGAAAGCGCTAGAACAGTGACCCAAAGTGCTAAAACAGGTTTTCCAGAATGCTAAAAACATGACATTTTAAGGCTTTCTACTATAAAATTTGATCAGGTCTTGTGGCATACTGTATTAGTGATTGCCGAAGATAAGAAGGATGAATCCATTGACTATGGTTGTTGAATTGTATGAGAGCTCTTCTCTGGAAGAAGGCTCATGAGTAGATTGGCTCTACTGCGTAATCTAATGTGTGACCCCTAGCAAAATCATGATATCGGTGGATGAAAGTTCTATGTTGCAAAAGGAGTTTCCGATTTTGATATGGAAAACGTTATTTTCTCAATTTTTTTCTATAACCGAGAGGTCTTTGGGTTTCATGATTTTGATTTTTCTTTTGAGAAACGTGGTGGACTTCCACTTTCGCAGCATGGATTTTCTGATTTTTTTTGACTTGACATTTACAGGATGATCTTTAAATCTGATTTAAATGAAATTGTGAAAACACGGCAAGCAATTTTTGAATAAGTGTTTTAAAATTGAAAAGATTGTGTATGTTCAAAAAATCACGAATGATCTTTATTGATTTTGATGGGTTGTTTTAACATTTATACACAAATCAAACAGACTCACACTTAAGGACAAGTAGGTCATCGTTATACTCACAGCCCACATCTTGAATTATGTTGACTCACACAGTAGTGTCACCCCCTAAGGGGTGCCCGTGTTTTTATCATTTCCAGGCGCGTACTCAAAGTGACGGAAGTAGATACCGAATCCCTTGAGCAAGCGGTCCCTGGTAATTATATGGTGAGTGTCTTGGGGGCAGATTCTTCCCTCCCCTTGCACCGTGAGTATGACAATGTATGGATACTGACTTGGCGAGCAACTACTCTATGGTTCGTAGATAGGGTTTCGCTCGGTGTGGCAAATAGATAAACTCCCTCAAGAGACCTCCCAATCTTTAGAACAAAGATTTTGGGGATGGTTATCTTGCCTACTACCGTCAAGTTGGACTTTCATCAACAACTTGCATTTTTAGTATAGTGGGTTGGAAAACCTGGCTTTGGTTATTCCCACTTAGGTCGTTCCTGTAGGGTGAGTACTTTTTCCCACTATGGAAAGCCTACTAAAAGATTTAATAAAGCGTAAATGACATAAAATAAAAGTGAATCTGGAACTTTGGTCACCCAGTTAAGCGGAGAGCATAAGCCTAATCACCACAAACACAGCATATAATTTTGTTCTATTTTAAAAGCCCAAAAATAAAATTTTCTAATCTATGTGAAGATGTTGCTTCACAGAAATCATGATATTCTTTTTAAATTCAACTGTAAAATGGGGTGACTATCCTAGGATTGATAGATTTTCTTTAAGAAAAATAAGAAAGTGACTATCCTAGGATTAATCAATTTTAGAAACTTTGAAGTGGCTATCCTAGATTTATCAATTTTAGATAACTTTGAAGTGACTATCCTAGATTGATACGTTTTAGTCCAAATATGAAAATAAAATCAAAATCTGGCTGTGGACGCGTCGGATCCAGACTGATTTTACAAAAAGTGCTGGAATATTGCACCGAAGCGCTAAAACCTGAAAGTGCCGAAATAGGGTATCGAAGCTCTGAAGTTTTCCATGGAAGCGCTAAATTACCCGATGCGCTAAAACAGTGACCGTAAGCGCTAGAACAATGACCAGAAGTGCTAAAAATTGAAAGCGCTGAAATTTTTAATGGAAATGCTAGAAGAAAAACATGCCGAAAACCTGTGTGACACTTTCCAAAAAATTGATAATTTTGATAAAACTGGGGTCAATGCCCCGTGGTGGGTGCCAAATTGTAAGTGTGAATATGTGAATAAGGTTAAAACACTTCTTAATAAGACATTATATCAAAGATAACTCAAATTGAACTAAATCAAAGCAGTAATCAATTGAAAGCATCATATTGTTCCCTATCATCAAAGATTTATTAAATCTAAATTGCTCTAAGATTATTTAAGCAAATAAGACTGTTAAAATGACTATTTGAAGAATGAGATAATGATAATGCAATGCTAAATGATAAACCCATTAAACTAGCATGATATTGATGTGAAACAAATAATTACAGCTAGAAGAGGCAACCATGATTGAAAGCTTGATTGTTTGATGCTTGATGTGTGAATTCTTGATGCTTGAAGTCTGGATTCTTGCAGAGTAAGAGTGCAAAAGCTTGATTATCTGGACCCTTTTCTTGGTTCAATGAGGCTTTATTTATAGAATTCCTGGCTGTAGAAATGCACAGGGAAAGCTTTGAGAGGCTTGGATTCAATCTGGAGGATTGAATGGTGAGAGATGGAGGAGATTGAGAGAAAGATGGAGATTGTCTCTACCCATGAAAACACTAGGCAAGAGAAGAGGAAAGATTGATGGAGGAGGATTGAGAGATCAAATCCAAATTTGTCTCCAATTTGTCTCCAAAACTTCCCGTGAAGTTTCAATCAATTAATTGTGACAATTTTAGACATAGATTAGACATAGGAAATCTAATTCATTTTTGAGGAAATGTAGATTGGAATATTCCTTATGCTCTAATTCAAATATTTTTGATTTATTTAAATTAGGAAAAGGGAGATAAATAATTTAATAAAATGAACTATAGGATAGTTGTTTATTAAATTAATCAGAAGAACGTGGCAATTAATCAATAAAGTGTTTTGTCTTTATTTAATTAATTTAAGATGGATGTGATAGAATAAAATAGGGATTTGATAATTAAATCGAACAAATTATTTAATTTTGTTTATTTAATTAAGATGAATATTAAATGTGAACTATATAAATAAATATTTCTATTTATTTAATAGTAGAGGAAATTAGGATAATTAATCAAATAATTTGTATTTAATTAATTAGAATTCTCTAGACCAATTTTAGGTGTATACAAGGTTAAACTTTATAAAAGTCTTATATCAAATGGATGAAATATACCTATGCTCTCTCTTCATGCTTACAATAATTAGGTTTGATCATAATGTTATAATTTTAAAATGGGGGATATGGTTATAAAAGGCCATTTCCCCTTTCGATATGAAAATATATCATCTTCTGATATTTCTATTTATATGACATAATTTAATCAAATATAAAATATTAATTAGTTCCTAGACTCTGACCAATTGTTAAGGTATTATCTAAGATATAATTATAAATTGTCTATATATAAAATGGATTGAAAATACCAAATATAATGCTCTCTCTTCATCTATTAGCTTATACACTAGAAATTGAGTTCAAATAATATTTTACCATGATTTTAATATATGGGGAATAATGGTCTTACTGTTATAAAAGGCCTTTACGAATGAAATATATATCATTATCTTCTCTATTTTGGCCCAAAATTTAATATTTTATTATTTAAATTAATATATTTATAAATATGAATTAATTTGTTAGCCTTTCAAAATAATCATACAAGAAATGTTGAAATTCATATATATAATTTTTTTCACCATTTGAACACCTAGGAGATCTAAGAAAATTGAATATCAACTGAGCATCCTATAAATTAGTTCAAGGGAAGAATAAGAAATAGTTTTTAATCAATGAAGATCATGTTTACAATATATCCAAAAGTATATAAGGTTTGTTTAGAAAATTGAAGTATATATATAATTAAGTTATAAACTAAATTTTAAAATGTAAAAAAAATTAAATAAGTATTTCTTGTGGTGAATATTTAAAATATATATTTTATTCTAAGATATAAAAATATATATTAAAAGTCATTGATTTTTTCTTGTTTATAGTTAGGGATAAACAATAATAATGTCAAATATCATTATACAATAATATTGATAAAAATGACTTTAAATCTTAGATCGTGTATTAATAATATTATCCAAATGATCATAAGTTTACATTTTAAAATATTAATTTCCTAAATAAAATAATTTATATGTATATATTTTGAGTACACATATAATGCCTTGAAGAATCTAAATGCCTTGAATACACATACCCTTTTCAACTCTAATTGTTTGGAATACCTTATCAACTATTATATATCAATTTATTAAAAAGATTTATATGGAACTATAAATAAATTATGAAATTATATCATGAGTTTTAATAGGACTCTTCCATGGGAATTTATTTAGGGAGGGCTGGTAGAAGGAGACAAACCTATAATGTACATATGATCTCTATTTTAATTCCATTAATAAAATATAGACATGAACATGTTTTTTTTTTTTTTTAGGAAGGAGAACATTATTAAAAGAGGAGAGCAACCTCTTGATAGGAGAAGGCATTTAGGAAGGAGAACATTATATAAAAGAGGAGAGGGGTGTGCAACCTCTTAGGATAGGAGTCAACCAACACATTGTCTTGAGAGTTTACGAAGACTTATTCGGGTATGAAGGGGATGGTTTGTTGGGGAGCTAGAAAAAGCTTTTGATCAGATGGATTCTATATATCATACCGTATTAATGCTTCTCACCATATCTAAACTACCCAATACATCTCCCCACAAGATTATGGAGTGAATGGAAATAAACTGAAACAAAGATGTCTGGTTTATTGAGAAAGTCAAAACTATAAAAATAATAACATCTAATAGGGTTTTTCTTAATAAGTTTTACAAGGTTTAAGAAAAATGGTGGATTATTTTTAGCTTCTTGGGTATGTGCAGGATCATGATGGGCCAAAAAGTAGCGATATGTAAGTGATATGATGGCCCATGAGTCTGACAACTTTTTTTTACCCAAAATTGATGAAACGAAAAGGGTTTTTAGAGGAGATTCTCAGCTTTCCACCAATATAAATTATGATTTACTTTGAATTTAATAGATAATTATTATTCATTTTCTATTAGAATTACGAATATAGTCATGATTGACAGACTAATTGAAAAACATCTATAACTTTCAAACAGTATCACATTTTTTGAATCTAAAACATGCGTCACATTCTATGTTTTGCATAATATAGGATTAAAAAACAATATGAATTTCATGAAGTTTTGACCAAGTTAAGGTGGTTAGGTAGACAAACTTTTATATTTTTTAAAATTTGTAATAAAAAATTCATAATTTATTATTTACTTGGAAAAAAATTATAAAAAAATATGCATCACATCGGGACATGAGTCCTCTACTTATATCTAAAATATTATAAAAAAATTATTATCATTTTATTGTGGTTAGGGTGGTTAGACAGACACTTACTTCTTATTTTTACCCTGAAATTTAAGTACTACTGCATTGAAATTTCAAATTTTCACCAAATAGATTTAAAATAAATAAATAAAGGTCTAGTAGTTTAGAAAATATATTCAATTTTCTACAGATTCTATTTTTTACATTTTTTTGAAATAATATAGATAACCTATTCAAATTTTACGTCAAGTTGTGTAACTCTGATTTTTTGACTTTTTATTGCCACTTAAGGGCCTATTTTTTCCATGATGATCCTACACATACCCTCCTCATAATTTGGTTATAGGAAGAGACCATTTGTATAAGAGAAATGAAAAACATATTTAATTTAGCTATAATTTAGTTGATAAAGTAAATCATGAATAGAGGAGATTTTGGTGCAATACATAAATGACCAAACATTGTGAAGAGAGAGAGCATAAAAGTCTAGTGTATGATAAAGGCCCTCTCTTATTGGTTAAGAGTCCTCAACCTTCTTTAAAATTGATTTAAACCAAAGCTCAAGTGGTTTTCCATTTCTCATTCCTTTCACTTCTATTGGCAACACAAGGGTAGACAACTGGGAGGGGGGGTTAATCAGTTGTCACATAAATTATACTTATTAAAATTATTCTCAAATCTAATAATTAAACATGAAAGAAAAAACCATCACCATATTAGAAACACACATAACACCAAGATTTTTGCATGGAAACCCTATTAGGGGAAAAACCACAGTGGAGGTTAATCCACAAGTTTTTACTCTATTAAAAGTATAGTAAATAGGGAATGCACATGCATTCAGGCACACTACCTAGAGGTCACTGCTCAAGTACAAAATGGATTATTGCCCAAAGGAAGACACATTGTCTTATAGTCACATTTAGATTAAATCCATCTAAGAGTTTTGAACTGATAAGATAGCATCTACTAATGCCTAATTACTGTTCTGGTTAAGCACACAAACATTCTTTCTTCTTCTCACTCTTCTTCACAATTTACTTCTTCCATTGAAATATTTGAACTTTATTCACATAGCATTCACACTTTGCACATCTCACATTTGTTTCTTGTCACTTCACACAAATGATGTAAACAATCACTCATATATATCCACAACCAAGAATAACATCATCTACATGTCAACTTCAATAAAATATAAGATGAATACAAACTTTCAACCCAAAACATAGATGATTAACAATGTGAATCAACCAATGTTGGCCATAACATAGTGAGGACCCAAAACAACATCCTTGAACATGAAACATCTTCAATAATTATTCCTCAAAGATCCACAACATGCTACAATCACCTTGTCAGCCATGAACATGAACACGCAAAAGAAAAACACAAATCGTGAGCACAAAGATCAATGCAGACGTACAACATAGATAGAGGATGATCTAGAAAATATCCACAAGCATCATGGCTCACTAGAGAGGAATCCACAACTGAAATTATTGGAATTACATCACTTGCTTTTAGGAACACCAACTAAAGTAACAGAAAAACTGTCAGAACATAGATACTCATAACTCAGTCAAATCTTCATGCAGATATCTAAAACTTAACATGGATAAACTAGATATACTCAACAACAAACCCTTTAATCCAAAAGCTCTGATCATCAACATATTGAGCTAGCCAACATATTGAACTTCAATTCATCATTGATAACCTGCAACTTATTTTATTTTAATTTTCTCAATATCCTCGACATATAAAACCTCTAATGTATTAATGCCAATAGTGTTGACATCAATGAAAACCACATATCAGCAACATCCAACAATATCCCCCTTTGTCATTGATGACAACACATGATGTGAAAAATACCATCAATGCAACTTCTGCTTAGCACTTGCCCCCCCTTACATTTTGACTCTTCTCCTTAGATAATATATAGTTTTTCACATGACTCTTCTCCCCCTTTTACATCAATGAAAAAGATAATGTGTATATTCCTCCATACAAGCTCTGAACCACATTTCTAAACATCTGACTAATCCCCCTGAGTAGTAGCCACCACAACATCAATCTAGATCAAAATATGCCTATGAAATAAACAGACTGATGCAAGTCAAAGCACCTTAGTTCTGTTTAGGAGGGGTAATCACCCCTATCTTCCCTCTGAGATACTCAAAAGTATCCTTAGGCAAGGGATTTGTAAAGATATCTACAATCTACTTCTTACTAGGCACATACTCTAATCTAACTTCCTTCTCACTCACCTTCTCTCTCAAAAAGTGAAACTTGATAGATATATGCTTGGTTTTTGAATGCAACACCAAATTCTTAGAAATGTTAATTACACCTGAATTATCGCATAATATAGCAATAGGTTCATCATACACAACTCTGATATCTTTCAATATCTACTTCATCCATAATACCTGAGTATAACTGTTAGCAGCAACAATATATTCCACCTCTGTAGTAGATAAAGAAATGACATTATGCTTCTTACTTAACCATGAAATCAACTTCTTTCCCAAGAAAAATGCACCACAACTAGTACTCTTTCTTTCATTCACATCTCTTGCCCAATCAACATCAGTAAAAGCACTCAAAGTAAAATCATCTCCTTTAGGATACCATAGACCAAAATCAAATGTCCCCTTTAAGTATTTGAAAATCCTCTTCACAGTAGTCACATGATATTCCTTAGGATCAACTTGAAATCATGCAACAATGCATACGATATTCATGATATCAGATCTAGTTTGAGTCAAATACATCAATCCACCAATCATGAATCTATATCTAGTCTGATTTGTCTTAGGAGAATCATCATTTTATGTCAAATTACATTTGGTCACCATAGGTGTACCAACTAGCTTTGAATATTCCATACCAAACTTTTTTAGCAGTTCTTGTTAGAAAACAAGATCAGACATGCAAACCAAAAGGCCTTCCACATAAGATAAAAATAATGAAAAAGTAGAGCTTTGCATGAAGATGTGCAAATAGATATATTCAGAATTAAGATATTACAATGAGATGATTTGCTTTATAAAAGCAATGTATGCAACCCTAATGTTGACCTAAAAGGAAACCCTAGTGTGCACAGTTAATAATTAATCAATTATTAATGCGCCTAAGTTTAGCTTAAGTACCTAAAGGAATAGGTAACTTGATTAATTAACCAGTATGATATAATTAGTTAAGTGTAATAACTTATTACTCTAACACCCCCCTTTAAGATGAACTTAGGAAGAAGCTAAAACACTAGAAGAAGATGCATGAAAGAAAAGATGGGTCCCAGCAACTAGGCTTGATCAGGTACCCATGTACAAATGCAATAATGAGGTAGAGAAGGAAAAACCAGTGGGACAAACCCCCCATACAATGAGATGACTGCTGCAAAGAAGCACTAGAAGAACGCTGTAGAGTAACACTGGAACTGCAATCCGACATGCATGGAAATATACTTCTATCTAAAAGAAACCATATTGGAATAATAATAATGCAACAATAGACCCGATGCCACACAACACTTGAAAACACTAAATGGGAACAACCCTAGAATCCATAAAGCAACAATAGAGAAAATGAATGATGATAGAATCTAGAAGCTGTGAATCTCGATGCCGATGCCAAAATGAGACTAAAACTCTTCCATGGGAACAAGTACCACAAAGACTCGGGAACATTAACCACAAATTTAGTGGCCCTCAAACTAAGATGGATTCGATGTGGATCATTAACCATAGGCTCTCAATGGAAAGTGTGAATCGATATGAATCTGATATGTGTCAAGCTAAGAAAAAAAGTGGCCAAAAGAAACTAAGAAACTAGATTACAACCCATGTGAGTTGTCATCAAAACAATATGAAGATCAAAGTGCATGCACACTCTAATTAGATTATTGTGCAAGAAACCCCCTCTGATGGAACTTTATATCAGCTCATTTATTACAATACCCAATGATTGCAAAAGGAGAGCATTCCTAAACATGCATAAAAATAAAATAAAAAAAGACCTCAGATCTATGTAGAGGACTGAACCAACTTTCCAATGCCACAAGAATGGCGAAAAAAGGATCATCGAGTCAAAAGATATGCCCTCCATAGTGAAAACAACATCTGAGTTCAAGGACCTGAAAAATAAAACTAGAGAATAATCAGTAAATATATCTTGCACCAACAGAACGAACTCAGAACTAGCTTTCTAATGATATCTCTTTTGTGAAAAATTGACTCCGTGCACAAAAGTTATGCCCGATTTGGTGAAAGTGCTCCAGAATGGCCAATATGGCCTACAAGTAGCCCGGGGGGCTTAAAACAATTTGGCCCTTGATCCTATGTGCGACCAGGGGCTGGTGGACTGGGGGCTGGGGCGGAGCCCCTGGTCATCGATATGACCACATAGAGGTGCTAGGAGGGTGGCCGGGGGCTGGGCACATAGCGCCTGGTCCCCCATGTGACCACGACCGATGGAGTTGGAGCCCGCGGGGGATGAGCTCTGGCCGACGACCGGTACGGGGAGCCACCGGTGACAGCGACAGACTGGTGGCCGCCTAGTGGTTCCTTGGTGGCCATCAGGTGGCACCTCCTTCTCTGCGGGTGGCATGTTTTTTAAGGTAGTTTTTTAATTTTTTTTTTTAAATGCCTCGAAATGTGTGCTGGGGAGGCCGCATGACTTCCCTAGCAATTTTGTTTTGCCTCAAAAACCAATTTCATAAAAATTGATGATTTGACAGGCGTTCCTAGGGTTTTTGGCCACTATGAATGTGATGGTGACCTCCGTTTGTGCCCAAAGTGCCCAGAAAAATCAGCTACCTCCAGAGCTTGCAAAAAATCACCGACTTGAAACCCTCACAAATTTCTTCAACGATGACCGAAATCAGTAGAATAAAATTCAATCCTAACTTTTCCAGTGCTCTGAATCCAATGATGAAGCCCAATCTGATCCAAAACACCACATAGATGAGCTCAAGGCATGAAATCCTTGAGGAACCTCGAATGAAATCTATAATAATTTTCTCCAAAATTTGAGAAGGGGTTGCATTTCAAGGCTCTGATACCATGTTAGAAACCAAGATCAGACATACAAACTAAAAGGCCTTCCACATAAGAGAAAAAAAATGAAAAAGAAAAGCTTTGCATGAAGATGTACAAATAGATATATTCAGAATTAAGATATTACAATGAGATGATTTTCTTTATAAAAGCAATGTATGCAACCCTAATGTTGACCTAAAAGGAAACCCTAGTGTGCACAATTAATAATTAATCAATTATTAATGTGCCTAAGTTTAGCTTAAGTACCTAAAGGAGTAAGTGACTTAATTAATTAACCAGTATGATATAATTAATTAAGTGAAATAACTTATTACTCTAACAGTTCTTTCACATACTTGGAGTGAGATATAAAAATTTCTTTATCTAACTGAGTAATTTTCATTCCCAAAAAGAATTTCATTTCTCCAATCATAGACATCTCAAACTCACTCTGCATCTCATCAGAAAACTTCATGTACAAACTATCATCTCCTCCAAAAATGATATCATCAACAAAGACTTCAACAATCAAATCTTTATCATGATCAATCTTGAAATATATTACGGTCAGTAGTACCTTTTTTAAATCAAAGCTTCAACAAATACTTATCCAATCTAGCATACCATGCTGTTGGGGCTTTCTTAAGTCTATACATTGATTTCTTCAATCGAAAAACCATATCTCCCTAATTAGTCAATTGAAATCCATCAGCTTGTTCAATATACACTTCTTCCAGTTCACCATTTAGAAATGCTGACTTGACATCCATCTAATAAACCTTGAAGTTTTTGTAAGAAGCATAAGTAAGAAACAGTCTCACAACTTCAATCCTAGAAATAGGGGCAAAAGTTTCTTCAAAGTCAATTCCTTCCATCTGATAGTATCCTTTACATACCCGTCTTGCTTTTTTTTCTAACAACTTCACCTTGCTCATTTATTTTGTTTTGAAAGACCCATTTAGTTCCAATTAAATTTTTATCCTTAGGTCTAGGAACAAGATTCCATGTATCATTCTTCTCAATTTTTAGTAGCTCTTCTTTCATTGCTTCCATCCAATTTTCATCTTTGCATGCTTCATTTACACTATTTCGCTAAGTCTTTGATATCAAACAATATTCTTCTTCAATTCTTCTCCTAGTTTGAACACCTTTATTCTTATCACCTATAATCTAATCTTCTAAATAATTAAATATTACATACCATGGAGTCTTAGGATGTTCTTCAGCTTCTTGTGATCTCTCTTCTACACTTTCACTAGTTCCTTCCTCTTGGCTTTCCCGATTCATCACAATGATCTGCACTTGATTCTGAGTATGAACTAAATTGACATTTTGAACATCTGAATCATATCCACAAGTTCTAGATGATCTAAAAGTGTCTTCATTGACCTTGAAATTAGAACTTTCAACAAATTTTCTCTATCTCTTGTTGAAGCACCAATAGGCTTTACTTTTAGTAGAGTAACAAAGAAAGATTACTTTGTCACTCCTAGCATCAAACTTTCCTATATCTTCATCTCTTTTAATATAGCATTTACTCCTAGATTTTTCAAAGTATCTAATAGTAGGCTTATGACCAAACCATAGCTCATAAGAGGTCTTACCAATATCACATTTTTCATATACCCGGTTGAGAGTATAAACAACAATACTCATAACTTCTCTCCAGTAGATATATGGGACATTTCCTTCCAACATCATGGTCCTAGCAGCATCTAGAATTGTCCTATTACTCCTTTCCATAACTCCATTTTTTTGAGGGGTTCATGGGGTAGATAATTGTTTCTTTATCCCATGTTCTTCATAAAGAGATTTTTTTTTTGGTCTATGTATGTTTTTCTACCTCTCTTAAAGTTCTATTTAATGTGGGTTTTTGATCATCTGTCATTTACTTATCATTCTTAAGTGTATTTATAATATCTCTTTTATAATTTCTCTATTTGTCTATAATATTTAGTACCAGATAATGTAGCTCAAATTTTGAATTGACAAGTCAATTGTTACATAGATTTCTTGTCTTGTATCAATATGTTTCATGATATTATTTTTCCCACTTCCCTATAATAGTCTCTTCATTATTGTAGTTCACCTCTTCTATTCTCCTTGTTTTTAAGTTCTATTTAATGTGGGTTTCCAATCATCTGTCATTTTCTTGTGATTATTAAGTGTCTTTCTAATAGTTTTTTTATAGTTTTCCTATTTGTCTATAATATTTAGTTCCAAATAATGTAGCTTGAATTTTGAATTGGCAAGCTAACTATTACATAGATTGCTTGTCTTGTATCAATATGTTTCATGATATTCTCTTTTTTTGATCTATTTGAAGCTTCGTGTAACAAGCTATTCATTGCCATAGTTTAGCTCATGTGTTCTTCATATCTTAAGCCACGTAAATGTTTTTGTGCATTTAATTAAGGATTGTCTCCTCATGTATTTTTTTTGCTTGGCATGGCACTTTAGGAGTTTCTTATTCTATTATCCTTGTGATAAGAATTATTTTCAACTTTTGAAATTCTAAAATTTTGTAGATTGGTATAAAGTACAAACATGACATTGACCTATACCTTTGGACTGCTTTCAGTTTTTTTGATTTGTGTATGATTTTCAACCTCTAGTTATTGTTACTTGTTATCTTCGTGCATCTTTTCTAATATACACATTTTGTACAACTTATTGCTTGGTTTTCTTTTGATAAATATAACTTAAAATCCATCGAAAGGGAATGGTATGGAATGTGAACTGTATGTGAAAATTAATTATGCAATATTATTTTCCAACCTTTTCCCATGTATTTTTTTATACTTTGTCACACTACAAGATTGAATATTGCATTTACTTCCTCCTATACAATCGTACAACAATTCTAGAATGCATTAACCCTCATGCGAAATTGTATTAAATTATTTGAAACATAGATAAATACATATATGCATATATATATATTGAATTCCCTATTTCATATTTAAAAATATACATATATGCAGATATATATATCTATATATATAGACCAAGACCACTGTGGCTTGTTTCACAATGCAACAACAATTTATATATTCACATGTATATCTAAGCAGATGTGTATACTATCTTTATTTGTATTTATGTAGACTTTGATTTAAAAAGAGTTAAAAATAACATAGCACCACAATGGCTCTTTCGATAATGCAACTTAAACAATAAATTTTATCACACATTTTAGAGTATACTTTCCCACACTAAAACATTGAATATTGCATTTAATTCCTCCCAATACATTGTACAACAATGCCATGATGCATTAACCCTCACACGAGAAAACACTTAGCATTTTGCTTATGTGTATTGAGGAAATCAACTCCACTGCCACCAACCCATGTAATTAGAAAAATCTGCGTCATCATAAACAACCCCAAGAAACACCCCCCAACCATTAGTGAATATTGATTTATTTCATCGGGAAAATCTATTTATGATTGGGCTGACAAAAAAATTGGTGGAAATTTAAAATAAATAGCCACTAGGTAAATGCCAGTTGTTACATTCTTCTTTTTTGTTCCAAGGTGGCCAAGAGCCCCTTCTTGCATATATATTTTAATAGGTTGCAATTTTTAAAATATGTTGCTGACTTGTAGAACTTTCACCCTCTGCTTATTGTTCTTTCTTGTCGCTATGTACCTTTGAAATTATGCCCATTTTTACTCAGGTCCTTGTTTGGCATGTCAATGGCTACATAGTCAAGAATAAATATAGTATAGACATCTATTTAGATATAGCAACATATATATAAATAGATAAATACATGTGTACATATGGATATATATATATATATATATTTGGTTATATGTGTTCTTTTAAATGTGTAGAAAAAGGGGATATTCAATGCATATATGTACTTAATAATTTTTATTTTTACTATTGTATATCCTATTGTTTGGATAAGAAAGGATGAAAGGACCAACTAGCAACATATACACATATCTACATATAGGTATATATATATATAAGTATAGTAAAAACTGCATACATACATATATAAGCAACCTCAAAGATACACAAATACATATAGGGATATATACATTTGCATTTATCATTTTTATTCTTGTTGTTGTATCTCCTATTGTTTTGAGAGTATTAAAAGTGGAATGGTTATACCCATTTTCATTTAATCAAATTAGTAAAATGGCTGGTAGATTATCAATATTTATAAGTTTTCTGCCAGTATTGGATGTTGCAATACATTAATCTATTATTTTTATTGTGAAATAGAGCTCCTAATAATTCAACTATAATTGCAACATTTCCTCCCTGTAAAAGCTCCCACAACTATGTCTACGAAATTGGTCTTTGTGGATGGGTCTCCAAATCCCCCCAAAATTGACTTGCTGATTTAATTGGTGACATCCCCCATAGGTTCTACTGTAGAGTCCGACTCTGAGGATACCAACTACCAGCCTCCAAATCCTGAATCCATAAGTTTATATTTATTTTTTCTTTTACATATTGCAAATTCCTTGTTACTATTTCGTTTCTCTTTTGTATTTAACCTAGAAGATTTCCTTTCAGTTTCTTTAATTTTACGATTCTCAAATATCGAAATGCACACCAAATACCCTTTCCCATTTATGTTTCATGTTTTATTGGCCTTTATATGTATACACACATGGTTGACCCTGGTAAAGCATATAAATGTGCAAGTAGATATGCATTGATCTTTTCCAGCACATAACAACATCTCTTTTCAGCCTTTTTTTTCCTTACTCCTTTTATCTATTTGGTGTGATCAATTACCTTTTCCTTGATTGAACTTGTCTTTGTAGGCTACATAGAAATAACCAAATTTGACTTCATTTGCAATTCATTCCATCAATGTTGGAGATGTAGTTGCCTTTCCGATCCTTCAGCTCTTGTCCTTTAAAAAAATTGGCTATGATGAAGGGTGGGTTGAATGATACAAGGTTACCTTGTCTCATGGACACCATATGTAAATAAGAACTCTGCCTTCCAAATGTAATGAATTGTTGTTTTCAAGTTCCTTGAAAATAGGGTCCCTCATATCTTTGTGAGACTACGTCGATAGAAATTTCCAGGATTCAAGGTGGGGTACGTTGTTTCTTCTGTATTTTTTAAAATTCTCTTTCTCCTTCATATGTGCCTAATATAATGTGTCCAATATACCGTTTTCCTTGTTTTCCAGGGCCTTAATCATATTCAGCTTAGTTTTCATTATGTTAGATTTTCAAATCATTGGGACCCCTAGGTATCTCTTCAAGCACCAAGAAGAGAAAATGTTGGGACTAGAGTCACCTTCTCCTTCTAAATGAACCCCTAAATTTGGTGTGCAATTGTCTGGGCCTCAAAAAAAAAATAGTCCTCCAAATGTTAGCCTTATTAAATATTTGAACATTTATCTAAATATTTGGATAGTAAAAGGGTGTGTAACACATATTAGAGAGATGTACCATTTTCATAAACAAAGAGGTGAAGGCCAACTTTTCAGTTTTGGCATAATAGATATGGAGGGGACAAAAAATCATGTTACTTGTTTTGACAATATTGATGAACTACATTATGGTCGACTTGAGATAAGTGCAACTTATTTCATCTATCAAGAGGTTTGGTGAAGGAAGTAAATAAAAAATTCAATAAATTAAATAGTAATATCGAAGTGTTCTTGGACAAAAATTCAACATTAAAATAGTGTGAAGATGAGATCTTTGTGCCAAGAAAAACCTTAGCCTTTATGTCAGTTAGTGAGATAACCAATTATAGTGATAATAGTTTGGTTGATATTATTGGCATTGTAATCCATGTTGACTACATATCAACTGTTCGTAGGAAAAATGGATCTCAAACAATCCGACGAACTATTAAACTATATGATATCTCTGCTTGTTTCATTGATGTTAACCTGTGGGGCCTAAGTTGTTAATAAAAATGTGATGTCTTGGAGTGGATGTATCTTTCTGGTGATATATTCATAGTTTCTATGTGGGGTGGCCATGTACAGGCTACTTTAATGGGAAAGTTATCAACACATCAACAGTAGCAATCCTCGACATTAACCCTTATATTACTTAGGCAAACATTCTTAGATGCACAAGCCCAATCAAAGTAGAACATATGGTTTCATCTTCTTTTGCACCTCATAGGCTTCATCCTTCAATTGATAGAGTTACTATTGCATTCATCTTGAACAATTGCCTTGGCTTGCCAAAAATTGTTGAAGCCATTTTTAAAGCAACCATTAAAATTGCAAAAATCGAGTCTTTTTGTTATCCTACTTGCCCCTTGCTGGTTAATGGGAAAGAATGCAAAAAAAATGAACACACCCCCGTGTTGATGTCTTGTTTTGTGATCCTTTCCAGATGGAAATTGACTAATGAAACTATCACTACCTTTTGTAGTTAAAGTTACAAGACATTCAACTAGCCTTTGGTGTATTGCTTTTGATGAAGCTACCATTAGTTTACTACAAATTCTAGAAAAATACCTCTGCATGCTACAACATAGCTTTGACTCTGCAAAAAATCTTGTTTTTGTTATTAAAGGCCTTGTTTGTAAACCTTGAATCTTTACTACCTTGATCAGAATAAACACTTACAATTCTAAGGAGTGGCTTAAAACAACCATTGTGAAAGAAACAAAATTGGATTTCCAAGTAGAGTGTAAATTGTCGCTTTCATACATATTAAAGATATTTGCGCCTATTTTAGAAAAAAGTAGCACTAGCAAGCCCACTCTTTTCCACTTTTCAACATTTCTCTTTTTCTTTCCCTTTTTATGCTTAGTATGGGATGCTAAGAATTTTGTTTTGAAAATATGAACATACTTTATTCCTATGTTTGTATATATATTCACACATTCATTGAGGTCCCATGCTTTTGATCTTAAAATTGTGCCCACATTTTTTTTAGTCTGCATTGTCACTATGATTCTTCATTCTTATTATATGTTGGGATTTTTAGTTCTTCCATGAATATTCTAAATTTACTTCTTCCCTTCATAATCATTGAATAGAAATATTATCTCCAATGACAAAAAAAGACCCATACTAGTTAGTGATCTAATTGTTGCATACATAAACTAGTACATTCAATGTTTCATTTTAATTACCAGTATAATAGGAAGGATACTATTGAATGGTTTCCTTAAATTATGATCATGTGCTTCAAAGATCTTACCATAGTTTTGTGCACTATTTTAGGTATTTTTAATGTGTTGATTTTCAATAGACACATTGTACTCACACATTCCAAATAATTTTTCAAGTTTTCTATGAACATGTTGCACATACTGCATTATAAAATGCTTTGCTATTAACATCTAAATGCTATACCATTGAATACTATAGTTGAATTCTATTTGGTTATTTTGGAGTATTTTTGGGTCTGATCAACATAACGCCAAAGATGTGTAGATATGATAATTGATTGTTTGAAATATCTCTATGCACTATTTTTGGTATTTTTCATTGTTTTTAGTTATAATAAACAAATCATAGTGGCATAATGTAGACAATTTTATAGCTTTTATATGAACATGTTCCACATGATGCACTGTTAAATGTTTTCTTCTTGACAAAATCTGATTGCAATGTTGTAGATTGTTATTTCTATATCCTATTTCTATTATTTTTCAGTATGTTTGGATCTGACTAGCACACCGCAAAGGATGTATGGATCATATAACAGGTTATTACTTGAAGTAGTTCTATGAACTATTTTGGGCATTTTTTAATGTATCATATATGATAAATACATTGTATTGGCTGGCTACAAACAATTTTACAACTTTTGTATGAACATTTTCCACATGCTACACTATTAAATGCTTTCTTATTAACAAGTTCTAAATGGAATGTTGATGAATACTATGGTTGAATTGTACCCACATCCTTGTAACCTAAATAGTAGTTATAGATGCTATTTTTGCTAGTCTTTTGTATTTTCCCATTTGATCAACATAATGCCAAAGATGTACACATATAACAAGTGATCACTGGAAATACCTTGCAATTTTCATTGATACAATAATAGATATGAAAAATGTAGGCATATAAAAATTAAATATCTTTACAGTTTTATGGTCACCCTTTTCACATACATATATATGCTATTTATCCTATATTGTTGTAGTTTTCAAGAAAGATATGTGGGTGTAATCATATGTATATGTTCGTGTACCATGAGAATAAAAAATAGTGAAATGTATTATCACCCTTTGCACATACGTATATATGCAATTGGTCCTTTATATCTATAGTTTTTAAGAAAATATTATATGTGGCAGAAATTGTATGTGTATGTGTGTGCACCACGACATTCAAAAGGGTGGAAATTTTTCAATAAAGACACTCAATTTAATAGAAAAAAATAGCTTAGGGTATATAAGCACAAAAAATGCAAAATTGAAGATAGCTACACAACTTTCGACTAATTAAATTCATCAAATACTATATTCTCGTAATTATCGGATTTAGGAAATGTGCAACTGTAATGTTTAAAACATGTTATTGTTCTCATAGGCATCCATACATATAGATTTATATACACATCGATGGACATATATATGTCTAAAATTATCCTCGTGTGTGTGTGTAGATATATATATATATATATATATATACATACATATAGACACACACATTATATATATGTATATATGTATATATCTACATATGCTTCAATTTTTACCAGCTGTAACTATTTATTTAGAATACTGCATGTGTTTGGATGTCACATATATGTTGATCATCAAATCTTGCGCTTCTCCGAAAGTCTTATGGTAAATTTAGTGAGTGGGGGAACAATATGTGCCTCACTGAATACCTTTGGAATTTTTATAGAAATCCAACTCTTCTCTAAGTTTGGGAAAAAAGGTAGAAAGAAATGCAAATAGAAAAAATTTAAAAGTGGCTATGTGCCAATGCTTTTACAACATTTCAAAACCATAAGTTTCCTTCTATGAATGATATGATAGACATAGAACACCACATCCCTTTATTGTTGAGAGGAGAACAAACAATAGAGGCTAGATAAAAGAACATATGTATTCATTCAATCTACTCACAGGAAGTGCATATTAAGATCCAACCAAGCATAGAAGTTTAAAGAATCAATAGGAAAAACATTCAAAAGCTACATAAAACCTTCCTCTTAATATAGCATATCATGAAAAGATGATAACCTACTAAGAAAAAATAGAAGTCGAAAGACATAATCCAGTTTCTATAGATTATAACTTAATCATACACACAAATAGCATGGAAATCTGCTAATCAAACTATTCAGATTAAGCAAGACATAGTGTTCTATTCTGGATGAAGATACAAAGAAGGAAATACTAACAAAGGCCATATCATGCACAATTTCAGATATTTCTCCTAAATAACTTGTACTTCAAGTATTAAATGAACTTTAAAACATAGATCGGATTCCAATCCGACAATAGTTTGAGTATATAAAAGACATAACATGCCAGAGTGAAGTAGTGCTCTGTAAATTTGAAATAAAATATTTCTACTAACTATGAAAGCTAAGGAAACATTTTCCAAAAGGAAAACTTTAGGAACCCTTTATACATGTTGTTGCTTCCAATTTATAGCCACCAAAGAGAGAGAAACATCAACTTCATTCAGAAGTAATGAATGCCAGATGTTCACATCTGATAGCTCAGAATTTGATCCAGATCTTTAGTTTGGTCACTGCAATCCTTCTTATCAACTTTCAACTGCTCCATTTATCTGATCTAGATATTTTAATAGGATTGTCGCTCATAATTGCTCAAATCCTAGAAGAACAGTTTGAAAAAGGACTTTTTGAATGGTCAAGTGGCTTTGGAGGCACCAACTCGCATCATTCTCTATAACAAGGCATGATGCATTTCGACAAACTCCTAATGAAAACCCCAAGGTATGGCTCCTCAACAATGAAGAGATGATGTGTCGCATAAGTGAATAGTTTCAGATTCACAAAAAATGGTTTTAAGAAATCGCCTGCCAAGCCGACATGTGGTCCAACTCTGAGCTGAGAAGACAGCAACTAACAAAGCATGTGTAGCCACCATGTCTAGTGCATTGCACACCTGTCAGAAACACAACCTCTTCATGCGTGGATCTCCTCAAAGACAAAAATAAAGCCAAAAATATAAAAAATAGACTAAGGAAAAATTTTGCTTCATAGTTTTGGCAACTCATATGGGGTTTGTTCTTGTGAAGGAATGAACCTAAACCTCTAGTCATTCTTGGAGCTTGAGGAAAGAAGAGTGCAACATTTCCCAGTCTGCATCAGTTGGTTGGGCTAGACTATAGAAGGCTTTATACGCCTGATACAGCTTGAAGACTTCCTTGAAAGAAACAAATCCCCACCTTGTTTAAAAATCTCCCAAATGATAATAAATATGAGAAAGTTGGAGAAATTCACTCTCAACATCATCCACTATGGGTGTTGAACTCGCCTTTGTAAGTTCTATTGAAGTTCGAACCTTATTCGTGACCTTTTTTGTAATTTGTTTAACAGATAATACATCCCCATTTTCTGAAAGGAAAGGAGGTAACTTGAATCTGTATAAGACCCTGAAATCCTTCTTGATTTCGTCAACCCTCTTGTTTAACACCACCTAGTTTTTCTTGGTTTTGGTCGCTACCTTATGATAGTGGGTGATTTTTTTTTCTTTGCTAGAGGTAGCCCTCCGATATGTAATTCCTACACGTCTCAGAGCCTCATCTATCGCCACACATAGCTTGGAAATCAAGTTCTGAGAATCAATGACTTAGGGAGCATATTCCTGAAAAATTTGGTTAGCCAACAGGCCAACCTTTTCATTTATCTCTTGAAAATCCCTCAAAAATTGTAAGGTCAGTTTTAGAATGGTGAGCACAATGATGATTCACTCCCAATAGGTGGATACCAACCTTCTCTTTATAGGAAGGGTCACAGACGTTTGTGCAACTGCTACCTCATCATTAAGTTGAGCCTCTTTTTCCTTTAATGTTTGTTCCACTTAATCTCTTCTCTTGAGAACATCTGCCAATTTAGAAATTAAATTTCTGACCTGATTACAAGTGTGCAAAGAAAATTCATCTTCTTATTTGTCACTTCTTAGCTTTTCAGCTTCCTCTTGAACCGTTTTCAAATTGTCAGAAGCTTGAGTTCGAACACTCTCTAGCTCCTTCTTTATACTCTCTTTAACATGCTAGTGTTTTGCACTAGATTGGTGCTCAATTATAATTTCTCCTTTTAATCTTTCTATTTCATCATACAACTAAATCTGCTCATCTTGAAGTGTTGCAAGAGATCTTGTGGCTTCCTCCTACTAGTCATGCACGTATATTATGTGGGTCATTTCATCATTTTAGGCCTCGAGTTCCGACTGCAACCGATTTACTATTTATTTTACATTTTCCATCTCAAATTTATGTTTTCTCAACTTCTGATCTAGCCTCTCATAATCTGTATATACTACCTTTTGGGTGGTCTTGGCTAGATCTACTTTGTCGCATGGCCGAATTTCATTTAGATCCAAACCCACTTCTCTAATGTCATAATCTTCCATCTACATTTGTCCTTTGGGTCAGGCTATGAGTGGCTTCATAGTAGTGATCCATAGAGAATTCCACTCTTCATTGAAACAAGCTTGGATCCTTTTGGCAGCTGGTAGCTCAATATTCTTCATTCTTCTTTTTTGCTTCCTATTTTTTCAGGCCATTTTGGTCGCATCAAAAATTCTTTTGAAAAGTCTATGGGGAATCTATGCATTGTGCTGCAAGAGAAGCATTGAGGGATAGACTAAAAAGAGTAAAAAAAGGGGAGACCTTGAATGTTTGGGCATGTGGGGAGGCGAATGGGAGAGTAATCATTGAAAATTGTGGAATGACAAATTGAGATTGGGCACTAGATGTACCAATTGGAGTAAAGGGAGAAACATATGGAATGGGTGATTTCTATCTGAATGTGGATGGACTTGAAGTGAAAAGTAGCATGGATGATTTAGCTTTCTCGATAGGGGCCCTAGATAGGGCAATCAAAGAATCAACAATGACCAAAGAGGATACTGCTTGCTTAGCACGTGGGGGTACCTCACTTGGTATGTTAAAAATGGTAGGGGTTTCATTAAGGACCAATAGTTTTGATTCCATGAATGAAGGATTCTTTTGAATGAGTGGGGGAAAAGGTTTGACCAAAGATACAAAACTAGGAAGAAGAGGGGGAGAAAGACTTACTTGAACCTTGACTGCCCAAAAATTCTACAAAGTAGACTCTGCTTCTTCATTTCCAATGGCTGTGTTGGGTAAGTATAGGTATTAGACTCACCTTATCTTCATTCAACTCGAAATAGAGCGTTATGATCCCTTAGTGAATGATCCTGCCAAATTTTAACCTTCTTACTCTATAGTTGATCCTCTTGGAGACCATCGGATTCTCTTCCCCTTACTTTAGACATTGGTGAAGGATAGAACTTGTGAATCCCTTTTCTTAGAGATCGTCCCTCTGTCGGACTCTTGTTCTCAGGAAGCATGGCGCAAAAGTTGCTCCTTTGTTACCTCATGGCTGGACTCAAGGTCATTGTTGTTGGAATCATCTTCTCGATCATAAATATCCTCGAACTATTCATCATATGGGCGGAACTCTTCGAGCAGCTTATGTGTTCCTCCCATCTCTTGTCAAAACCTCCAGAAGTTTGCCATCTTTCTTTCCAACCACCCTTGCCACTTCATCTGATTTTTGAGGGTTCTACTTGTCAAAATCTCCCACTGATATTTTTCCTATGGTGTATAGAAACTCAACCACTTCATCCTCTTGGTCGATATGAGGTCCACGTTGACATATAATTTTGGCTTCTCATTAGTTAGGTTCTTCTTAGACTCCACATAGTGTTGTGCCTCGTGTTTTAGGGGAAGAAAATTTTCTTGATTGTAGTCCCATGTGTCAAATATCAGGTGTAAGCCTAGGGCCGCCAATAGATTTGTAAGCTCCCTCTATGCTTCATGCTTCTCCAACACCACTTTTTTGTTTGCAATGCAAAGGGGAAGTGGATACAACTTTTTTTTTTTCCTTTCCATGTCGTAAGCCTTGTTGGAAAGAGTTACCTGACAACATTCCTCCAACATGAAAACCTTGTCCATCACAAATCTGGGGAGTCGAAAAGGTTCTCTGATGAAACCATGATGTATGATAAATATAAAATCTTGTTTGAAGAAATAATCTACCAGAGTTGATGATTTTTTAATCCATTTCAAAACCTCAGAGGACAAATGACCCATCAAACACGACAAAATATCTTGAAGCACCGGCCTCAGAAAGTTGTGAAAAAAATAGTAGTAACTACTTGTTCTTCACAAAACATAAGTCCATACAAAAATTGGATGAGTCAAACCCTCTTCATCAAACCTAGAGACTGGTAAATTTCTTTCTAGAAACCCAAAGTTCTGATGCAGAATTGAGTGAACCAAGAAAGAAGAATACTTGAATTTAGACTTGCTATGGTAATTCCTCAGCTGCATTAACATGTTTGTTGCTACTACATCAACAAAGTCAAAAATTATCTACACCTTTTCCCACTTGAGTATTAGAGCCAAGGCCATCTGTAAAGTGTGGACCTTTGTGTCATCATCCAGGCTAAACAACTAAGACAACATCGAAAAAAGATCATGTGTGTTGCTTTCAAAATTTTTGAATGCTAGAGGGAAAATGAAATGGCCTCTTGACAGTTTCTCCTTTGTCTCATTATAATAGAAAACCTCTCTTTCATTTACTTCCTCCTAGTAAATATCCATCTCCTCCTCACTGAAAACCTCAAAATGCCAGTTGGGAGGGATACACAACATTTCTCGTATAGCTGTAATAGAAATCGTGACCTTGATCTTGTTGCATGTTATGGTTCCAATTTCCCCATCGACCCTTTTGGCGCATGCATCCACTAGCTTGAGGCACGGATGTGCGATAGGTAACATAAAATGTGGAAAACCACAATTTTAGAGTTGAGAGAAAAGGCCCTTAGAGGTTCCATATTCTTTCATTCTTTGAAATGCTCCCTCCTTGACATTTTTAGGGTTATTTTCCAATCTTGGATCAAAAAAATTGTCAGTAGCATCTTGTACCACCTCTCTTTTAACACTTATGTCCACATGCACCTTCTTACACAACTCGAATGGTTGATCTTCAGGTACTTTGGCGTTATAAAATGATTTTTGCCCAAAGATATTGGTGAAAACAAGCCTTTTCGATGCAAATTATTCCCTTCTACCAGTTGTTGATGGTTCCACCATGGCTACTTCAAAAGTTGTAGAGTGTTTTTTTTACTAAAATGGCCACTTGCTTCTTACTTCCTTAGAAGAAATCTTCCTTTTGGCGTAATTAATTTTCTTGGGAAGTACATGTAGTTAAGGCTATGCCATTACTGTTGATCCTTAAATGCTTCCAACGAGGTGATATGTGTGGGTTGGAGATCTGTATCCCTAAGGGATACCAAAAAATTTGCAAGAATAGAATTAGTACATTCACTTTGCTGCCTCTTTTCACAAATAAGCTCATTTCCTTGGGAAGAGTGCCCTAATTATGTTAATCTTGCTTAGGTGATACGAAGTACCTTTGAAAAGATGCTCTCATTAATTTGTCAGAGATTAGCATGCTAGTCCATGCCTCTTCACTTGCGTAAGACAACTGCTATTGATGATGGAAAAGGACACATGTCAACAATCAACTTATGTGAGAATTTACTCCCAATACCCAAAATTTAATTTTTAGACCTTATGTCAAATTTCCCATATGATTTACCCTTTGTTTACCAGCTATTTAGATATTTTCCCATTGCCACTCGACCAAAAATAGACCTTCCGCTGTTTGGGTTCATCAGCACCTCTTTTCTATAAATAGCTATGCCACCTTAAGGATATATTCATTGGAAAAGTAATCCTTTTGAGTTTTAGCCAGCTTGTTCTCCATTTGCATATCATTTTTTACTCTGCTACTTTAGCCATGTTTGTCAGCCTAGGCACTCCTATCCGTTTGCTTCCACGAAGGCCACAATATGGCTTCACTGGGGAGATTACTGCTGATAGAATCTAACTTCTAATGAAGAGGTGCGAGTGCCTGGGGGTAATTTACTTTCATTGGGTCATCGACATGGACTTCATTGAAGAGGAAACAAGATGAGGAGCGACTACAACATATTGTCCTGCTTCGTGGCCTTCCTCCTAGACCTGAATGTCGCCAAACCCAAGATAGTGGAGTTGTGTCACCGAATGTTCGATGTCTCTCTGCTAGAAGGGCTCGGTGAAATCATGCAAGTTTCCATCCCTAGTGGCTGCATTGCTAGTGGAATGGACCTTCTTTGATTTGTTGAACATGGCATGGACGTGCCTTGGCTACCTTTTCTGAGTGACTTTTGCACCATGGACCTTGAAAGCCACCATGCTCTGTCTCTACCTATCACCAACTACTTCCTTCAAGAATATGGTGTTGAGAATGCTCCTCGGTTCAACTTCAATAAGCACTTTGAGCTTCTAGCAGACAACCATGGAGACTAGGGTCATGGTTCATCCACCATGTGTTGTGTGTTATGTGTTATGTGTTTCCTCGCTTTCCTACCAACAAAGAAGAAGAAGAAGAAAGAAAAATGACTATGGGAAACATGTTTGTGTAACTACAGATGGAGGCCTATCCTTTTGTAGTTTTTGTAAAAATGCCTCCATTTTTCTCTTTTGTACTTTTTTCTCAAAGATCCTTTCAGGGTTTTGCTCGAGATGGATTTTTATATTAAAATTTGAGCCTCGGGCTGCCTCATACTTGTAAATTTCGATGAAAATATAATATATAATATAATATTTCCTTACTCCCCCCTCTATTTCTTCATTTTTCTCAGCTTATTCTAAAACTTTAAAATGATATTTACAAAATTTTACATATGGTACATATGGGTATGTGTAGGATCATCATGGAAAAAATAGGCCCTTAAGTGGTGATGAAAATTCAAAAAATCAAAGTTAGGCAACTTGACATAAAAACTTGAATAATTTATCTATATTATTTCAAAAATAAGTAAGAATAGAATCTATAGAAAATTGAATGTAGTTTCTAAACTACTAGGTTTATTTTTTTTTTAAATCTATTTGGTGAAAATTTGAAAATTCAATGCAGTAGTACTTAAATTTCAGGGAAAAAATAAGAAGTAGGTGTCTGTCTGACCACCCTAACCACAATAAAATGATAATATTTTTTTATAAGATTTTAGATATAAGTAGAGGACTCATGTCTCAATGTGATGCATATATTTTTGTAATTTGTTTCTGAGTAAATAATTAATGATGACTTTTTTATTACAACTTTTAAAAAATATAAAAACTTGTATGTTTGACCGCCTTAACTTGGTCAAAACTTCATGAAATTCATTTTTTTTTTTTTAATCCTATAGTATGCAAAGCATATAATGTGATGCATGTTTCAGATTCAAAAAATTTAATATCATTTGAAAGCTATAGGTGTTTTTCAATCAGCCTATTAATCAAGACTTTAGTCGTAATTCAAATCGAAAATGAATAATAATCATTTATTAACTTCGAAGTAAAGAATAATTTATATTGGTGGAAAGTTGAGAATCTCCATTAAAAACCCTTTTCGTTTCATCAATTTTGGGTAAAAAAAAGTCATCAGCCACATGGGCCATCATATCACTTACATATCACCACTTTTTGGCCCATCATGATCCTGCACATACCCATATCTATGATTTTTTTTAAAAAGAATTGCATACTTTATTGGAATAGTTTTAAATAAATAACATGTACCAGTATCCCTAAGGAATTTCCTTCCATATCTTCCAACTCGTATGCATTCTTCTCCTTACATGTACTAATTCAGAAGGGTACCTTCCACAACACTTTGAATTTGGTGTGCTACCCTGGTTTTGTAGTGCACTCATCATATTTTAGTACTAGGTTTCCTTCCTGAAATCTATGTTAGAAGTATTTTTTTCAAATCACCGCTTAATTGTCTGTTGGTGGTCAATCATGCCTTCAAAATCCTTTTTCTCTATCTTCTTCCACCTTGAGGAGTTCTGTTATCCATACTTTCATTCCACCACTCTCTTCTATTTCCAGGGATTTTAGTAATTGTAGACTAGGGAGCTCCATAGAAATGGGCAAGACTACCTCCTTCCCATATGCTAATTCATATGGGGATATCTTTAGGATTTTCTTTTGCATGATACGGTCTGCCCATAGAGCATCACGTAGATACTTGTGCCATTCTCTTTCTCATTCAGAGGCGATGCACTTGATTAACCTAATTAGTTTTTTATTGCTTGACTCTTCTAACCCATTTCCTTGTGGGTAATAGTTTGAAGAATTCTTGAGCTAGATCCCATTCTTAATAGTAAAATCCAATAGTTTTGAACCTACAAAGGCCCAAGCATTGTCGGATATGATGGTCTTTGGTGAACCAAACCTAGTCATCAACTCCTTTAGAAAGTTAACAATCTCACCTTTTGTAGCACCTTTTAGGGCTATAGCCTCTGTCCATCTTGTGAAGTAATCCATTGCTATGAGGATCCACTTATGGCCAAAACTAGATATGGGATTTATCATTCTCACAAAATCTAATCCCCATTGGGTAAAAGGCTCTTTGGTTACAATAAGGCTTAAAGGAAAAGCATAATTTTTTCTCTTGCCAGCAAAAAATTGGCACTGAGTACACTTCTGCACCAAATGTTACAGTTCAATAAACATTGATGGCCAATAGTATCCCTCCCACATGATTTTCAAGCCGATAGTTTTAGCAGAGAAATCTCCACCCTTAGGACTGCTATGGAATTCCATCAAAACTTTTCTTACTTGTCTCTTGTATAGACATCAGAGCAATACTCTATCATAATTTCTTTTAAATAAAATTCCTTCAATTAATACATACCTAGTGCATTACAGTTGGTAGTATCTTCGCTTGTGAAATGGGAGAGTCATCGGGTAGTATCCCTTCTACATATATAATATCTGATTTGCCACCTAGGAGTCATTAGACTCAAACTGATTTGAGTAGACTTGATCAATCTCCTTGTCATCTTTGGATCTTGATTCTTGTGTGAGATACTCACATAGGCCTCTTCCCTACACCAGCTTGGTTGACTTGATATCCACATTGTACTCTAGGATCTTGGTGATCCAATTGGCTCTTCTTTAAGTTATTTCTCCCTCGATAATGTATTCCATTAGACTAGGGTGAGCAACCAAGATGGTGATTTTATTGTCCGATAGTAGGTGTTAGAACTTATTAAGGCTCTTGACAATGGAAAAGGCCTGCTTTTCTATAAAGTTGTATCTAGTTTCGTAACCCTTAATGGTTCTTGAATAAAAAGCAATTGGATGCTCCCTATTTTCTTCTCCATCCCTTTTAGTGAGTATGGAAGCTATGCTATGTTGACCGCTGTATACATATACCAAGAAGTCTTTAGAAGAGTCTAGATTGGCTAGCGCCGAAGCAGCAAAAATAGCCTTCTTTATTTTCCTGAAAGTTATCTTGCCTTCAGGAGTCCATTTAAACATAAAATTATTCTTGAGCATCAACATGATGGGTCTCACAATGCCTACAAAGTCTAAAATGAACCGACTGACAAAATTAATCTTTCTTAGGAAAGATTGTAGCCCTTTCTATTTCACCAGTAAGGGTAAATCGGTTATAGATTTCACTCTTTCGGGATCTATTGCAATTCCCTCCCAGGATACTACAAAGCCAAGTAGCTTACCTTGAGGTACTCTGAAAACACAAATTTTAGGGTTTTAAAGAAATCCCAAAATTTTGGCACCTCTGCAAAACCTGTTCTAGATGATTAAAATGATCAACTTTTGACTTTAAAAAAACTGTTAGGTCATCCAGATAAATTAGAATGATCAAGTTGATCAATATTATGAAGGTAATGTCCATGGGTTGCTAAATGGTCACACCATCATTTGAGATTCTGAAGGGAATCTTTGCATATGTGAATGCTCCCCACTTGGTGGTAAACGTTGTTTTATGCTGATCTCATTCCTTTACATATACCTGATTGTATCTTGAGAAGCCATCAAGTAATGTGAACATTTCTAACCTAGCTACTATCTATAAGATATATTCCTTGGAAGGAAAAGGGTAGTGATCTTTTAGCGAGGCTCTATTTAGGTCTCAGAAATTAACACAAAGCCGAATGTCACCATTTTTCTTCCGAACTGGTACTAGATTAGACACCCAGGTTGAGTGTTTAATCAGATAAATGATTCAAGACTCAATTAATTTAGTGATCTCTTGTGTCATCAATGCTTCAACCTTTGGGTTAATAGGCCTTTTCTTCTATTGGACTGGTTTTGACCCTTCTACCAAATCAATGGTATGTTGGATTATACTAGGATCAAATCCTTTGAGATCATCATAGGTTCATGCTATAACTCCATTGTACTTAGAACACATATCCCTTAACCTTTCTTTATCCTCCCACATAAAATTTTGTTCGACTTTCAGCTTTTTGGCATTTCTGATGTCCAACTCTTCATAATCCTTTTCATTAGTTGTGAAGCTTTGCTTGCCATTTATCGTATCTTCAAAATCAAAGAGATTCTCAAGGGAAATTAAACCTTGAGGGAGCTTATTTCCTTTTAGTTGGATGACCCGCCCTTCAGAAGGCTAAAATTCTGGCTATGAATAGTTGAAAACCCCTTCCGACTTCTAGATGAAGGTGGCTATCTAGGCGTCATGCTCGAACATTTGAAAATTTTGATCATTG
The DNA here is from genome assembly GCA_007115665.2 of Sequoiadendron giganteum. Lineage (NCBI taxonomy): Eukaryota > Viridiplantae > Streptophyta > Pinopsida > Cupressales > Cupressaceae > Sequoiadendron > Sequoiadendron giganteum. The sequence continues at coordinate 589,119,973 of CM021101.1, read as the reverse complement.
TCGAGAATTGGCGATCATATAATAATTTGTATTGCTTTCTACTTTGGGTCAAAAATCAGATTGAATTGTGACCTGATTCAAGCCATCCAACCTGCTATTCCATTCTCGGATTAGGGAATGACTTACACATTGAAAGATTCAAAACCTTCAATTAAATCCCATACATGATGTTTATAGGCCCTCATTCACATGTTTTTAGCAGTTGCTTGCCCTCGGACTTGGCTCACTATCAACTCAAAATCTCTGAACAGTTGCAACCTCTTTGCAACCACCCACTCAATGAGAAAAAGATTGTGGATCAAGGCTTCATATTTTGCATCATTGTTAGAACACAAAAAATAGAATCGATAAGCCTTGAGGGTCTTTGATCCTATTGGAAACAACAATCAAACTCTTGCCCCAGAATCAGATTTGCATTTAGCGACATCATAATATAGGGTCCATAGATGATTGTCTATTAGGTCATCATAACTTTCCCAATCTTTCATCAGTTTCAAATAGACCAGGTCATCATCAAAAATTATATACGTGCCTAGTCCCATGGCATAGAAATTTCCATATGGATCAAATTCGATGAACTGGTTGAGGAGAACCTCCTCTTCAGCAGTCTGCTCGCTTGTATCTTCTTCATCTTCTAGAATTTCCACACAATATCCCTCTTATCTTGAAAAAGAGGTATGTGTCACTTCAAAACAAAGGACTGTGTTATCCGCTATATGTTCGGAGTGTAAAGATTTTGAGAGAATCTTCATCTTCGCCCCATTCTTGGTTCTTAATATCAAATGGGACTAGTCTAGTGCCAAATATCCACCCAGTTTTGCAGTAAAATCTTTGGAAAGGCACATCCCAAAGACTGAAGGAATATCTATTACCACTAACTCTTGCGAGGTCGTTTGTCTTGGGCATGAAAAGAGGGTCAAGGATAGATATTTTATCCGACTGACTATAATAATCTTCTTTCTATTTAACTGCATAATCCATTTTTCCAAAGGTTCATATTTTAGCATTAAGGCGTCAGCAACTTGCTTTGGCATGACCATTGTACTAGCTCTCGAGTCAATCATATTGTTGTGCAAAATTTTATCTCCCATAATTAATGTTAAAAAGAAGGAGTGGGCTTTGGCTTGCTAACCTCTTTCTCTTTCACATTATCCACATCATTTGTATAAGCTACAACTTTTAGAGTTTGAGGATCCGACGTAGGGACTTTATCTTTACTCTGATCACACGTCGAAGCTTCGTTCATCTATGGTCTCGCTTCTCATTTTTTAATGCTTCTCAAAGCAATGTCTTTTGCTCGGGGATGGATATTAGATCCCATAGGGACACATTGGTAGGTGCCTTTTTCAGCTGGTCCACCACATTGAGCATTCTGATTGGCAAGGGCTTTGGTTTAAATGGCGGAATCTCTCTTAGCTTTGGAGGGAGATGATCCATTGCAAATGGATTTTCTATCTTATCTAGTAACTTGTCAGATGACAGTGGAATCTGTTGTTGCTGAGTTAGCTGAACAATCAGCTGAGGAAGTTTTCTTTCTTGTGATGGTGGTTGGCGAGCCAGAGCTTGTGGAACATATTCCCCCGTGAGCCTTCTCTTAGATCTGGTATTGTAATCTGACTATACCTATGAAGTGCTGGTTATCAAAGCTTTGTTCATGAACACCGCATGTTCTTCTTCCATCCAAGAAAAAAGTGCTTGATCAGGTATGATTTCTAATTCTTTCTCTATAGAAATCCCTTGCATCTATGCTCTAAAATGAGCATTTTGCATTTAAGAAGATTCATATCCTTTCACATTTAGCACTGCACCTTTGTTCCTTTGCTCCGCTATCCTTTGCTGCATGTTTCCCTTAGGGAAATTTCTAGGCATATGGCTATCATTGCAAGGAAAACACCATGTATTTTCATCGTCAACTAGTTTATTTTGACCTAGAATTAGCTCTTTTCTATGGCTATCTTTGACTATCTGTAGTGGCATGGTGACCAGAACTATCTTGTTGCAGGAGCCACTTATTGGCCTCCCTGACCCAAAGGTCCTTGGTATGTGTTCTACTGATAAAATGACCTTCCTCCCTGGTAAGTTTGGGTAGCTTGCTTCGAAGGGACCATTTTTTTTTGCTTGATGAGAACTAACTCATTAGCAAAAGACCACACCAGACTCTTCATATTATTTATGTCTGCCACCATAGAGAAGGATCTCGACGTGCTCAATTGAGCTGTAGGATACATGTACATAGATTGGGGTGGACTTGAGCCTGTCACTTGTTTCATGAGAGTGTTTAGAGCAGACTCTTCTCGAAGTGGTACACCTGAGATTTCCGCAAAAACAGGCATTGGAGGTCATGATGGAAGCTTCCCTACATCGATCAAACTATTCTCTATGTGCACCAGCACCTCATAGGCATTAAGTAAGGTATCTCCTCTCATGGAAGTTATCAAGATCATGATATTCAAATTGATAACCTTTAATTAGAACATGAATGCTATGGTAGCTTGAGGGTGTGCAGTTGTTGGGATCCTCCGCTAGGTTTTGTTAAACCTATTGTTGAAGTCACTCATAGCTTATTGGGGGGATCTCTTGATGGTGATCAGTTGGTGTAGTTGCGAGGAACGATTTCCTTTCTCTGAAAAACATTTGAAAATACTTTCTCTGAGTTCATTCCACGAGCTGATGGAGCCCAAAGTCAGAGATTTGTACCAGTCTTGAGCCTTCCCTTTGAATGAGGTGGCCAACAATCTCATAGCGATGTTCTCTTTTGGAATATTATGCACTCTACATACTTCTGCTATGTCTTGGAGGTGCTTGGAAGGAGTTTTAAACTCCTCCCTAGATAATTTTGGAATAGCTTTGAGGGCATTAGTGGGTATGGTGAGCCAGAAATTGGGAGGAGTAGGTTGTAGCAAGGGAATACCACTATCCAAGGTTACGAAGTTTCTAGGGGCGGGAGGAGTACATGAGCAAGGAGAAAAGGTTCCTATAGACTAGGTAAACTAGTATTCTTATTTGGAAACTTTGACCTCTAGGCAGAGTGGATAAGGCTCTGAACTCCAGACTCTTGCTCCTTACTCCACTGCTTCTCATAGGCGATATAGAACTTGCGACTCTTCTTCTCCTAGGTATCGAGGATGGTAGTTGGGAGTCCTAAAAGTTACCCTTTGAGGATACTCTTGTTTGAACCTTGGGCATTAAACCTCTAGTTTCCTTCCTTTGTCTGATTTAGAAATACTTCTAACTTCTAATCAGGCCTTAAGAACTTGTCCCACCGAGCATTCCAAAAAAATAACTATTGATCATCAAAGCTTGCACTTCTCCAATAGTCTTATGGGAAATTCAGCAAGTGGGGGAACAATATGCACCTCATTGAATACCTCTAATATTTTTATAGAAATTCAACTCTTCTCTGAGTCTGGGAAAAAAGGTAGAAAAAAATGCAAATAGAAAAACTTTAAAAGTGGTGATGCACCAATGCTTTTACAACATTTCAAAACCACAAGTTTCCTTTTATGAATGATATGATAGACACAAAACACCACATCCCTTCATTTTTGAGAGGAGAATGAACAATAGAGGCTAGATACAAGCATAAATGCAGTCATTCCATCCACCCGCAAGAAGTACGTATTAAAATCTCACCAAGCATAGAAGTTTCAAGAATCAATAGAAAAAACATTCAAAAGCTACATAAACCCTTCATCTTAATATAGCATATCATGAAAAAATGATAACCTACTAAAAATGTGGAGAATTCCAAATAAATAGTCCATTTTCTATAGATTATAACTTAATCATACACACAAACAACATGAAAATACGATAATAAAACTATTCAGATTAAGCAAGACATGGTGTTATATTCTGGACGAAGATATAAAGAAGGAAATATTGACAAAGGCCATATCATGCATAGTTTCAGATATTTCTCCTCAATAACTCATACTTCAAGTATTAAATGAACTTTAAAATAGAGATTAGACTCCAATCTGATGATATTTTGAGTGTATAAAAGAAATAACATGATAGAGTCAAGTAGTGTTTAGTAAACTTGAAAGAAAATATTTCTACTAACTATGAAAGCTAAGGAAATTTTTTCCAAAAGGAAAACTTCAGGAAACCTTTCTACATGTTGTTGCATAAAATTTATAGCCATCAAAGAGAGAGAAACACCAACTTCATTCAAAAGGAATGACTGTAAGATGTTCACATCTGATAGCTCAGAATCCGATCTAGATCTCTTTTTGTTTGGTCATTGCAATCCTTCTTATCAACTTTCAGCTTCTGCATTTATGTGATCTAGATATTTTAATACGATTTCCCCTCATAATCACTCAGATCCTAGAAGAACAGTTTGACAAAGGTCTTGTCGAACCATCAAGTGGATTTGGAGGCACCGACTCGCATCCTTCTCTAGAAAAACGCATGACACATTCTAAAAAAATCTAAATGAAAACACCATGGTATGACTCCTCAACAATGAAGAGATGATGTGTCATGCAAGTGGATAGTTTCAGATTTATGAAAAGTGGTTTTACGAAATCATCTGCGGGTGCTGCCACAATACTGGTTTACAATTTCTAGGAGATCTTGATTTTTTTTGAAATCATATATTTTTAGAAAATATAATGATTCAACCCTTGAAAATTTCCATTTAAAGGATTCCAATTGAAGAAGGTTTGATCAAACCACCTTAGATCAAACCCCCTTAGATAGAACCTCACTAGTTTTAAACCATACCTATAACAGAGTCTCCTTTACACCTATCAAAATGTTGCTAATAAACCACTTTTGATTTACCTTTTTGGGGATCAAATGAATTCATTTAAAATTTATTTTTTGTAAGTATGTAGTCCTTATTATAAGCTTCCTAAAAATTATGATTTTAAATAAATTTAAATCGATTATTATATTTATTTTTTATTTATTGTGACTGTAGGTTTTTCATTGAAAATCAAGCTCTTTGTTCTACACATATGGAAAAATAGTAGATTATCAAAAAAGAATTGAAAAATATCAGTGCACTAGATATTAAAATCCTTGATCCAACAAAAATCAATAAATCGAATTTAGATACATAAAAAAATGTTATATTGTATGTGGTCCTCCTATGTCTGAATTGTAATTGGTTTGACTTCGAAACTTGATTAAGGAAAAAATATTCAGTAAAACACTATCAAACCAAATGAAAGTGCTAGATATTGTAGTTGCATATCTAAATTTAAAAAAAAATAGAATTTTATCCTTCATGGAAATTTTTTTATGTTGTATACGGTGAGCATCACTCCTTAAAAATGGTGTTTACTGAAAATAACTTGTTTTCAAAGGAGATGGAAAAATAAGTGCAATGTAATTCCAAAATTTTGAAAAAAATATATTTAGAATCTACAAACAAAATTTTAAAAATCACTAGTTTGCATCATCTTCAAATTCCTCACAGTTTAGCCACTATAGGTGCCCGAAAGTGAACATTTAGTTAGAAAAAATCAGTTCAGTGTCCAGTTTGGCTAGAAATTGTAAACCAGTATTGTGGGATCATCCCCGCCAAGCTGACACATGGTCTGACTCTGAATAAGAAGAAAGCAATTAACAAAGCGCATGTAGCCACCACGTGGCTCATTGCACGCACATAAGAAATACAACCTCTTCACGCGCAGATCTTCCCAAAGACAAAAACAAAGCCGAAAATCAAAAAAATAGAGAAAGGAAAATTTTTGCTTCACAATATACACAAACAACAAACCAATCAAATGTTCAAAAGACAGTTTTATAAATTAACATTTTTGTGTGCATGTTTGCATGGTGAATTTAAAACAAATTATATTTTTAAGAATAGAAAATCTAGCAAACAATAGCGAAATCGACTTCCATGTCTAAAGTTGAGAAGGATGCAAATCAAACAGATAAATCCAATGTTGCACCTAATTCGAGCTACATTATTTGGTACTAAATATTATAGACAAATTGGGAAATTGTATAAGAGCTATTAAAAAAACACCTAAGAATCATAAAGATACCAACCAACAATAAGTAGAGGCTGAAAGTTCTATAAGTTAGTATCATGTTTTTAAAATTCCACTATATTAAACTAAATATGCACATACTCTAAAAACATTCTCAAAATATTGTGTTGTATTTGACTAATAAGTTTTCTTTCTATTTACAACATATATTGCTAACCTCTTTTATTGTATATCTATATTATTTCCTTCAAAATGCTACACAAATACAATACACATTCAAAAAATTAGTATATTGTAAATTGTCTATTTCAAATTCTTTCATGGTCCAACAACTCGATCCAATGTTGCTCAGCTTTATTAAACACCATCAATAGTACATGTAAGTACAAAAATTTTCCATTATCAATAAATAGATTTGGTGAACCAATTGTAAATATTAGTAATTATTTCTCTCAGTTTCTTTGCAATAGAATTTATTTCTCCCATGAATCTGACTTTTCAGATAGACAAATGAGCATAGTGAATGACATGCCATGTAATTCATAAACATGAAACTATTTTTTTTTTTCTAATGAGCATGTTGCTTTTGCAGATAAAAATATGCATAATTGTAATCATGGGATATGCAGTTCATTGGTTAAATATTTGTGAAACACATACTACATTTAAGATTGGGAAGATGAAGAAATAGAGGAGTTAATTTGGCCTGCAGAGAATGCAGGGAAATGCTATAAAATTCATGGCATTTGTCATGACTTTCAAAATCATAGCATTTGCCAAGAAATTACAAGTAATGTTGTTTTCCATGGATTTTATAGCATTTCTGACTACATACACTAGAGGGAAAGAGTGTTTTGATGTGTGTGCCTCAAATTTTTTACATGATGATTATGTGGATTGCATGTTGCGTATACGTCTACTTTAGCATGGGTGCTCCAAAAAATATGTTCATTACTCCCAACTATATAATGTTCGCATATCAATAAATAGATTCGGTGAATCAATTATAAAAATTATTAATTTTTTTTTAGTTTCACATTGTCTATATTGATTTTGCACATATACTTACTCACTTTTTGTACTTCCTTTTTTATTTCAATGGGTAGAGTAGAATATCTTTTTTGAAGTCAATTGTATGATTGTTTTCCGACAAAACAAGGCATGCCTTTTAATTCAATTATTCTAACAATGCAAAATATGTCTATCGTGTCATCACATTCTTCTTTTGGTGAGGTCTATTTATTTATTTTGGATCAAAGATGGTGTGAGTGAGTCTTTGATTGGACTATGAAAATATTTACTCTCTAAGTGATATTTTCCCCTATATTATCCTTTTTGTGCTCATCAAATGGTATAAAATTTATCAATATAATATTTTCACTTTATTCCTAAATAAATGCATTTACATAATTATTTTTATTTGGACAACAATTCAAGTTTTTATTCTATTTGGTCATCCATTTATTATTTTCTTTTATCTAAGGTCATTTTATTTTGTTCATACACCAATTAAGGAACATGTTTTTACTAGAAGCAATTCATAAAATACTAGTATTTTTATTTTCAATTTTCTTGTAATTGACTACTTTTGAATCCTTTCTACTTGCCACCATTTTATTTTACTACTACTAACCCATAAATCACATGCATAATAATACTTTTATTTCAAAAATTATGGACTGAATACTACTTATAAATAGTATTGAATATTAATGATCTTTATTTTTTCAAAAAATCATTAGTAATGAGCATAAATAATATTCAAATAAAAAATAATCACAATAAATAACATCAAAGTGATAAATTATCTAGTGTCACATAAGAATTGCAACAAATATACCATACCTAAAGTTATGGACTAACTTTTTTAAAGAATACTTAAATTTATTCAGTATTAGTAATTAAAGGCATGACTAATAACTCTTTAAAAAAGGAGAATCCTTTAATGTTCCATACTTTTCATAAATATTATTTAATCCACAACTTCAAGTTTTCCAAGTATTTGTATCCATATGTATCTTAAGATAATTAAATAATAATCAATCAATTGATTGATTAACCTAGACGAAAAGGTCAAATATAGATGTGCATTTAGGTCTAATAAATATAAAACTAAAATAGAGGTAAAATTATATCATACCTTAAATTTTGGAGAGAAATTATTATTATTAAAAAAAATTAATTATTTAAATATTTTTTTATTTTTTTTAAATTTTTCAATTGTAATTTTTTAAGAATAAATTTATAAAAAAATCGTTCTTGTTGAAAATTAATTTACTATGGATTCCTAAGATTATTAATTAAAAACAATTTTAAATAACTATTGTAATTAAAATTATTAAATATTGCATATTAATAAGAAAAAAGTTATTGATGATTAATTACTTAAAATTAAAATTAATGGATACATTGCAAATAATAAGATTCGTTCAACATGAGCTATGGTTTTATTTTACATTTTCATAATCAATTTCCAACTAATAAATTATTATGTGGAAAAGCAAAGATCAATTTTTCGTTTTATGTAAATGGTTCTTAAGCTCACATGCATTGCATGTGAGATAATAACGGAGAAGTGGACTATAACATGAGGTTTAAAATGCTTTCTAATGCTCCAATTAAATGAAGACATATAAAATAATCTCTTTGCCAAAATTAAGTGATTTATAATATGTTCAAGTTAGGTGATTCAAATTGATATCTTTCAATGCACACATAAGTTCACGTTATTTCATATTAGCTTATAAACACACTTTCTCTTTCTCGACTCAATCAAACAATTGCAAATATTGCTCATTATTTATATTTCACATTACATTCTGAAAAGAAGTTTGTTTCTTACTCCCAATTGAATAGCTATTTGCGATAGACCCCTATCGGCTGATTGTTGCATGCCATTCCATGCGACTACTAGTTTCAAATTTGTTTATAAAAAAATAAACGTCTTGATATATATTAGAAACATTTACAATGATAGCACGACATATAAGTGATCAATGAAAGAAAAAAAAAACATATGTAAAGTGGACACCATACAACATTCTATTTTCATTGTTTAATTACAGCATTTTTTAATTTTTCCATCAAATATATAATAGAACAATTTTTTTATTTAATTTAAATTTACTGATAAAAAAAAATAAAAATCATCTCAATATCTTTCACATATTTTTATATAGATTATCTTATATAATTTTATATTTAATTGGACGAATGTTTTTTCTCTATGGAGGTGTTTTGAAAAGGAACGAGGAAGAAAGCTGGTATAGTTGAAAGAAAACTCTTCCTTTATGATGGGAGCCTTGGACAAAAAGCTAAGGAAGACCTTACTGGCATTATAATTGAATTTGAAGAATCCTGAAAACAAAATATTATAGAAACATTGCAGATCTGCAGAAAAGTAGACAATTGCGGAACGGTGATGTGCAAAGATTTATGAGATGCTTCTGCAAAACTGATTAAAATACGACTGGATCTGACAGAATTTAACTATATAAATAGCTATGAATATTAGACCTCGAATTCACAAACATGGTTGTTGACATCAGCGTAATTTAATCTGTCTTCCAGAGGACGGAAATGGGGCTTCTTACGCTGTAATCAAGAGATTTTGAAACCCACGTAATTGAGCCCTGAGAAACCCATGATCCCTTAGCGTTCCTTTCGTTTGCTACAAATGTGACGCTGTAATTCTTCTTCTCCATCACTGCGCCGAATGATAGGGAGGTTGGATTCAGACTTACATCCACTCCCTTGGGAGGAACAATGTTGACGTTGTAACTGGATTTGGGCGCTCCAACATTAGTTACGCTTCTTGTCAAGGTAACAGAACTTAGCTTATTAAAAACCAGAGAGAAGGACGGATAATTGAGGTTGCCCGGGAGGGTGCTTTCATTATTCGGAGGACATACAACATTTTTATTGAGGATCATGCGAATCTGAGCTGCTGTGTAGTTTAGCCCACATAGATAAGGGGCATAATCTTGGGCAGTAAGGTCATAGATAAGGCCTGGATCGGCTGCTATTTCGGGATTTATATGTCCAGCGCCTGTAGAAAAAATGTCAGCCGGCCTGTAATCGTTTCCACCGTCGAGAATTGGGCCGCCTTTCCTATCGAGGTGGTCTGCCGTGGTGATGAGGGCAGACTTAATGGCCGCAGGACTCCATTGCGGGTGAGCGGTTTTTAGCAAAGCAGCCACCCCGCTCACATGTGGAGTGGCCATTGACGTACCATACATGATGTTGAACATTGCTCTTCTCTCATCTCCAGTGAGACCCGACGGACTGAGATCTGAAGGCCAAGCTGCCAGGACGCTAAATCCAGGGGCTATTACGTCAGGTTTCAGAATTTCTGGGCTGATAATGTTTGGACCACGGGATGAAAAGGAGGCCACTGCGGGAGCTGAAATATTGTTAGCGGGGCCAAAGACTGTGCCCTCGAAATGAATGGCCGCCTTTGGGGTCTTGGTAGAACTCATATACGCTTTCAGGGTACGTCCTGCCTTATAACCAAGGGTTATTGACGGCAAAAGCTGAGCGTCCACTTGTATTTCCTCCCCATCATCGTCATCGTTAACGAATATCACGCCGACCCCTCCGGCTTCTCGAACAGCTTCTCCCTGCTCCATTGGATCTGCAGGACCGCCTTTTGTGCACACCACAAGCTTTCCTTTCATCACATTTAAAATCAGAGCGGGGTCTATACACGTGTCTCCCTGCACAAGTCTCAATTCTGAGGTTTGGTTGTTCAAGCCGGTGAAGAGTGACTCACCATACAGAATTGTTCCGTCTCCCAGCCTGACATTTGCAGCGAAGTGTCTGTCCATAGAGCTGGCGCCTACGGTCATGATCCAAGGCGCGCCATTGTAAATATAAGAAGGCTCCGTCGGCCCATCGTTTCCAGCTGCGCAGCTCACGAAAATACCTTTCTCCATCGCACGGAAGGCCCCAATGGCAATTTCGTCCTGATAAAATGACACAGAATTTCCACCAAGAGAGAGCGAGAGGACGTCCACGCCGTCTGAAATAGCCGCGTCCATCGCCGCCAGAACATCAGATGTCATGCAGTACCCTTCTTTGCAAACCTTGTAAACTGCAATATGAGCACCCGGAGCCATCCCCTGCGCGATTCCTTCTGCATTGCCAAAAAACCCGGCATTCCCAACGGGGTTTCCCGCGGCAGTCGATGCAGTATGAGTGCCGTGCCCATCCGAGTCCCTCGCAGTTCCATCGTCCGTAAAAATTCTTGCTCCGATAAGTTTGCTGTTACAACTGGACGCATTGAAATCTGGTGCAGTCTGGCAGATCCCCTTCCACCGAGAAGGCACAGCACCGATCTTGGCGTCCGGCCTAAACGAAGGGCTCTCCGGCCAAACGCCGCCGTCCAGTATGCCAATTATGGTGCCCTTGCCCGTGTTGGATCTTGGCCACAATCCGTGGCGGGGATCCAGGCCCAGGAACTTTGCAGAATATGTTGTCTGCAAGTGCAGCACCCTATCAGGATATGCATTCATGAAACCTGGGATCTCTCGTATCGCCTCCATTTCAGATTTTGTCAATCGGGCGGCAAACCCAGTCATAACATTCTCATACGCATGCACTAGATTTGCACGAGAAACTCCTCCTCCTTCTCCATCCGCTGCTGTTGCTTTGGGCAGAAACGATGAATACCATATCTTCCGCTCCTCAAAGCTAAGTGAGCTTTTTTCTGGTAACTCCACATGAACGATATAGATCTGCGATTCTTTGTTTTCCTCTGCAGAAACAACTGACGCGCTCATAGTGAGCACGGTCGTTATCACTACTAGTAAGGTGGTCATTGCACGTTCATAGAAGGATCTTGTCGCCAGAATGCCCATCTTCGCTGGTCGAGAGAATCTCACCCGAATGTATAACATTCTGATCTATGCCTCTGGTATTTATGTGCAAAACAAAATTGTTATCTAGTTGTGACACAACCAACCTTCCCTACATCATCGCCTCACAGTTTGGGTTGCAAAAATGGCTGTCTACTCAACTGATTCGATTGATTCCCTCGGCATACATGTCATTGAGTTCGTCTTTTTCCGAAATTCGTAACTCTTTCGGTACATATTCTGTTTGCATCAACACGGTTAATTTCATGATATGTTTTCTTCTTTTGTTTTAAAATATTATTATTCTCACCATGTCTTAGAATTCATGGAATTTTACTTTTTACATATATAAATATAAAAACGCACTCATATTGACATAAATCACTAAAATTCAGAACACATATATATCAAATCGAGAATAAATAATCAGTCAAATAAGTTAAATAAGAAATATATATGTTTTAAAATAAAATATTGAGAGATAAGGACTTGCTTTAAAGCTTGACGCGTGCTTGAATAGGTAATATCATAGTTTAGTTCAAGGGTTAGGGTTTAGAATTAAGTAATAGAATGTTGTATTAAAATTTAATTTGGAGAGATTAACATTTATTTTAATGTTTAAAGTTCATATATTCAAATAAAATTAAATAAATATATTGTTAGGTAATGGGTATTTAACATTTAAGGCTTTGAAAAGGTAGAGGAAATGGTTAAATATAAAGTAATTGAAGATATCACCATGCATCAAAAGATTAGAAAGTTGATGGTTTATGAGAAATATTTGAGAAAATAAAATACATAATTAAAAGATGGACTACAAGAAAAATTTGAATGATATGAAATCAATTTAGATCTGAAAAAATCAAATTGAAGGTGATAAGAAAATATTTTTTCTAAATGAATAAAAAAAATATCCACTAAATAAAGATTTAAATTTTTTGAGAAAACCACCACCCATATACCTTCATCTAAAAACTATATACCTATTATTAAATAAATATCTCCAACATTGTTAAGAAACTAAATTTTACATTGAAATTTATTAAATCTATACAAATTATTAGTGTAGAAGTGAAGTAAACAATTGACCAAGTCCTAAAATATATAGCTCTAAAGCTAAGTTAGGTTCAATGCTTTATGCGAAAATTATATGAATCATCTTATGAAAAGCTTATTATAATATGCATTGACCACTAAAGAGAAATTATAAATAATCTAATCAAGTTCTAAGGAAAGATAAGGTTTCTTGGAAATGTCATTCCTAATTGGCCATCTTGCGTTGATTTATAGACTATCAGTTTAGGATGTTAATGGTGCGGATTTGAATACGTTGTATAAGAACGGATGGCTAAAATTCATTAAGATAGATTTACTAAGTATATATGGTGGTATTAAAAAGGAATTATGGATAAGCTTGGTATATAAGAAAATTGTATTCAAAATGGTATTAAGTGGTATTCTAAAGTATACATGTAGAACCAACATATTTCTAGAGTTTCTTGGTACATCTTTGGTTGGTGGGGTGTATATAAGTTGTTAATATTTGGGGGAAGTATTCTTATTTTCCTATTAAATCGGAGGATAATAAGTAGAACAATGGTGATATCATCAAGTATACGAAGAAAGTTCATGCAATCACAATAAATTGTTATTAATTTTTATTTCTATTGTTGCACCATTATCTAATAGAATCTTTTTGTTTCTAGGTTAACTCCAACATATTATAATACATTTACATTAAATTGAACAAACAATATTGATTGTAAGTTTAGTTTTATTGTCTTATGGTTAATGAATTTTGATTTAATTTATATATAAATGTTAGAACTTATGTCCATTAACCATTGAATGCAATTTAATAATTGTTTAAGGATTTGATATATTTTTATAATGTGTCATAATGCCACGATTGAGTATAACTATGTTGATGAGATTAAAAGTTAGTATCCACAAGTCTTGATAATTTTATTAAATTGAACTTAAAGAAATTCAATATTATTCTCTATAATGAGGATACTAATAAGCACATAAATAATTACTACTTTCTTTTAAAAAAAGTCACTTCTATATTGAGTGGATTAATAATTTATTTTAGGAATCCAACAAATAGTTGTATGCATGTTTTTTACATGATTCTAATATTAAATGATAACTCCAAGTCTACTTTATAGTCTAATTATCTATTATACAAATATAAGTGTTGTACTAATTTATAAGGTTAAAATGTAATAGTTGGGGTCATGATTATAGATATTCGTAAACTTAATATATTCTCATGTACTTCCTAGTTTTCATAATTTTCATGTTTTGAAATTGTTGTAGTGATCCATAAATATATAATTATAAATTGAGCTTTCCCTCTCTTTTCTTACTCATATGACTATAGTTTTGGTTATTTCATGTATTAAATTAAGTCACGGTTGTAATTGATTGTTAATTAAAAATATAGTATTAAGAGATAATTAATTCATCTAATGAATAATCTATTATTTCTTACTTGAAATGGATTTCAATTTATGCAATTTCTTTGAGTTCTTTCTTCCAATGTTTTCTATAAGTGAGTTTTACAACTCATTGAATATCATAAAAATAGTTTTCCTTCTTATCTTTGAGATTGGCATGTAAAAATCATTCCAAACTCAAAATATTTTCATGATTTACTTTTGCATGAATGAAAGTTTATGGGAAGGGCAAAAACGTTGATATTAACCATTATATAATTAAATAATTTAAATGTATTTCTATACTATGATAATTTAAAATTGATCTTTAGAATATAAAATATAATTAATAATATAAATATTTTATGTGAGCACATTGGCATATTTGACTTCCTTTATATTTTAGGACTGAGAAAATAAATCAATACTTTTGCATATGGTAATCCATAAGAAATTAAAAATATAATTATTCACACAACTCATACCTACCAATAAAGTTTGAAGAAATCCAATTTACTTTTATAATGTCCTATTTTTTTTCAAATAATTTATCGAATAATCTGTACTAAAAAATTTAAAAGGAGAAAAATGGTAAAGATAATTTTTCTTATCATTGCTAAATGAAACACGATTTTTTATCTATGAGAACATCATCAGATGAATCTCATAGAGAAACATTTCCCATCTACCTAATATAGTGTTCTTGCATAGGAGCGAATTCACACCCCTTATGTAAATTCCCCTTTTACACATCTTCACCTTAGAAAACCAAATTCAAAGGTGAAATTCCATGTAATCCCATTGCCTTCATTCTATTTCACGTTTGTTTTGTGTGTCGACAGAGGAATAACTATCAGGGATGCACACATGATGCATAGATGTTCATGTGGCACACTTACATCCTTGATAGATTCCCATGTTTGGAGCCTGCAGAGGTGTTACACTTCCTATTGGAGGTCGATTTGTAATGCCTTCTTCAACCAATTGACCTGAGTATGGAAATTTTCTTCATTCTCTCCTTCAAATTCACTCTTCCTTCCTTCATTCTAGTTGTTAATAATTCAACTCAGCTCTCTACACAACATCCTCTTAGTATCCATCACTCTCAAGCAACACTTTGCACTCCATAGCAACAACAACAACACTCCATCAACTCTTTAGAGAAAGTGTGGAACAAACACCATTGCAGCAGAGGCTTGATTCCTCTCTTTTTCTCCACCATTGGCTAGTGAACTCTTGGTGGAGGTGGTAAGATTTCTATGCTCCTCTCCTCTATGATTTGGTTGGGTACCATAATACTATTTTGTAGTGTTTTTGTGTTCTTTAATTTATTTATTTCTTTATCATACTTTTCTCCATTATCATTATCTTGGCTATCTGTAGAGGTGGGAACACCAAAATGGGGCTCTAGCTGAGGCAAATCCCTATATAGCCCCCTCACATTTTTCTCTCTTATGTGCATGTGGAATTTTTCTTGGAGCTAGCTAGTGAACGAGTACCTTTACAAGATCATTCTTGTCATCCTCACTTATGTATATTTACTTTATCACATTTTTTTATGACTTGCCTACTTCATATTATTGTTTTGGCCCTTTGAAAGTAGCTAGCTAGGTCGTTAGTCTATTTTCTCATGTTCAACCTTGTCTCTTTATTCCTTTGGTCATACGAATGCTAACACACTTGAGAGACACCAGTGCATTGTGTTGTCATCTCGGAGCCACTCTTTCATCCTTGGGTAGAGAGCTCCCTAAGACATAATGTTGACCTCAAAAACTTACTCCCCTAAATCCCATTTCGAGCTTCGAGTCTACCGAGTGATCGAAGGATCTTATAATCCTCATCATTCTCATCCTATATTTCCTAACACTCCTTTAAGCTAAGGTAAGTTAGGGAAACCTTCTAATCTCTGCCCTCCATGACCTAGGGCCTTGACATGGTTGGTCCCCCTCTTTTAAATTTTTGGTGAACCCAATGTGAACCAATGTTTTCTCATTCATTGGTGTTTACGTGTTTCCCTTATACCCTCTGATCATTGCACCCCTCAATGTTGTGAAGGTTTATGAGTATCACAACCTAGTCCATGAACTTTGGGTATATTGTAAGGAGAAGTGTATAATAGCTTCTAATGGAGAAGATGAAGGTCACTTCTAGTTTCTCTATAGGCATTTTCTCTAGTCCTACAGTTCGTCTTGCTACTCAGGAGCAGGTGTCACGGGGCAAGTTAGGATTATTCGATGAAATTGAACACGTCCCTACTCCTTTTGTGTCTCTTACATCATCATCCATAGATGGGTGTGAAGTTGTCCATATCCCTTTGGATTATGTCGCTAGTCTTAGCAAAGGGTTGGGTGCTCTAGAGAATCACTTGGAGAAAATCCCGAAGCTGGCTAGGGTCGCTAAGGTTATCAACAAAATAAAGTATATCATAGGAAAAGACCAAATAGTCTTAGAACTCCTGTCTGGTCTCACTAGTCTGACCAAAGTGTGCACCCCTTCAAACCATAGTAACATTATACAAGGTGGCCCTTCGAAGAACATGAGAGATAGTTAGGAGTGTCGATGCCTCCCACATCCATTTACATGGCCGACATGATCCCTTCAATTATTATCCCCCCTGCTTCCAAAAGCTCTAAAACTATCAAAGTAAACAAAACGCCTCTATGTTTTCACTTGACCCCTCTTATCACCTCCAGTAGTGGAGGATTTGATGGGATGATCAATGGAGGCTTTGGTGGTGGTGGTAGCTTTGGTGGTGGAGGTGGCATTGGTGGAAGTGGTTTCAGTGGAGGTCATGGTGGTGGCTTTGGAAGTGGAGGTGGCTCTAACAAAAGTCATGCTAGTGGTGAGGGCACTAGCGGTGGGTCTAGCGGTGGTCACATGGGTGGTTCTAGAGGTCGATTCAATGGTAGTTCAATTTGTCCTACATCTTCTAATGACTCAATTCTGAACACTCTTCTTCAAAATATGGGTAAGATGCAAAATGAGTTGGCAAATCTCTCCCAAGCTTCTACCTAGCCTATCTTCCAACCCTTCTTCCGACATAGCCCATTGTCAGTGGCAATCCTAAATAATCCTTTCCTGCAATGGATGGAAACTCCTAAGTTCAAGAAATACGATGAAAAAGGTGACCCACAAACACATGTGTCCATATTTAATGCCTTATGTATATACTTCTTCCATCATGATGCGTTAATGGAAAAACTATTCCCTAGATCTTTCAAGCATACAACACTCGAGTGGTATTATTCCTTTCCTGATAATTCCATTTTCACATTTCATTAGCTTGTTAACCAGTTTCTACGATAGTTCCAAGCCAACATCGGACCTAAGATGACCTTCTCTGATCTTGTCTAGTGTAATCAAGGAGATAATGAGAAGAATACCAATTATATAGCACAATATCAAGCGCTCTTTTCATAAATCTCATACCCGCTACTTGATTTTGATGTGGAGAAGGTATTTATAGGGAACTTACAAAGGCCTTGCCAAGAGATTTTTTCCCTCATGAAATATCCTTCTTTCACATATTTGTGTGTAGCCCTACGGGAGTATCAACAGACAGTGGTTCAGTTCGAGGGAGCTTCCTCGTGCTCCCATCTTGAAGGGAAGTCCATTGTGTTGATCTCTAGAAAAGGAAACATTATTGTAAATGTAGTAGCTTCTACAGATGAAAATGGCCACAAATTCAACTAAAAGCTCACAAAGTTATCAGAATCTTATTCCTCCATCTTGTAAAAGTTGTTGAAGGATAAGATCGTAACCTTGCCAAACCCTAAACCCGTTTAGGATCCTTACCCTGGTTGATATGATGTGAATACCTATTATCAATACCATAAAATTAACGGACATGATACCAAATTTTGTATGCACCTGCATCATGAGATACAAGATCACATAGAGGATAGTACTATTCATCACGATGGAAGTAAAAAAAATACAAACAAATAGGTGGTGAAAGCTAATAGTGAATTGCAGATATACACGGACCTACTTCTGTCACATTCTACTAACATGATTATCGATCCCTATGATTCTTTTACTCAACCTAAAGCATATATTAACATAGTTATTATTACTCTTCCTTGTCCTACAATCGGTTCACCAGATGTAACACTCACTTTGTAGGATTTATCAATGAACAAAAAACCTTCTCCACTTTACATTCCTACTCGCCTCAATGGCAACATTGTGATAGGAGTTTTAGTCGACCCCATGAGTAGAGTGAATGTCATCACCTAAGAGACTTTATTATTGAACTCCTTGCAAAGGGAGGAATATGAAAAACAAATTCCATCATCCATATGCATGATGGCCTTTCTCTCAAACCATATGGATATAAAACTCTATCCATCTTGGTTGGACCTAGGAATGTAGACACGATTTTCAATGTTATTGCTCAGATGGATCTATTCAGGGTGAAGCTATGTATACCTTGGCTAGCTTCCATGAATAGGATTGCCTCTATTATTCACAAATGTTTAAAGTTCTACCATAAAGGTGTTGTGCACATGGTACATGATACTGGCTATTATGCTTTGGTATCTCATGGGGGATATTCATTAGATCACTTTTGGCCCGCCCCAATTAGACCGCTTCCTCCAAGATCAAACCTGCTTTACAAGAATTATGTGAAATATATGACTGGGGAAAAGGGAAACTAAATTTGAACCTTCCTAAAGTTCAAAAACTAATCATTGTTTCATCTCGTAAAGGAAAGGACAAGTTATCCCATTGCTAGGAGGACTCTCCTCCTTTTTCTAGAGAAGATTTTTGGATGAGTATGACTAGCTTTTTTAATCTGACAATTCCTGTTTACCATAGGGCTAAGATTAGGATAGTTGATCTTACTACTGAACCACTTCGATCTTGGTACTACTTGTATGGTAGGAGGAAAGCCTCATGTGGGGAATCCTCTATGTCCCAGCCTCTTTGGCCTCCAACCGCTTCTTCTCCTAAAGTAGTAAATGAGAAAAGGCTCACTACCGAGGTGTTAGGGCCGACTCCTCCCATTGTTTCTAAACCTGCTTGTAAAGTGCGAAAGTCTTATTTCCAAGAATTGACAATACTTTAAATAAATTCATTTATATTAAAAATAAAGTCAAAAAAATGTGAAGTGCGAAACTCTCTAATTTCAAACGGCTTCAAATCAATGACTTAAAGTCGACAAATATATTCATAATACTTCCAATTAAATTTATACACGTGTCATCTTACACGACATTGATAATAATACAAAGGTATATGTAACTTAAGTTTACAATTTAAGACTTAGGCATTATGTCACCTTAAGCTTTTCAATACATAATTATAGATATAAATAATACATAAATGAAGAAAACATCCTTTGATCTTCAATCCAATAGCTTATCTTCAAACATGAAGATGAGAACAAGAATCAGGCACTTTTTCCACCCAACCTCGAAGCTTATGCTTCCCTGTGATTCCTTAGTCATTCAAAGAATACCCGACTCTACATGAATCACTTAGCAAAAAGTAGTTGACAAGCAAGATGGAATCTGGTGCGTGCCTAGTATAACTAGTAATACCACAAGAATTTTCGTTTTTCTAATTCATTTAAGAAACAAGCAAGTTCGATACTAGTATATGGTAGAGAGTTAATTCATTCCATCTGTTTCAATGGTCCTTAAGTTACTTGGCCAAGTAAAATTTCATGCATGACAAATAAAAGCAGTTTTGGAAAAGCAAAACTACACTCTCTATAAACCCATATTCGGCACCCGTTCTAGAAGGTAACTTTCCAAACACATGTCATGCATATTTAATTATCAAGCATGCATGGTTCCATTCAAATTCAAAAATAATCTTTCTCAAACACATGAACTGCACTTCCATTTTCAAGCAAACATGGTTTTTAATGTAGTAATTTCACAGTTTTAAATCTTAAATAACATTAAGTTCATATTTACAATAAAATAATAAAATAAATAAAGAAGGTGTATCTCAAGTATGTAACTAAGTACATATTAAAATGAGAATTAAATAGCACACATTCTTTCATTTCATTTGCTCATGAAATTTAATAACACTTTAATATAGACTTTCTCTAATTCATTTAATTTCAAGGTAATTATATTTTAACTTTATTTTATTTTCTTTTCTGTTTTTCCTATTTCTATTAAAAATATTATTTTTACCAAAAACATAAAACCTCATATTTAATTCTGTTTCGAAGGAAAAAAAAATTTTGAATCATTCCTGAAGATTTATCAAATTTAACTCAATTTTTTCAAGCATATATAATACACAAAAATATTAAATCTTATCATTTTGGAAAATATTCAGCAATTTTATTTAAACCAAAAACACTATCTTTTCTGTTTCTATTGTTTTGAAAGTTTAATCTATCTGACAATCTTGATTTTTGAAGCATTTCTAAATTTAAATAGATCTAAAACAATATATTCTATGTTTGCATCTTTTTTAATATATTAAATCAGAATTTCCTAAAATAAATAAATCTACTATTTCTTGATATTTTTCTGTTGAAGTTGTTCAACAATTTTCTGTTTAAGTTATTCTTTGATTTTCCATAAAAACACAGTTTGGAGTAAGACATTTCTTCTAAATTGATTAAAACAGAGATTTGTTTTCTATTCAAATTAAAATACAAGAATAACAGATAAAGAGTTAAACCCTGATGCGAATTAATTGTAAATTTTGGTGAATATTAATTTCATTGAATCTACCTGGTATTCCTATAGCTGTGTCTTTCCTGATTCTGGTTTATTGGTGTTTCCTCTGTCAATTTTCTATTTCTAAATTCTCTTTTGTTTCTGACCACCTCTCTTTCTTCTTATCTCCACATTCTTATGAGAGTGAGATCTTTGTTCTCTTCTTTTATTCTGACGCACCTTGCCTGTCTCTCTATCCACACACCTCTTTCCCTTCTATTGGCTGCATTCTCTATTATTCTCCTACAAACTTCTCCTTTTTACACTCACTCTCACCAATTCCCTATTGGTTGCATCCTCTCTTCCTTCATTCTGGTGCATGGGAGATAGCAGAGTAAGGTTTTAAAAAAAATTTAGAAACACTCCCTTCCTATTGGTTGTGTATGATGGAGTTTTGAGCAACCTCCAAATAAATTAAGACTAAAACTGTTATCCTCTCTCATGGCCACGCATGGGTAAGATAAGATGAATCCCCCAATTAAAAAAAGATAGAAAAATATCTGTTTTTCAGCCTCCTCTCCCAAAAACGGATATTACTTTTGTGTGTCTTCTCCAATTCAAATAATTCCTTCTCTATCTAGTGTGGGTGAATGGGGAGACTTATGTGATCAATACCCTCCCTGTTCTCTGGCTGTGTGGTGATTAGAAGGTGGAAAGAGTTAATATGCAACAACAAAACTCTTCTCTTTGCTAACTGCGTGGGTTTTGAAGGCAATGGTTCTCAGCATAAACAATACATTCAAAATAAATCTTTTCTTTTCCTCTTCTCTTCCACCTTCTTACTGTTCCTATGCATAGGGAATTATGAATATCGTGCAATTAATCTCCATATTCAGCTATTTCTCTACTGGCGCATGAAAAATAAGATGAATTATCCCTCTATTTTCTTCTTGTGCTCTCAAAAACGGATTTCTTTCTCTTCCTTCCATCTCGAATTTCTCTCCGACTCATCTTTACTCATGCAATTGATGTAGTTATTCACAAAGAAAGATCCTCTTTTCATGTGTGATCTCCAGTTCAAATTTTCAAACTCCAAGTTTTAAATTTTAATTGCATTCAATTTTGGCTGAAAGATATTTTCTTCAATTTGTTAAACAGCTGTTTGAATTAAATTCCAAATTCTGAACGTATTTGTTTTCCCAAATTTTTTTAAAATAGTTTTTTTTAATATTTATCTATTCAAACTTATATTTCCTTTCTCATTTATTAAATGAGAAAATAACAATTACATCAAATAACACTATTTTATATTTTAATATTTTTTTACAATTAAAACTCTATTCCATTAATTTGAAATAAAAGCATCATTATTTTTAAGTAATAATAAAATATTGACATAAGGAATTTAATTATTTAAATAAGATCAATTTTCTCACAAAATAATCAAATCATCATTCAAAGCAAACATATACTGTTTCACATATATTTGAAAAATCAATTAAACTTAATTTAAATTTGCAAGTATAATCATCACAAAAATACATTAAAATAATAACTAAGTGTGTTTGTGTGATTCCATCATCCTCATAAACATCTAATGGCTAAAACGACTCTACCTGATCGATGTTCTCACCTTCATTCACATTCACTTGTTCCTGTGTTCACTTGCACTCAAATTTTCATCAACAATGACAAACCCCAAATTTAATAAAAATGCATTTCAAATCATTTCAATTGCATTTAAATTTAAATTTCAATATACATTCCACTTTAAATTTCAATTTCAATTTCACTTCAATTTAAATAGTCATTTAACATAATAATTAACAATCTCATGATTAATAATTTGCATTTAAATAATCAATAAAATTAGTACGTGACATCCTTCCCCTCTTGGAAGAGACATCGTATCGATGTCTTATTAATCATTCAATAAGCATAGCATCTTAATCAATAAAATATACTATCTCAATCAGTAAAACATAGTATCTTGATCATAAAACATAGTATCTCAATCACAATGAAATAATAACTAACATAAGAGTTCTCAAACATAAGCATAAAAAAAATCATAGTAGCATGCACACTATCAAAGTTCACAATATGTGAATCAAAACCAAAGTATCAAGTATCTCATGCATTAAGAAGATACTAATCTAAGAAAGCAATTGAGGAAAATGACAGTGAATCATCACAAAATCCTCCCGTGTAGTACTATCCTTAGTATACTGGTCCCACTGGACCTTGTATTGAGTTCTATCCCTATTAACACTAGTCTATAAGCAACTAGATTAATGGTCTCTAGTACATCAAAGGGTCCCACAAATCTTGGAGCCAACTTTGATGATTTCCCAAAATACTTGAGATTTACAAAACATTCATCCTATACAATAATCTTGTCCTTTCTAGACCTTTCTTCAAGTGTCCTTACTCTCACATAGGGAAATCGTGTGTGCTTCATTCATACTTACTCTCCCAAAGAGCTTTATTCCATAAATAAATCCTATATATAATAATAACTATACTTAGTATCAAAATAATCTGTGAATTTATCCTTAGTATAACTTCGAGTATTGTACACTACATCGTGGGTCAAATGTTCCTGTGTACTTCACTTTTGACTCATGTCCATTCACCACTTACACATTCATTATCCTTACAATAAAGTACTTTCCCTTAATTGTTTGTCTATTCGAGAATAACCTTTCTCTTAGACACTTATCAATTTTTGATATTGCTCCACACTTAAGCTTGTTATTAATTAAGTTTCATCAAACTTCGATCTATGGACATTTTATCAAGTCTTCAACTTTAATAGAGTTTCCTTTTCTTTCCAAATAATGGTCCAAACTTCATTATTTGAAGTTTATAAATCATTCAAGATTTAGTCCACTATTTTACCTATTTGACTAAATAATACATTGCACATTTATTCAAATGAACATCTCATGGTATGATTTTGGTTTACACAACCCTATCATTTTTTATTTTTTTTGCAAAATTGAAATAACCTTTTAGGTTTACTAAGCAACTACTTAACCACAATATATTATTTAGACCAAAATCCTATTCATCGAGTTTCCAAAAACTGTTGGTTTCATAGATTTCTCCACTTTATATGGCTATAGTCAAGACCCAATGTACAAATCATTCAAGTTTATTTCCTGCTTATAGGTGTTAAAGAGTATTTCCAATACGTAATCCAACTTAATAGGTTTTAGTCTCATCTTAAGGTCTCTTTCTTTATTGAATGAACTTTTTGTCCCAATTAGGTTATCCCAACCCAAGGTTTCATTCAAGAGTAATGTAGTGATTAAGTGATTTAATCATTCTCATTAAGATATTTTGGTGTGGTTCACATAATGTCACATCTTACTTTATTTTTCGCTTCATCTGAATGGCTTAAACAACCAACCTTTTATCATCCATATCTTTCTTAGCATAGTAAGCTTCAATGTCAAGTTATTTCACGACATGGATATATTTCATATCAAAATAACATCGTTATTTAAATTCTCTATATAAAGTATATAGGATTATAGAGACACTTTAGTTCCAATCATGAGTCTCTTAGATCTTTTCTTGTCAATCCCATAAATGATGATCTTTCTTATCATGATTGAGTTATCTGCCTATCCTTTTCTAAGGCATTGATAATAATATCCTTGATCTTTAGATCAAATAATCATAAGGTAAAAAGGTCCTAGTTCTTAACCTTTCCATTTGTCCTTTTCCACTTGTGGTCATAAAATGTATGACTTAATTGTCCTTATGACTTGCAAAGAAGTCATAACCAAGTTTCATTGGGTGGGGTACTTAGCTTGAGTCAATTCACTCTTTTCTAACAAGATCTTTATCTTAACACAAGAGTTCAAGTCATGAGTTCCCCAACCCTTGAGGATACTTCCTTCATTCATATCCTACTTGAACAATCTAATTTATGCTGACATTGCATACATAGATTTGTAGTGTTTACACTAATCCCAGAGTTACTGACTCTTTTACAGTTGTAGGTTGCTACAATTCATTTTATTTCATTCCTACTCATTCTCTTTTTCTTAGATCCATGTATATATAGATTATTCTTCCTAACCTTCCTACATAACTTGATTGCATAAACTTCCACAATCCTAGGTTTTATCATAAGTTGTCAGTTTAGGAATTCTGATTCTAGGGATGAATCTTTAGCTAGCCCCAATTTACCCAGGTTACTAATGCCTACATCTTCCTTTTCACTTCCATAAGTTCTATTCTCTTTCCATTCTAGCACAAGAACTTTTCAACCTTTATCTTCTTATAAGGTTTATGCATTATTGTGTAATGAGCTCATAGGTTGTAGTGCATAACCTGGCTACTCTGACACCAAATGTAAAGTGTGAAAGTCTTATTTCCAAGAATAGACAATACTTTAAATAAATTCATTTATATTCAACATAAAGTCGACAAAATGTGAAGTGTGAAACTCTTTAATTCCAAATGACTTCAAAACAATGACTTAAAGTTGAAAAATATATTCATAATACTTCCAGTTAAACTTATGCATGTGTCATCTTACACAAAACTAATAATAATACAAAGGTACATATGTAACTTAAGTTTATAATTCAAGACTTAGGCATTATGTCACCTTAAGCTTTTCAATACATAATTCCAGATATAAATAATACATAAATGAAGAAAACATCCTTTGATCTTCAATCCAATAGCTTATCTTCAAACATGAAGATGAGAACAAGAATCAGGCGCCTTTTCCACCCAACCTAAAAGCTTATGCTTCCCCAAAATTCTTTATTCATTCAAAGAATACCTGACCCTACATGAATCGCTTAGCAAAAAGTAGTCGACAAGCAAGATGGAATCTGGTGCGTGCCTAGTATAACTAGTAATACCACAAGCATTTTAATTTTTCTAATTCATTTAAGAAACACGCAAGTTCGATACTAGGATATGGTAGAGATTTAATTCATTCCATCTGTTTCAATGGTCCTTAAGTTACTTGGCCAAGTAAAATGTCATGCACGACAAATAAAAGCAATTTTGGAAAAGAAAAACTACACTCTCTATAAACCCATATTTGGCACCCATCTTGGAAGGTAACTTTCCAAACACATGTCATGCACATTCCATTACCAAGCATGCATGGTTCCATTCAAAGTAAAAAATAATCTTTCTCAAACACATGAACTGCACTTTCATTTTCAAGAAAACATGGTTTTTAATGCAGTAATTTCACAGCTTTAAATCTAAAATAACATTAAGTTCATATTTACAATAAAATAATAAAATAAATAAAGAAGGTGTATCTCAAGTATGTAATAAGTACATATTCAAACGAGAATTAAATGAGCACACATTCTTTCATTTCATTTGCTCTTGAAATTTAATAACACTTAAATATAGCCTTTCTCTAATTCGTTTAATTTCAAGGTAATTATATTGTTACTTTATATTTTTTTCTTTTCTATTTTCCCTATTTCCATTAAAAATATTATTTTTACCAAAAACATAAAACTTAATATTTAATTTTGTTTCGAAGGCATAAAAAAATTTGAATCATGAAGATTTATCAAATTTAACTCAAGTTTTTCAAGCATATATAATACACAAAAATATTAAATCTTATTATTTTGGAAAATATTCAGCAATTTTATTTAAACCAAAAACACTATCTTTTATGTTTCTATTGTTTTGAAAGTTTTATCTTTCTGACAGTCTTGATTTTCGAAGCATTTCTAAATTTAAATAGATCTAAAACGATATGTTTTTTGTTTGCATCTTTTTTAATATATTAAATCAAAATTTCCTAAAATAAATAAATCTAGTGTATCTTGATATTTTTCTGTTCAAGCTGTTCAACAATTTTTTGTTTAAGTTATTCTTTGATTTTCCATAAAAACACAGTTTGGTGTAAGATCTTTCTTCTAAATTGATTAAAATGGAGATTTTTTATCTCTTCAAATTAAAATACAAGAATTAAAGAGAAAGAGTTAAACCCATATGCAAATTGACTGTAAATTTTGGTGAATATTAATTTCATTGAATCTACCTAGTATTCCTATAGCTGTGTGTTTCCTGATTCTGGTCTATTGGTGTTTCCTCTATCAATTTTCTATTTCTAAATTCTCTTTTGTTTCTGACCACCTCTCTTTCTTCTTATCTCCACATAAGTATGAGAGTGAGATCTTTGTTCTGTTCTTTTTTTCTGACGCGCCTTGCTTGTCTCTCTGTCCACGCACCTCTTTCCCTTTTGTTGGCTGCATTCTCTATTCTTCTCCTATGCACTTCTCCTCTCTACACTCACTCTCACCCATTCCCTATTGGTTGCATTCTCTCTTCCTTCATTCTGGTGCATGGGAGATAGCAGAGTAAGGTTTTTTTTTTTAAAATCAGAAACGCTCCCTTCCTACTAGTCATGTATGATGGAGTTTTGAGCAACCTTCAAATAAATTAAGACTAAAATAGTTATCCTCTCTCATGACCGTGCATGGGTAAGATAAGATGAATCCCCCAATTAAAAAAAGATAGAAAAATATCTGTTTTTCAGCCTCCTCTCCCAAAAACGGATTTACTTTTGTGTGTCTTCTCCAATTCAAATTTTTCCTTCTCTGTCTGGCATGGGTAAATGGGGAGACTTCTATGATCAGCACCCTCCATGTCCTCTAGATGAATGGGGACTAGAAGGTGGAAAGAGTTAATATGCAGCAACAAAACTCTTCTCTTTGTTGACTACGCGGGTTTTGAAGGCAATGGTTCTCAGCATAAACAATACATTCAAAATGAAATCTTTTATTTTCCTTTTCTCTTCCTCTTTCTTACTGTTGCTATGCATAGGGAAGTATGAATATCTTGCAATTAATCTCCATATTCAACTATTTCTCTACTGGTGCATGGAAAATAAGATGAATTATCCCTCTATTTTCTTCCTGTGCTCTCAAAAATGGATTTCTTTCTCTTCCTTCCATTTTGAATTTCTCTCTGACTCATCTTTACTCATGCAATTGATGTAGTTATTCACAAAGAAAGATCCTCTTTTCATGTTTGATCTCCAGTTCAAATTTTCAAACTCCAAGTTTTAAATTTTAATTGCATTCAGTTTTGGCTGAAAGATATTTTCTTCAATTTGTTAAACTGTTGTTTGAATTAAATTCTAAATTTTGAACATATTCATTTTTTCAATTTGTTTTCAAATAATTTTTTTTAATATTTATCTATTCAAACTTATATTTCCTTTCTCATTTATTAAATGAGAAAATAACAATTACATCAAATAATACTATTTTATATTTTAATATTTTTTTACAATTAAAACTCTATTCCATTAATTTGAAATAAAAGCATCATTATTTTTAAGTAATAATAAAATATTGACATAAGGAATTTAATTATTTAAATAAGATCAATTTTCTCACAAAATAATCAAATCATCATTCAAAGCAAACATATACAGTTTCACATATATTTGAAAAATCGATTAAACTTAATTTAAATTTGCAATTATAATCATCACAAAAATACATTAAAATAATAACTAAGTGTGTGTGTGAGATTCCATCATCCTCATAAACATCTAATGGCTAAAATGACTCCACCTAATTGATGTTCTCACCTTCATTCACGTTCACCTGTTCCTGCATTCACTTACACTAGAATTTTCATCAACAATGACAAACCCCAAATTTAATAAAAATGTTTTTCAAATCATTTCAATTGCATTTAAATTTAAATTTCAATATACATTCCACTTTAAATTTCAATTTCAATTTCACTTCATTTTAAATAATCATTTAACATAATAATTAACAATCTCCTGATTAATAATTTGCATTTAAATAATCAATAAAATTAGTACGTGACACTGCTCCTCATGCTCTTGTTCAAGAGTTTTTCCCTCTGGTACAAATAATTATGGAGGACAGTTCCATGGCTGAGCTGGAGCCTTTCATTCCTTCGCAACCTCTGGCCTCTGATTCAAAGAGTCTCATAAATAACCTTGCAAGTGAGCACAAGCACTGACAAAAATCTCTCTTGGCTGAGTAGGCCACCTTACAGAGGTAGGAAGAGGAGATGATCGCCCATATATTAGGACCTCCCACCATGCCCTCCTCTCTCCTCCCCTTTGCCTCTGTTCAAACCAACTCTTGATTGCTTTCAGCTTCCGTTGTGAGTGCAAATATGCTTGATCCCAAAAAGGTGCATGTGTTCATTATTCCTTGAATGGAGTTTCCTTTGTTGACAGCTATTCTAGATATCCTTCCTTTCCCAAAGCGCATAGATATGAATAACACCTCATTCATATCTACAAGAATTTTTTCCTCCTCTTCTTCATCCACCCTTCGTGTCTCATCTATGGGTAGTTCACCTCCCACGATGAAGCAGAAGGTAGAGAGTGGTCTTTCCAACAATGGAGGACGTAGGATTATCCCACCTTCTTTGAAAGTGGCCCCATGCTGGCTTGCTCTATCCTAGTGACGGAAGAAATCTTGGCTTCCCTTGAGTTTGTCACCACTCTTGAATTGCTTAGTGAGCTTAGCAGTGAACCTCGGGCATAACCTACTCTGTCCATAGAGGTGAAACATGGCACTCATGTTAAGTGCATGTTTAACTCGATGGATGAAGCTTTGATAAGATCTTAGTGGAGGAGACCTTGCGGGTCCTTCCTTATCCCTTGTTGCAGGACGGTCAAAATCTCCTCCCCATAACATTCCACCACTACAGACTCATCCTCCTTACCCCTATGATGATCGAGAGTGGGAAGCGGATGTCCTCTTGGTCGATCAATGTAGGGAGAGGCCTCTTAATTATCTTTAGATTAGATGTTTTTATGTGTTTTGATGTGTTTCCCCCGTTATCATGCTATGTGTGCCTAGATGATCCTCATAACCCCTGTTGGTGCTTGGATACAAGTGTGGTTTTTGTGTTGTAAACCTTCTTCTATTTGTATTATCATTCTTCCATGTTTGTGATTGAGATTCAGAAAATTGGGGATGATGCAAAGTGTTGGGGGAATTTAGGCTTCCCTTCCATGTTGACCCAATTTTTTACTTTTACTTCTTGTGCATTCTTCACATGGCCTGATATAGTAGGGCATTGATGATAGTTCATTTATATACTATTATTATACTTATATATTTATGAGAAGTTTTGACCCCAAAATATTAAGTTACCCCTATGCCCTTTGTTCATGTTCTCTTTCCTTTTTTGTCATTCCCTTATCTTTCTCTCTTCTTTGCTTGAGTTTTCCCTTTCATGTGTGACAACACCACCTCTACATCACTTTGATCTATAGAAAATGCATTCATTGCCAACGAATATTTTTTGAAGGATCTTCACAAAATTCTTTGTAAGAATTGCATTTTCAACTTGAAACCCTAATGGAAAATGTTTCCTTCATCATGGGTTCATAAAGAAAGAACTTGAGAACCTTACTCTGAAGTGGGAACAAATTTGATCTTCCCCTCCCATGGGGGTATATTCTTCCTTTCAAATTCCTTGATGAAGTGAACATCGTTTAGAAGGATTCCTTGATGACAAATCGATTTGAGAAAGAGAACACCAGCTTTCGAGCAACATGTCCCTTGAGTGGACCCCTCTTCCTTTTGAAGGGTTCCCAAGGGACCCCTTTGAATTTTTTCCAAATTATTAATGGTCTGCATGACTCTGCACTTACTTTCTTGTGTGGTTGCTTCCTAACATGTTCTATCTATGGGTAAACATGTTGCTTTACGGGTGCGCCCGTGAAGCTACGTTTTGACTCTGTGAAGTCCACTTTCTTGAGTTTCCTCCATGTGAGAGATCTTGGGGGGCACCTTCCTTGTAGGTCTGCAAGCTTGTAAGGTTCTTCCTTCTTGAGGCTTCCTTCATGCGAGAGATCTTGGGGGTTTCCTCCTTGTAGGTCTATGGGCCTATAAGATTCTTTCTTTCTTTAGCTTCATAGTTTTGTTGAGCTATGAAGTCCTTTTCTTGTCCTGCATCTTGAGTTTTCCAGATCGTAGTCTACTTCCTTGACAGTTTAGGTATGCATTTCTAACTCTACCACTTCTCCAATATACTTTACTAGAGCACTCATCAGTATTCATGCTCGCTAAAGTGGGGGAAAAATGTATAGGAGAAAATTTTCACCCCTTACGCAAATTACCCTTTTACACATCTTCAACTTAGAAAACCAAATCCGAAGGTGAAATTTCACATAAGCTCGCTACCTTCATTCCATTTGGCATCTATTTTGTGTGTTGGTGGAGGAATAACTATCAAGGATTCCCACACAATGCATAGACGTCTGCATAGAATGCTTACATCCCTGGTAGATTCTCACGTCTGGAACCTACAAAGGCATTACACTTCCCATTGGAGGTTGATTTGTAATGCCTTGTTTGACCAACCAACTCGAATATGGATATTTTATTTATTCTCTCCTTCAAACTCACTCTTCCTTCATTCTAACCACTATGCATTCAATACATCTCTCTACACAACATCCTCTTACCATCCATCACTCTCAAGCAACACTTTGCACTTCATAGTAGCAACAACAACACTACATCAACTCCGTAGAGCAAGTGTGGAACAAACACCATTGAAGTTGAGGCTTGAGTCCTCTCATTTTCTCCCTCACTGGCTAGTGAGCTCTTGGTGGAGGTGGTAATATTTCTACTCCTCTCCTCTATGATTTGGTTGGGTAGCATAACTCTATTTTTTAGTTTTTTTTTTCTTTACATCATTTCCTTCTTTATCATAATTTTCTACTTTATCATTATCTTGGTTTTCCGTGGAGGTGGGAGTACCAAAATGGGGGTCTAACTGAGGTAGACCCCTATATAGCCCCCCAAAAATTTCCTCTCTCTTATTTGCAAGTGAATGTATTCTTCGAACTAATTGGTGAACGAGTACCTTTGTGAAATCATTTTTTTCATCCTCACTCTTGTATATTTACTTTATCACATTTGTGTATGTCTTACCTACTTCATATTGTTGCTTTGGACTTTCAAAAGTAACTATCTAGATTGCTAGTCTATTTTCTAGCATTCAACCTTGTCACTTTATTCCTTTGGTCATATGGATGCCAGCGCACCTAAGAGACACCAATGTGTCACACTATCATTCCAGAGCCACACTTTTGTCCTCAGGTAGAGAGCTCCCTAAGACATAGTGTTGACCTTGAAAAATGACCTAGCTAGCCTCATTTTGAGGTTCAAGTATATAGAGTGATCGAAGGAACTTATAGTCCTCACCATTGTCATCTCACATTTCCTAATAATCTTTTAAGCATAGGTAAGTTAGGGTAGCCTTCTGCTCTCAGCCCTCTGTGACCTGAGGCCTTGACGTGGTTGGTCCCCCTCTCTTATAGTTCTATAAATTTTATATAATCTAATTCTATCTTTTTGGAACAATCATATTAGTAGGACTTGGGTGATATTCACCTATAAAGGGTCATTGTAGGAAGAGTTTTTCTTTAATTTTCAATATGATGAAATTTTGTGAGTTATCAAATATTATAATAGAGTAAAAAATATTTGACATATATCAATGATGTTACATGTGTTTGATATATCATATGTGTTGTATCAAATGGTAATGGAATATGCTAGGTGCAATATGGTGATATAGTATACAAATAGAAAATTCTAGTAAACAAGCTACAATGATAAGATATAGGGAAAATATGATGAGTGTTAGACAAATAGATGAGTATATAATGTGAATATATGGGTAAAGAAGGTCTTATGATGATGCCAAGTGTCAAAAAATTTTCTTTGAAGATATCATATGCCCTTAGGAGGAATTAATCATTTTCAATCCTTTTTCACATTATTTATTAATCAATTTAGAGTAAGTTACTTTAGTTGGAGGAAATAGTGATAGTAATGACCAATTACAAGAATATAGCGACTAGTTGGAGGGATTAGAAGTTAGTTTGAACAAATATAAGGGTATTTTAAGATACATAGGGATATTTTGATCTATCATCCTCATCCCTAAGAATCTAGAACTATCTTTAGCTAGATAGGGTTAAAGAATAAAAAAAAATCATTCAACCATCATTATGGAGCACTTTTTTTAGGATAACAATAAGGAGATAACATAATTGGGTATTCAAAGAGGTTTGACACATCTAGCACATGATATTTTATCCTAAAAACATGCTATTAGATGTTATGGTAGTGATTCAAGTTAATATGAGATCCCTTAGAATAATTTAGAGTTAGTTATTGAAATATTTTGGTAAGAATTGTAGATATACAAGTTCTTTAAAATATAAACATTTAATATTAACTCATATTCTCAATCCTTGAGACTAAACAAAATTTTAATTTCATATTTTAAGAAATTTCAAAGCATTTCCATACTATGTACAATTGGAAAGAATCATTTTATCAATAGATTTTAGTATTTTTCATTCAAAAGTGTGTTGTATTGTGTGTAATTCAATGATTGATGTTTATTGGTGTGACTTCATAGTATGAATCCTCAACTATATGTTCCATTTTTAGGATCTTTAAACAAAAAAAGTATATCTAATGTAGGTCAAGTAATCAATGTTATTGTGAAAAAAACCATTGGTTGTGAAAGTTATTTACTAGCACTTTCACCTCAATGAGGTGGAATACTTACGCCGATAGGCCGAGCCCACATTATTTGTGACCTTGAAAAGAAATGGATGATGTGAAGAAAGCAGTGATCTATCTCATCTATCCCTCTCTACCTCTCTCTCCCTATCTCCCCCCTTCTCTCTCCCTATTTCTCTCTCCTTCCCTCTCTATTTCTCTCTATATCACATATCCCTCTCTACCTATCCCTCCCTCCATCCCACCTATTTATTTCTCTCCTTCCCTCTCTATTTCTCTCCCTCTATCACTTATTCCTCTCTACCTCTCTCTCCATCCCCCTCTAATTCTCTATATCTCCCTTATCCCTCTCTACCTCTCCCTCCCTCCCCATCTCTCCCACTCTCTCTAGCTCTCTCTTTCCTTCTCTACTTCTTTATATCCCACCTCTCTCTCCCTCCCTATCTCTATCTCACTTATCCCTCTCTACCTCGCTCTCTCTCTCTTTCTCTATCCTTCCCTCTTTACTTATTTTCCCTCCTCTCTCTCTTTCTCTATACTTCCCTATCTACTTATTTACCCTCCTCTCTCTCTTTCTCTATCTCACCTATCCCTCTCTACCTCTCTCTCCCCCCTTCTCTCTCCCTTTTTCTCTCTCCTTCCCTATCTATTTATCTCTATATCACATATCCTTCTCTACCTAT
This sequence comes from Sequoiadendron giganteum, assembly GCA_007115665.2. Lineage (NCBI taxonomy): Eukaryota > Viridiplantae > Streptophyta > Pinopsida > Cupressales > Cupressaceae > Sequoiadendron > Sequoiadendron giganteum. The sequence goes on along the minus strand of CM021101.1, from coordinate 589,085,845 downwards.
CCCTCCCTCCATCCCACCTATTTCTCTCTCACTCTCTCCTTCCTTCTCACTTATTCCTCTCTACCTCTCTCTCCTTCCCCATATAATTCTCTATATCTCCCCTATCCCTCTCTACCTCTCCCTCCTTCCCTCTCTCTCTCACTCTCTAGCTCTCTCTTTCCTTCTCTACTTCTTTATATCCCACATCTCTCTCCCTCCCTATCTCTATCACTTATCTCTCTCTACCTCCATCTGTCCCTTTACCCTCCTCTCTCTCTCTCTTTCTCTATCCTTCCCTCTCTAATTCTTTTCCCTCCTGTCTCTCTCTCTTTCTCTATCCTTCCCTCTCTACTTCTTTTCCTTCCTCTCTCTCTCCTTCTCTATCCTTACATCTCTACTTCTTTACCCTCCTCTCCAATTCATTCCAAAAACAACACTTCTATACAACTTTAGTTTCTATTAAAGAAGAGATCTCATTAGACAATCCCTTTTACAATAATTTATCAAGAAAATCATCCTCCTAGATAACCAATCGTCATGTTTTGTTACCCAATTAATCATTCTATTTAATAATATAAACCAATAAAATATATTATGCTTTGTCAAACCTGAAATAGGACATCCAAAATGGTCTTTATGTCTCAAGTAGTGAGCTATCAAGCCTTTATCCATTTTCCCTTCACTCTTTCTTTCCAAATTTTGTCATATCTCTAAACGCCCTTAATCACGCACTCACTTCAAATTTTTGGGTTGAATTGAGCCCCAAATTGTAGATTTGAGGAAGATTGCAGATTTGTTATTCATTTACGTGGACCATCCTCCATCAAACTTTGCAAGTATTTCCTAAATTTAGAGGTCACTATGCCTCTTAATGACATTGTCACCCCTTCCACCTTATCATACACCATTATTACCCCTACGAATGAATTGTGGTGCACTTGGAGTAGGTCTCTCACTAGGTCCAGTAAAATTAACCCAGTACTGCAGATAGGGACGAGGTCAGACAGAAAAGACTGCAGTTGACTATCAAAATGTCGATGTCTTTCGCCCTCATGCCCGTCTTCGGGAACGGATCATCCATGGAAGAAAAGATCACCATGTGCACCTCTTCTCTCAAGGCTTCCATCATTGGGGTCAGAAGAATGTAGTGAAGCATCGGCGGCAGGCAGGTTTCTTCGCTCAGACCAGAGTGCTCCAGGATCCTTTTTGAAAATCCAGGCTTTTCTGATCAAAATACCTGAACAGCCACGAGTGCTCCATGAAGGTAGAAAAGGGGATGCAACATGAGTCTGGGGGTGGGTAGCAGGAGTAGTCCACAAGGTATACTACTCTCTTCCATGATAGGAAGTAGACCATGGCTATGAACACTAGCAGTCCAAAGCACGAAATGACATGGGCAAGATTGAACTAAGCTTTTGCCACAATAATTTCAGTTTTCCAGGCTCGATTCGGCCCACTTCCAGAACCATTGCCACCATTAGCAAAATCAGCAAAAACATCAGAAAATGTTGCACTAGATAGTGGTAACTGAGTTGGACATACTTCAGCTTCACGGTTAACAGAAAATAAGGCACATTCTCCTCGGCGGCGTCAACATAAAATCTGGCACATTCTTCCTAGCGACGTCAGACTCGGGGAGATCCCGGTGGGGTCTCCCCATGTAAATAGTCTATCGGCTAATTATTTTGTTTCTTAAACTTTGAACACATACAAATTTCTTAAAAAAATTCATACATAAGTATACAAAACACAAATTTTGTGCCTATAAATAATTGATTTATTGAACACTTTTATATAAAAATAGTAGCATAGGTCTCAAAAAAATATTTTGGGGAATCACCCAATATAGTTTAGGTTTATTGCATGTCATTTTTGGATCATTTTTCTTATAAAATCAATATTAGTATAGGTTGGGTTCTATGAATTTCCAAGGGAACCATCCCTCTCTAAAGACTCACTCCAATATATGGGAAACCCATAGCTTTGGAGTGTATCCATAATTATCAACTAGTGAGAGAGCTTGACTATAACTCTCTCAAGTTGGCAACTAGGAGTTGACAACATTAACACACTTAGAATTTCCCAAGTCATAACTATAACCCAAGTCCTATTCTAGACCATCAATACAAAAACTATAAACTTGATACAAATTAAGTAAAATATAATATTCTTCAAATTATATCTCTATTTTGGTATAATAATTTTTACATAAAATCCTCATTATAATTAGGCTCTGAAACACAAGTAACCTAATTAGTAGCATATTCATGTTATTCTCTTCAAATATTATCTATTGCATATTACTTAGAGTAGTATCCAAAATGATATATTATTTAGAAAAATAGATATTTTATTAAGTAAAGGCTTTTAACCATGTGAAAGAAAAAATTATTCTTTTTAAATAAAAATTATTATGCATCAACTATTTGAATGGTATTATTTAGCTCTTACTGAAGGTAATACATTTTGATTACAATCATAAGAAAAAAATTAACTCTCTATAATATACATGGCTATTGCATTCATCATAATAATAATGATTAGGAATGATCAATGAATTGGGGGAGCGATCATTCTAAGAGTAATACTCCCACCAATGATCTACAAAAGAAACCATTTTTAATATTTAATTAAACATACAATCATACATCGAAATAAAAGAAAACAAGATGCAAAGCCATGTATCTACTGGAAATATGTACCTCAATCTTACTGACCTGAACCACCCAAAAGAGCGAAATCAGTGAGACACATGGGATCTTGCCGAAGAGTAGCTTAGTTCTAAAGGCTTGAAGTGATCAGATCGGTGTGACAAGTGATCGGTCTTCCCAAAGTGAACTATCAGTGTGACCTGAAGTGTTGGTGTGAGCTTTCTATTTCATATCGATGATAGAAGTCTGACCGATGAGGTTCATCAGAGAGACTCTTTCGAATATGAGAAGTGGATGCTAAGTAGCCTAGATGAGTTTCATTGGAATGACTTTGGTCGATGATCGAATGATGAGTGTCGTCAGGGTGACATTCATTTTTAGAATGACTTGTGAATGTCACTTTGGTGCTTGTGGTCTGCTCGAAGTGTTCCTTCGGTGAGACTCTTATCGATCTAAGTGTCGTCAAGGTGACATTGGTTTTTTAAATGACCTATGAATGTCACTCTGATGCTTGTGGTCTAGTCAAAGAATTTGTCAGGGAGACTCTTACTGATCTAAAAAAATGTCATCGGTGTGACGCTAAACTATCGGTGTGAGTGCTCCTTCTCTTTGTGATGATGGAAGTTTGGTTGAAGAGTTTGTCAAGGAGACTCTTGTCAATCTAAGTGAAGGTTGGTTCATTGGGAGGACATGGAATTTTGTTTTGACTTTTACTAAAGCATGTTCTATTATCGATGCATCCGTTCTGGTCAAACATCAGTGTGACTCTTGCCAATGAGTTGGTGCAGAATGCATTTGAACTTGAGGTGATTGGGATGACTTGGGACCATGGTGTGGCATTTTAGATTGTCTCTAATGCTTGTTTTCCTACCAACAAGGCTGGCATTGAGACAGATGTTGATGTCGGTGTAACCCAAAGATGTTACACTGATAGAGAGTTCAATTTCCATATCGATAGCATTGGTCATGCCAATGGACTTGATGGTGGACCATGGTTGAATGGGGTTGACTTGGTTGGACTGTTGAGTTGTACGATAGACATTGGAGGACTCTACTACATTGGTGGTGATTGTTCTAAGATTATTTTTCGATGGTTGGTCTATAGAGGGAATTGAACAAACTGTTTGTATAGAAAATGAAAAGATTGATGACTCGAGAATGATCGACGATTGGTCTTCCATGATAGTTGAATGAATTGAATTGGTTTGAACAAAAATTCTTGGAGATCAAAAGGTCTTTTTGAGAACATGAAAAGGTAGGACAGGTAGGGTTTGATATGGAATTTTCTCCGTGAGTGTTTGTAACTATATGTTGATAAGCATTGTAATAGTGAGAATGTTGGGAGAGAGAATATGAAGAATGTGAACCTGTGAAGGCCGAAGAGGCTAGGTTGGCTGAGAGGCTAGCTTGGAGAGAGTCATCTGGTTAGAGGAGATGAACCTACACTATGTGCTATGTGAGGGTACTGTAACAATGTGAGGATTTTGAACAGTGTTGTTTCCTTTATTCTCATGATAGACAAGATGTAAAACTCTTGAAAGGCCATGAGCCTGAGATTGTATTGTAACATTTTTTTGTTGAATAATACAATGGTGATATGGGATTTTAGAGTGTGGGGTTTTTTACCTGAAAGGGTTTCTCGCATGTAAATCTATGTGTCCATTTATGATTATCTTTCATGTTGTTTGATTTTGTAAATTTGAATATGTTCATAGTGTTGAATCTGGTTAAGTTTGCATGTGCTTTTATTGAAAGGGTTAATGTGGGAAATCGACTATGCCAATTTCCACTTTATGGCATATTAGTACATGTCTTTCTAGAAATTTGAAGAAATTAAAATCATCGGGGACACAACTATTCTTAGATGTTTCTTTCTGATATGACCTAATTTTTCCTTACAAGTGGTATCAAAGCCTTCTTCTGGGATTTTCTTATGCTTGAATGTGCAGGTTCCTGGTGTTCCAATTCTATGAATTCCCTCTATAAATATTTCTTAGCCTGGTAAGCTTGAGGAGATCTGAAGGAGTTGGTTGATGATTGATCCTTTGATGACTAAAATTCCTTGCTCTTTTGAGACAAAAACCAACATGAAAGACATTGAAGATGGAGAAATTGGTGTTGATCATATTGTAATGACGTGGTCTGAGGCTCTTGGTTGGTAGTGAATGATCCTGATGCAAGGGGTGTGAGTTTATGATTATGATTGTGTTATGGAAAACTATTGTTCATACTAGGTGTCTGTGTGTGAGGCTCCTTGATGGTATGGAGATGCTTGGGTTGTTATTCAGCCATGGAGTATTGTGCTTGTGCTAGGTGCTTGACTTGGAATTGAAGGTATTGTTCTTTGTTACCTTGATTGTATGCAGGCTATGAAGTTGATCTCTGGGTGGTCTGAAAACTTCTAGATAGTCTGGCTCTCTCAAATGCATGTGTCAGCCTCCTATAATGATCTCAATAACTTAGCTCTTACTGCCATGATTCAAATATTGGACATATGACCTAAATAGCCATCTTAATCACCATGAAGGTACATTTAAGTTATCAACCTAGGGACGTGAACTTGAAATGGGTCAACACAGTATGTGCACTAGGAATTCCAGAGTGGTCATATTCATTCTATATCTAAGGGAAACTTAAAAATGAAAGTAAATTGCAAGAAAGAAAACAAATTAAGTGTTGGACATTACTCAAGAAAATATAAACTAATTATACATAACAAGAAGAAAAGACTAAGCATTCAACAAAAAGCTACTATGCCAGCTTTAGATGCAGGAATAGTCACAGAACAAAGTTCTAGTGGCTACAGGAACAACCAATTCTAGGATTTTAACTAAGTACTCAAATAGAGACTAACACTAATCTATCTAAACTAAAAGATGAATTACTCACCAAGTGGGCCCCATTGGATGAGTATCCTTTAAACTACTATAAAGCTTGGATACTCAACTCAAAATCTCATGTCATTTATCAGAAAATGAAATTACAAATAAAAGGTTGGTAATCAGCTTGTACAAGAATATGGTGATCAAATCATAATTTGCTAGCTCCTTAGGAAGGAGGATCGATCCTTATTTATCAACTAAATAGGGCCATCGACTCCCATTAATTTAGAGGATTCCATTTAGGGAAAGCGAGAGAAAGTGGAAGCGGTAGTTACACATGCAAGGGAATCCATTGGACATGAAAGCCCAAACATGGACCCAACCACTGCAGTAAAGCACATGATGCTCAATGTCATTGAATATTGGTGCAAAGTGATCACATGTGGCTGATGCAGAATCTTCCATCGGCATCCTAAGTTTGACCTTCGCGTGTCTCCTCAACTTGACCGGCTGGCGGCTACATTTCTCAACTTAGCATATCAATCATATCTATAGAATAATGTTAGTAAAAATAATAATCACATAATCATAATCATCTTAAGAAAATTCATCAATCACATGCAAGATAAATATAGATGGTCCACATAATGGGTATATATATCATTAAAACTCGCAGAAGTGGAATTATTCCAAATTTCATATGTCTAAGAGAACTATATGAAAATGTTAGCATATAATATCAAAGTCTTATGGAAATCCATGAAATAGCAAGAGATTCTACCCCTCTAACTAGGCTAAATCCTAAGCTCATCAGTCCCCCCAACCTAAATTTGGACATGTGTCCACACATGCAGAATGGCAAGATTTATTTGACAAGGGATTTAAAGATAATATGATGGTGGACAAATCATTTCATGGATCAAGGAGAAAATACTACTTGTGTTGTTGAGCAATAATTGAGCAATTAATGTTAATGGAATGGGGCGAGGTGAAATAAAATGATGGAAGAGAGATAAAGGTGGTATGGATGGGTGGATGGGAAAAGAAATGGATTTCGACAAAATTAGAAATCTTAATTATGATAAATACATACCTCATTTAATCGAAAGGAGGGAAACTATGTCCGCTACCTTTGGCTGCATGAATTTCATTCTTGCAAGAACCATGCTCATGCTTTGCGTGTTGGACAAACTATTGTAGGAACTCTTCTTTTGAAGTCAGCCTGTGATATAATTTGAGATGGTGCCCATTCACCACTAGTTTCAATTTCACAAGATCAATGGTTGTGAGCTGCACAACTCCATTGGGAAAGAATTTTGCAGCTTCATATGGCCATAGCCACCTTGTCTACATTTTTCCTACATTATCCTTGTAGCTAGAATCATAAAGCAAAGCCCAGTCACCTGGCTAAAATTTCTCTTCTTTAATAAATCTATCATGCCATTTGACTCTCTAATTTTTCACAAGTTTGGTATGATGTAATGTTGTTTTTCTCATCTCATCTAGTTCATTTAGCTACATGATCCATTGCTTCTATGCCTTAGAAATATCCATCTCCAATTCTAGAGCGGTTATGAGAGTCTTGTGCTCAAATTCTATAGGCATCATGGTTGTTTTCCCATATAGAAGTTTGAATAGGGTGAAGCCTATAGTTGTCTTCCAGGTGATCCTATAAGCCCAAAATGCTTCTGATAATCTATTTTCCCAATATTTTCTATGAATATGCATTGTTTTGGTGAGGATAGCCTCAATCTACCTGTTTGTCACCTCTACTTGTCCATTTTCTTGAGGGTGATAAGGGGTGGATTTCTTGTGGTAGATGTTATATTCATTGATCAATATTGTAATAAGGGCTAATGTAAACTGGGTGCCTTGATCAGTTACTATTTATCTTGGTACCCCATATCTTGTGAAAATTTCTTCATAAAGGAATTGTGCAACCTTATTGTCTCTTGCAAGTTTCATAGCTTTGACTTCAACCAATTTTGTTACATAATACATGCACACTAGTATCTAGGACTTACCATTCAATGGAGGATCAATAGGTCCCACAAAATCTAAACCTCATTTGTCAAATGGTGTGACTACCACTTGTGGATAGAGTGGAATTTCATCTGACTTTGTTGGCCTACCCATCCTTTGGCATCTATCACATTTCCTTTTGTATCTCCCTGCATCTTTGTGTAATGTAGGCCAATAGTATCTTGTGTTCAAGATTCTCATTGTTGTCCTTTATTCTACAAAGTGGCCTCCACAAGGTTCATCATGACATGCATGCAAAATTTCATAGGTTTCATCTTCCCTTACACATCTTCTCATAACATGGTCTTCTCTAGTATAGATTAGGCATCTAGATATTCAAGAAAAAGGGAATGAATTTTCAATCAACACTCTTCTCTCCTTTGGGGAGAAGTGAGGAGGAACTCTCCCTATCACAAGGTAATTGGCTATGTCAGCATACCAGGGTGTCAACACACTTATAGATAATAGATGCTCATCTAGAAAGGAGTCATCTATGGCTTGAGTATCTTTTGATGATTTTAGCCTTGAGAGGAAATCTACAACCACGTTTGCTTTCCTTGGTTTTTCCACAATAGTTATGTCAAATTATTGCATTAGTAGCAACCATCTAGCTAATCTTCTTGAGATTAGGGGTTTGTTCATGTGGTATTTAATAGCTACATGATCAGTGTGTACAAAAATTTGGTAACCTATGATATAGTGCCTAAATTTATTCAGGGCATAGATTACTGCCATCATTTCTTCCTCTATGACTGTGTAATTGAATTCTACTCCCTACGAGTTTTTACTAACAAAATAGATGGAATTTTCAATAGTGTCTTCTTTTTGTCCTAAGACTGCTCCTATGGCATAGTCTGAGGCATCAGTATGTATGTGGAAATGGATTTCCCAATTTGGTCCTTTAAGTATAGGAGCATGAGTTAGAGCTATCTTTAAATCAGAAAATGCTTTGTCACAGCCTTCTATCCATTGAAACTCAACATCTTTGGTTAGAAGACTATATAGTGGGGTGGCTATTTTACTAAAGTCCTTGATGAAACATCTGTAATAGCCTGCATGTCCTAAAAACTCCTAACATCCCTTTGTTTTGAAGGTATAGGTAGATTATTTATTACCTCATTTTTTGCTAGATCAACTTGAATTCAAAGGTGTGAAATGTAGTGGCCAAGGACTACACCTTCTTGCATCATCATCAAGCACTTTTCACTATTTAAGGGCAGATTCTAATCCTCACATCTCTAGAGTAATTTCTTTAGGTTCTATAGTACTTCATCAAAGGTGGCACCCTAGGTAGTAAAATCATCCATATAGAGCTCCATGTAGTCAAGGGAGATGTTTGAGAATATATTGATGAATTCTCTTTGGAAAGTGGCAGGTGCATTGCACAACCCAAATGGAAGCACAAAATATGCATATGTCCCCCAAGGACATGTAAATGTAGTCTTCTCTTGGTCTTCTGGTGCAATTTGAATCTGATTGTATCCATTGAATTCATCAAGAAAGGAGTACTATTTCCTACAAGAGATTCTAGGACTTGGTCTACAAAAGGTAGGGGAAAGTGATCCTTCTTAGTGGAAGCAGTAAGCTTCCTATAGTCAATACAAACTCTCCTTTTCCCTCCGTTTTTGGTCACAATTACCAATGGGGACACCCACTGGCTATCTGAAATAGGGTAGATAAATCCTACATCTAGTAGCTTTTGTAGTTTAGTTTTGACAATTTCTCTCAAGACAGGGTTGATTCTCCATTGTGGTTGTCTTATAGGGGTACACTCATCTTTGATATAGATTCTATGAGTGTGGAGTTTTGGATCTAATTCTTTCATGTCATGATAATCCTAGGAAAATTATTTTTGATGTGGTTTCACCAGATTTTCTAATATCAACTGTTGTCCTTCATTTAATTTACTATTGATATTAAATAGAGATCATCCCTCAGACACTTGTACTTGTGTGACTAGCTCTATCATGGCTGCTTCATTAATACAAGGTAGCTTAAGTTCAGGTGGCAGCATTGTGTGAAACATACCTGTGCCTGCAAGAATTTTTTCTACGGGAATAGTTGTTGCAGGAAGTCTGTCTAGAGAGACAGTTGTTGCAGGAAGAGTGGTTGCAGGAAGAGTTGCTACAAGGAGATCATGTAGAGAAGACATAAGTGTTTGCTCGATGTCTGTGGAACCAGCTAATGTTTCCTCTATCTGGAATTGGTTCTGAATGATACTAGATAACACCTCATCTTCATCTTGAAGCTGCAGGAAATGACTTATTCCAAGCATCATAATTTGCACCACAAAGTTGACTTCTTCAGCTTCATCACCAATACATGGCCATACTGAGATTTATGTATTTTGGGATGGCTGAGCTAGAGGATAGAGAATAAATTTTTTAGTGTTTGTGCCATCTAAAATGGTCATATCACCTGAGTGACAACCAATATAAGCATCTGCAGTTTCTAGCAATGACCAACCAAGGATAAGTGTATATCCTCCCAGTGTGGCTTTAGGTGAGAGAACCATGAAGTCAACTGGATACTCCTAGGAATCTAGGATCACCACCAGGTCTTATACTATGCCATCTGGCTTCATAGTGGAGCTATCTGCAAGCTACAAGACTGTAGGAGTGGATCTCATATTTACAATATTTAGTTGTTGTAGGATTTCCTTAGTCATAACATTGACTGTTGCACCTAAGTCAATCAAGGAATTCTTTATGTTCATTCCATTTATAACAACTTCAACTATAGGACTACTTTGATCATTGTACTTGGGAATAGTTACTTTTCCAAGCATGATGTCAACAAGCTTCCCTACTACTTGGACTATAGTGGGGTCCTTCTTTTTCCTGCCCAGTTTCTTGAGGCATGCTTCCTTGATTGCTTGTCCATAGATAGGGACATCCTTTACAGCTTGAAGCAAAGGTATTTGGACACATATATGCTTTAGCTAATCTAGGTTATCAAAACTAGTTTCCTCCTTATCTTCTTTTTGTTTGGTAGCCTCTAATCTTTGAGGAAATGGTGGTTCTTGTGTTGTCTTCTTTGTTGGAGCTGGCTCAAGAGATTTAAGTGCACTAGGTTGAATGGGATCAATCAAGTATTCTTCTTTCTCTTCCATAGGTAGCTCAGTGATGATGGGGGTGGAAGGAGCTTGCAAGGTTGTTCCTAAATGCACATGTATGTCACTTAAATTCATAGCATATGCATGAAATTGAGTTGGATCAATAGAATAAACAATCTTCTAGTGTGGTTTATTATTTGGGTTGGGTGTGGGTTGGGCTAGTAACTAGGTAGGTTTAGGTATATTGGCATTGGGATTAGGAGGAGGGGGCATTATAGCAGGTTGTTGGGTTTGAGAAGATGGTTGCATGTAGCTGGTGGGTTGGTTTGGCCATTGTTAGCCACCTCTCCATTGAGATGTTTTCTGCCAGTTTCTTGGGGGTGGTTTCCAAGGTCCTTGAAACTGCTGCAAATTCCCCTAAGTTCACTGCCACTGAGGTGAGGTATTTTGGTAGTTGGACCAAGTACTATGTGGGTTATTCCAAGACTAGGGTGGGTATCCTCCATAGTTGGATGGATAGGGTGGATGCCACTGGTTACTAGATGAATAAGAGTTAAAATATGGTCCAACAAAATATAGTGGATCTAGTGGAATACCTTGTCTTGGAGTCCACAACCTCTTCTATGCAACAAAGTAGACTTGGTCTTCCTCAGTCTAGATTGGTTTGAACTCAAGTAGAATCTGCTTACTGTCAATGTTGGCTATCACCTTGCATCTGTAGTCTTCCTTCTTCTATCTATACTGGGGACAATATTTAGTCAGTATTGCCTCTTCCTCCTCAGGTTTCTTTTTAGCTTGAAGTGTATCCTAATGAGTAGCTAGATTGTTAATTATATCTTGCTTAAAATCTGCCAACAAACTAGTAATCTCCATCCTTGAGACTCTGCTGCTAGATGATTTACCCATAGAGGATTGGTAGGCTCTCCCTTTCTTTGAAGCTTCCCTAGAATAGTTTTGACATATCTTCTTGATATCATCCCAAGGTACTTGAGTGATATCTCCTCCTACCATTAGGTCCAAGGCATCAGTTCCACTTTCATTAATTCATCTTAGGAAAACTAATTTTTGTGAGTCTTCATTAAGTGTATGATGTGGAGATTTCTGCAAACAAAACAAGAACCTCGAAATGAAGTCTTCCAAGCTCTCATCTTCTTTTTGTTGCATTCTGAAAATTTCTCCTCCTCTCATGTCACTACCCCTGCAATATTCTTTGTATTTCTCAAGAAACTTTGTCTTCATATCTTCCCAAGTTCTTACAATATTTCTTCCAAGGCTCATAAACCATCTCTATGTAGCTTCTTTCAAAGTAGTAGGAAGTATCTTGAGTTTGTGGGCATCAGTGGTATAGTCATAGCTTCTGCATAGTGTATCAAACTCAAATAGGAAGGTATCAAGATCTTCTCTAACAAGCCCATAGAATTTAGGAAGGACTGAGCCAGGGATATTTTTGAGGTTGTCAACTTCATTTTGTTCAGTAATGGGAAAGGGGAAAGATAGTTGGTTTTGCATGTTAGGCCTATCTCCATTTGCATTAACCATGTCTTGATGAAATTCTAGAACAAAGGGTTCTTCAATAATATTTTGATCTTCAAGGGAAACTTTAGAGCTGGTCAATTTAGGGAATACATCAACAAATAGTTGCGGTTCTTCTTCTTCATCATCTCTGGGCAGATTTGGAGGTTCTACTAGCTGAAATGGCTCAATATGATTAGTAGGAAGAAATATCCCAAAAGAATCTCTTCTTCTTATATGCATGTGGTATGAACTCAATATTATCCAACTCACACAAATAATGGGTGGGGAAAAATAGTGGATCATACCTCTACTACTAAGAGAAAACTTTAGAAATATTCAAAGCAAGAAAACTATCAAGGACTCCAAAAGACTTCCTAGTTTGACACCATCACTAGCAATGGCACCAAAAATGTTAGCCTCCTATAATAATCTCAATAACTCAGCTCTTACTTCCATGATTTAGAGATTGGACATCTGACCTGAATAGCCATCTTAATCACCACGAAGGTACATTTAAATTGTCAACCCAGGGACATGAACTTGAAATGGGTCAACACAGTATGTGCACTAGGAATTATAGAGTGGTCATCTTCATTCTATATCTAAGGGAGACTTAAAATTGAAAGTAAATTGCAGGAAAGAAAACAAAGTAAGTGTTGGAAATTAATCAGGAAAATATAAACTAATTATACATAACAAGAAGGAAAGACTAAGCATTCAATAAAAAGCTACTCTGCTAGCCTTGGCTACAAGAACAGTCACTGCCAGGATTTTAACTAAGTACTCAAATAGAGACTAACACTAATATATCTAAACTAAAACATAGATTACTCACCAAGTGGCCCCCCTTGGATGAGTATCCTTTAAACTACTATAAAGCTTGGATACTCAACTCAAAATCTCATGTCATTTATCATAAAATGCAATTATAGATAAATGGTTGGTAATCAACTTTTACAAGAATATGGCGATGAACTCATAATTTTCTAGCTCCTCAGCAAGGGGGATCGAGCCTTATTTATCAACTAAATAGGATCATCAAATCCCACTAACTGAGAGGATGCCATTTAGGGAAAGTGAGAAAAAGTGGAAGTGGTGGTTACACATGCAGGGGAATCCAATGGACATGCAAGCCCAAATGTGGACTCAACCACTGCAGTAACGCTCGTGATGCTCAATGTCATTGAATATTGGTGCAAAGTGGTTACATGCAGCTAATGCAGAATATTCCATTGACATCTTAAGTTTGACCTTCTCATGTATCCTCAACCTGACCAGTTGGCAGTTGAATTTCTCAACTTAGCATATCAATCATATTTGCAGAATAATGTCAGTACACATAATAATGACATAATGATAATCATCTTTAGAGAATTCATCAATCACATGCAAGATAAATATAGATGGTCCACATAATGGGTATATATATCATTAAAACTAGCAGAAGTGAAATTAGTCCAAATGTCATATGTCTAAGAGAGCTATATGAAAATTTCAGCATATATTATCAAAGTCTTATGGCAATCCAGGAAATAGCAAGAGATTCTACCCCTCTAACTAGGCTAAATCCTAAGCACATCAATGTGCATGCTTGTGGTTCTAGAATTGGTTTAGAATGGGCCTAGTGTTCCTATACTACTTGTTCCTATTAAGGATGCCTTGCACTTGCATAGCTCGGATTCATTTTTTTTGGTTATGAAGGTTTTATAGATTTTTCCCTAAAAATCCTATGGTGATGCATATTCATGTTATTTCATTGCTCTGGTTAATCGTGATGGTTGTGTGTATATTCTTGAGTCATCCAGATGTGCAATAGATTTGGGTGTGCATGGGTGTTTTATAAACATGATGATTTTGCATGTTTTACATAGTCAAGAAAACTTGTGGCTCTATGGAGCTTCTATTAAAACTATTTTCTAGACTCTGGTTTGTGGGATGTGACTGGATGAGATAGTTGTAGTTTTGCATGTAAGTGTCACTTGTTGGTTTCCTACACTATAGTGCTCGCGTTGTGGACATAATTGGTGAATCAAATTTGATCTTGATCTAGTAGTTGAGTCATGATGTCTACGTGGTTATTCTCCCTGAGATCTCATTTTTGCAGTTTCTAGTGTGGTGATGGGTTTGCACGTTCATTATGATTGATCTTTGAGTTATGTGGTTGGTGGATTAGCTATCCATTGGTTGTATTGAGATAACTCGAAATTGAATTATCAATATCCATTAGGTTTGATTATGTGATGGTGTAGATTTGTTTGTTGACCTTGTCTATGGTCACTTGTGTATTGGTGTGTTTTCTTTTGGATGAGAGGAAGGATATTGTTGAGTACATGAATAGTCGACTATAGGGACCCATAGCATGTGTATCACGATATCATGGAGAGATTGATATGCATTTTAGTGTATGATTTTGATAGTGATGGTGTGATCTATGTTGTTTGGAGATCTTCATGCTACTTGGAATTATTGTCTAATGGACATGTTTTCAATTGGACCCAGAGGTTTATTCAGATCAGCAGATGTTGGTCATGATGCTTGGAAATCTCAGATGTCATGGTTTAGTGGGAGCTTTAGCAATGACTATGGGTTCATCACTTGGTGGTGAATGATCTTATTTAGTGTTGAAGATGTCACTAGGAGGGGCTCTTAGATCATGTTGTTGTAGAAAGGTTCTTTCACATTTCAATGGACACTATTTAAGGATTTGCAACATCTTGGGACCATGGAGGACATTTGGATTCTTTGGTAGGGTGTTGGTGGTGCCTGACAGGTGATGTTGGTTTAGAGTTGTTTTTATGTCTTGTTATAATCTTTCTTGTGCATTAGAGTTTTAGCATGAGGAATTTATCTTAAGACCATGGTGAGGTCTCTTGGAGTGTGGTATCTCCTAAGAGGGATGTGTAGATCATGATATCATGATAAGTTCCTAAATCAGATGTTTGGAGCTTTGACAATGGTCTAGAGTTTCTTTGTGTTTTTGGTACATTGGTCATATGCTTGAGAACTTCATGTTAAATTTAGTAATGAAGATTGGAGTTTAGCATGAGATAATTGGTTGCATGTGTTTGTGGATACATGGAGAATAGGGTGAGGTTGTAATTCATTTGGGAAAGGTGTTGATTTTAGAAGAAAGTTCGAGAGGCCTACACCTTCATTGAATGTGACTTCAACAAAGACCAATGAGGAGATTGCTCTTGGATGAGTCATGGTGGCCTGTATATCTTGGAGGAGGATTCTATTTCCCCACTCTTGGTCTACTTGGTAGTGAAGTCTAATTGAGAGGTATTTTCCCATTGTATCTTTCAAATTTATTTTATGCTTTATTTCATGATATGGATCTTGAATTGTTGTTTAATGGTTCTAGAGGATTCATAGTGGAAGATATATAGCATGGTTAATCTCCTTGAGCTTTTAAGTGATATCATTTTTTATGATAACTTGTAGGAGATGCTTTATGGGCTGATTTCCTAAGATGGGAAATGAGGTAGTTTGATCTTCTTTGAAAGCTTACATCCATGATTTATTACATGTTCTATATGTTAAGTTTGATCTTGGTGATTGAACGGTTGGGTGTGGTTATGGATTTTCCTTTGGGATGTGAAGGGGATCATACTTGACACAATTGGTTTCTAGAGGTGTATGTAAGAGGATGTTCTATAGGTATATGTTGTGCAGAGTTTCTCTCTTTGATCTAGGTTGTCTTCCTAGAAGTTTGATCTCATTTTACATTGGTTTGTGGTTTGGTCAGAGCTTTTGCTGTCACTCAAGTTCTTGAGTGGTAACTTAGAGATTCTTTAACTCTTTCCTATGTTGGGTGTGAAGAACTTGGAAGAGCTCTAGAAGAATATTGAGAGAAATGATTCTTGTAGCAGTTGGTTGTAGGTTGTGAATCTCATTGTGGATGTTTCCTTGGTACTATATGGTTACACTTTCTATGTGATGTCATTGGTAGACTTATTATGCCTTTGATCTTTCAGATTTGGCTTTACCTATGTAGTGGGAGTTTCTAGTTGTGCTTTGTCTTATTCGACTAGTTTGTACATGGAGCTTGTATTTGCAATTGATGGGTTGGTTGTGCTAGTGGCATGAGTTTTCTAATGTTGATACCTCAGAGGTATGAGAGATTGGATGGATAGCATGAGCTATGGGTGCTATTTGTAGTTGTGTGGGTTGATCAGTTGGATGGGAGTAGTCAATTTTTTTGTTATTCTGGCTAATGTTCTTTCTTGTTTCTGAAGGATATTTTAACAATTGTGTACTAGTCTAGGCCTTGGAAATTGATTTTGCTTGTACTTTTTTTCTCATTTTTTGCTGGTGCTCTAGAGTGGTTAGTAATATCTTCATCAAGTGGGAGATTGTTGGAAATATGTGCCGAAATATGTGCCTCAATCTTACTAACCTGAACCCCCTGAAAGAGAAAAATTGATGAGACACCTAGGATATCTTGCTGAAGAGAAGCTTAGTTCTAAGGGCTTGAAGTGATAAAATCGATGTGACAAGTGATCAGTCTTCCTAAAGAGAACTATCAGTGTGAGATTTATGTTTCATATTAATGATAGAAGTCTAGCCGATGAGGTTCGTAGACTCTTGCCAATATGAGAAGTGGATGATAAGTAGCCTGGATGAGTTTTTTCGGAATGACTCTAGGTGATGATTGGATGACGAGTGTTGTCAAGGTGACATTGGTTTTTGGAATGACCTGTGAATTTCACTTTGGTGCTTGTGGTCTAGCCAAAGTGTTTCATCAGTGAGATTCTTACTGATCTTAGTGGAGTCAAGGTGACATTGGTTTTTGGAATGACTTGTTAATGTCACTCTAGCGCTTGTGGTATTGTTGAAGAGTTTGTCAGGGAGAATCTTGCTGATTTGAGAAAATGTTGTTGGTGTGACACTAAATTGTTTGTGTGAGTTCTCCTTCTCTTAACAATGATGGAAATCAAGATAAAGAGTTCATTGGGGAGACTCTTGCCAATCTGAGTGATGGTTGGGTCATCGGGAGGACATGGAACTTTGTTGTGAGTTTTATTGAAGTGTGTTCTCTTGTTGATGCGTCTTTTCTAGTCGGAGATCGGTGTGACTCTTTCCGATGAGTTGGTGTAGAATGCATTTGAACTTGAGTTCATCAAGATGAATTGGGACCTCGGTGCGACATTTCATATTTTCTTTGGTGCTTGTTTTCCTGTAGACAAGGTTGGTGTTGAGATAGATGTTGACATCACTGTAACCCAAAGATGTTACACCGATAGAGAGTTCAATTGCCATATTGATAGTGTTGGTCATACTGATGGAATTCAAGGTGGACCATAGTTGAATGAGGTTGACTTTTTTGGACTACTGAGTAGTATGATAGACATTGGAGGAATGTGTTGCACTGGTGGTGATCATTCTAAGATTTTTATTTGATGGTTGGTCTATAGAGGGAACTGAATAAACTGTTTGTATAGAAAATGAACAAATCGATGGCTCAAGAATGGTCGATGGTTGGACTTCCTTGATAGTTGAACAAACTAAATCGTTTTGGAAAAAATTTCTTGGAGATCAAAATTTCTTTGTGAGAACACTGGAAAGGTAGGACAGGAAGGGTTCGATATGGAATTTTCTCTGTGAGTGTTTGTAACTGTATGCTAATAAGCATTGTAATAGTGACAATTTTGGGAGAGAGAACATGAAGAATGTGAACCTGTGAAGGCCAAAGAGGCTGGGATGGATGAGAGGCTGGCTGGAAGATTCGACCGGTTAGAGGAGATGAATCTATATTGTGTGTTGTGTGAGGGTACTATAATAGTGTGAGGATTCTGAACAATGTTGTTTCTTGTATTCTCTAGATGGATGAGATGTAAAACTCCTGAAAGGCCATGAGCCTGAGATTGTATTGTAACCTTTTGTTGCTAAATAATACAATGTTGATCTGAGCTTTTGGAGTGTGATATTTTTTACCCGAAAGGATTTTCCCCACATAAATCTATATCCATTTATGATTATCTTTCATGTTGTTTAATTCTGTAAATTTGAATCTATGCATAGTGTTGAATCTGGTTAAGTCTACATGTGCTTTTCTCAAAATGGTTAATGTGGGAAATCAATTGCACTGGTTTTCAGTTCATGGCATAGTATTACATGTCTTTGTGGCAATTTAAAGAAATTAAAATTATCAGAATAATTAATGTTCTTAGATGTTTCTTTCTAAGTTGACCTGATTTTTCCTTACAATATCATCTCTATAAAAAAGAAAAATAAGAATAATTTTCACATGAAGAAATATCTAACATGAAAAGTACATAAAAATATCATGGCTAGCACTTGATAGGAACAACTAATATTTATGGAGAGAAAAGAAATTTTCTACCTCAAATAGGAGAAAAATTTAAAGTCCAAAGAAAATGTTAAAGGATAGAATTAGGTTGGGTTTAGTCACCACTAGTAAAGTCTTCAATAATAAAATGACATGAAAAGTAGTATCATCATGAATTTAAGCCTCACTGAGAACTGCACTATTTGTTATGATCTCAAGACTTAGATCTAGAGATCTTATAAATCTAGACTAATGAGAGAAACCTATAAATAATTCATTGCTATTTAAGAGTCAACAAGAAAATATGGTGTCTCTTATTCACTTAAATCTCTATAATACATGTAGTGTCATAATTTCTCACCCTTGATAATTTTACACTATGTTTTTCCCCCCTTAAGTGCATGGGCCTAATTGAGCACCTAATTCCTAAAATTATTCATTTTTTTGCTTATTTTATCATTTTTTGATAAATTGTAAGTATAAAACAAATGCAGTAAGTTAATACATTATCCATGACACCTTAATTCCAAAAAATAAAGGCTAGGAAAAAATCACCTAGGGTGAATTGGTCCCCCTATTCTAGCTCCAAAATTGAATATTTCGTGGTTGGTATTTTATTATTTTAATTTGAAATTTTAAAAGTCACTTGTCAAGATTTACTTTTTGGGAAATTAGAATAATTATATATAAATACCTAGCTATTGCATCATTTGAAAACTAATTGGAAATTATTGGAAATCAAGATCACTATCAAGAATGACAATAATATAATTTTGGATATTTATTGTAGTAATTCAACATCCAAGCATCATGTCAAAGTGTATGTGAGTTTATTCATGTTTATGCTATCATCTTTTTTGTGAGATCTAACCCTTATAAGTCTTCAAGCAAATCAATCCATCAACATCGAATCCTTGAGGAGATTTGTATGACTTTAGTCCTTCAATGAAGCCATTTTTGTGTGGTGATTCGTAGTCCAATATTGATTCATCATTAGATTTTATCATTTTGTCTTTCCTTAAAAGGATAGGCTCTTTATCATTGACACTACCATTATGGAAGTGGAAACACTAACATGGGGTTTGACGAAGGTAAGCCGCTAAATGGAACAACCCTATGATTGTCTTTGAATTTGCAGGTTTTAAATCTAAAGAATATTGGGAGGAGCTTGAATGTTAATTATTTATTATTTCTATCAAACCCTACACTTTGATAACGAATGGAAACTCAATTATAAATATATCTAATATTGATTCGACTATATGACAAGTGGAAATAGAAGGCTCTGATCTAATGCTAGAGGACTATGAGATAAGATCTAGGATTCAAGTACTAGGACATAGTCGCACATGGAGACCTAGTCCTAAGAAATCTGCTCTGAATTCATATCACAAGTGCACAGTGTCTTGCTCAGTCCATTTTTGTAGGACATCAAAATTTCTCTATGACATCTTAGATCTATTATTTTTGTATTAGAATAGTTAAGTGTGTCATTAAGAAGGTTGAATCATTTCATTTCATCCTTAAGCTCATTTCAAATTTGGTCAAGGGTAGGTTGACTCACCTTTTAGATTGTAGGTAAATTATATATCGTGTCTAAATCCATCAAACCCTTGCTACCTCAATCCTTTAATGAAATCTTAGGAAAATTCCCAAAGCCCTAGATTCAAATCCTTGGAATTCATGTTTCTGCCATTTCATTTTGATGAACCTAACGCACTAACACTTTAAACCTTCTAAGATATGAAGCAATTCATCCTAGATATAGGTTTAACATTACATTATTTTTTATTATTTAATTAGGCATCCATTTTTATATCATAAAAGGCATAAAAATTCAAAAAAATCATATATTATTGCATCATAGGTCTTAATAGGGTTAGTTTTTGTCATCTTAGTCATATCTACAATAAAATTCCATTCACAAATATATATTAATTCACCTAAAATTATTCATTACATTCATTTAAACATCTTCCATATAGCTCAAAAACTAAAAAAGTGCATTGTTTTGTTTAAAATTGTAACATCATCATTTTTAGACTAGCATTTTAGAATTAGTCAATTCTTGCATGTCTTAGATCTAGAAATTGCATTTACAATTGTCTTTTATTGCTTGAAAATTTTATAAATTGTTACATACTTGAATTTTGAGTTACACAATCACAATACTAGCAATTGTGTGTAGTGACATGCAATGATGAGCCAATAGGCGGAGGGGAAGTCCAAATGGCAGGGATGTGTAGGGAAGTACATTTTCCATCACTACGAACAATGGTGGCATCAATATTCCATATAACACTCAAAATACAACTTATCACTTCCAAGAATGTGTCAATATGTATCAATGTTGTTTTCATCTGCTATGACATACATCCAAATTTTCACATGGAATTATTCATCATTGTGATCAATGGTGGATCAATGTTCCATATAACACTTAAAATATAACTTATCAGTCCCTACGAGCAGATATGTATGTATGTCATAGTAGATGCAAACACCATTGATACATACTGATCCCTATGTTTATTTTGTTAGGAAATTCTTGGATTGATAAATTGTACTTTAATTGTTATATGGAACATTGATGCCACCATTGATTGCAACAATGGACAATATATGTTCTTGGTTGGTTGTTTTGCAAGAACATAGATTATAAGCTGATGGAAGCCAGTCTACATCCAAGCACAAGAAGTTATGTAATATCTATGAATAGTAATGCTTGAGAAAGATCAAGTGACCA
The DNA here is from genome assembly GCA_007115665.2 of Sequoiadendron giganteum. NCBI lineage: Eukaryota > Viridiplantae > Streptophyta > Pinopsida > Cupressales > Cupressaceae > Sequoiadendron > Sequoiadendron giganteum. Next base: position 589,064,763 of record CM021101.1, on the reverse strand, counting down.
CATGTAAAAATCCTCATTAAATCATTAATAACCCTTTTATGATACCATTATGCTAAGATAGCAAGGCATAGATGAGGTTGAGATAGATATACATAATCTTAAAAGGATAATATAATTATTTGAAATCTTAGAATATTATTGATTTGGAATGGGACATAGAAATGTCAAATAAGTATATTTTCATAAGTCATGCACAACCATAAAAATAAAGAGATAATTGCATTCATAGAATTTTTTTGAAGATTGATACAAAAATTTTAAACTATATATTTATATTTTATTTTTAAATCTACCTTTACTTGCGATAGAAATATATCTTGAGAGATTACTATTGCATACAATTATTTATTTCACCATTCAATCTGATTTTGCAGTAATTGTGATTATTCTCAAAGGTAATTTATAAGACATCACTTCCTCAAAATCCCCACTATGTGATTTCAAAACTCAACAATTTCAGGATCATAATAGAAAGTCAAATAATAATCAAGGTTCAGACTCCTCAAAACCAAAAATAAGAGTAGTTGATAGAGCCTGGCTGAAAGCCTTGTAGAAAAGTTGACTTCATAGAAGATCTAATGCCATGAAAACATCCATATAAATAATTAATATAAGCCGAGATGAAACATCACTAACTAATACATTACTATCTTATGTGAAATGTGATTATCTGTCATGAGTATATTCTACAAAAGTCAAATGAAAATGTGAACTTTAGTGAGATGAACATGTGTCATTGGTAGGAAATATCTAAATTAGAAAATATAAAGAGTTCTATAATTTATAACAAATAATTTGTAATGCACATTCAATAGAAGGGATTAAATAAATAATATGTGGAGTACCTTGTGCACACAATGGGATGCAGTATGAATAGAACAAAAGAAGGCTTGCTCTCCACCCTACCATATTGGGTCATGCAACCTCACAGACTGTAACAAAACCCTCGAGTAAGAACATACATTGTCCACCACTTTGATCAATGGTGAAACCAATGTTTTAGCACCTGAGAATTTTCTTCAATTGAAATCAATGTTATACATTTTAAAAAGTATATATAGCTATATCGTTTATGACAAAGAATTTGACATGTAGTTGTAAACTAAGAGATGGAATAAATGACATATACCGCTACCTTGTATATAAATAGAATGTAGTTGTAGCTTGTACACCATGCCAAACATGTGATCGCAAAGCTATTTAGCATTGTGGAGATTTGTAGTTACAACTGAGAATGTTTGCAATCTAAAATGATTTCAATTAGATATAGTTAGACATGAGGAAAATGTGAAGTTTAGTGCAGGAGACATGTGTCACTAGTAGATAATATCTAAATTAGGAAACATAAATAGTTCTATAATTCATAATAGATAATATGTAATACATCTACAATAGAAAATATCACATAAACAAGATGTATGCATACCTTGTGCATAGAGTGGGATACATTATGTTTACAATTATATCTCCCATATAATTCTGTTTTGGCACTTGAGAATTTTGTTCAGTTGAAATCAATGTTATAAATTTTTAAAAGTATAAAATTATATCATTTGTGAAAATTAATTTAATAATTTATTAAAGTTTCCATTTTCTCTCAACATGGCATATTTATGGAATATTTCTCCAGTTTAAAAATCCCTCCAAGTGGATTTGTACATCCAACAAAGCATTCACTCTCCTCTTACATGTCCTTGTGCATTGAGCCAAGTGGCATTTAAGTCATTTTTCTTCCCTCTTCAACAAGTCATTTCACAAATTTGAAATCCATCTAATAACATTTATTGGCTCATTCATCAAAATGTGCACAACCTTCCTCCATTCACATCTCGACAAGTAAAACTTGGCCATTGGATGTTGAATAATCCCACATTAATCCATTTTGCCTCTTCTCTCAAGATCATATATAAATAAGAGGATTTCCTTCTCATTATCCATCCACAATTTGGACAAATTCCAGCCATATCCTTGAGCATTTTCCATCACCATAGCTACGTTATTGCATATTTTAGCAAGGAATCATATTGTTCTTCAACATCAAGAGGATAACCATCATCAAATATTACAAAGGAGTTGGGAAAGGGCCAATTTCTACACATAATTGGTACCAATTCCTCCATGGGATTAAGAATTTGCATCTTAGAATAGGATTTCATTGCTTTCTTGGTTCATTTCTTCATTTTCATTCCCATTTTGAATATTGCTAATGAATTTCATGGGTAATCCTTGTTCTTGCTTGCATATGAATCTAAGAATGTGTTTTTTTTCTATGTCTATGCAGGTATAGAATTGGGGTTCACATTTTGGCGCTAGAAGGAGGGAAAATATCAAGTTCTAATCATGTTTTTTCAATAAAAATCATGCTTTTTGTGATTTTTTGTAGGTTCTAGGAAACTCAGCCGTGAATTGTCAAGCGGCGCAATATCAGACCTCTTAAAGTTCCAAACTATGATGCTGAGCTCTTCCCACCTAAAAAATTCAAATTTCAAACTTGGTCGACAGCTTTCCAAACTCCAAAGTGTGCCGCTTGCAACACAAAGCCATAATCGTGGTCTTTGTTTCACTGTAGAGCACCGCTCTCAGAAATTAGCGATGCTATATTAGTTTCTAAAATCTACCGCACCCATGAACTACGTCATTGGGGTGGAGTAAAATGTGAAATTTGAGTTGATTTTGACATGTGGCCTTTTATTTTTGACTTTTTGAGCTCCTAACCTGTTTGTTGTCTTTGTATTTCCTAGTTTTAATCAGTTTGCAGGTTGAGGCAAGGAGGAAAAATAAGTTGAAGGTTTCATTATGGCATCATTCTCACATTATACCAAGTGTTTTTGAACACTTTAGTGTTTGTTCAACACTTTTAGAGAAATCATAATCTCTCTTAAGAAAAATTTTACCTTCATGCTTCTAGGAAACACTAAATTTATTTTGGGCTCTAAAAAGAACATTACAAAAGATTTCAATTTTGCAACAAAAGGTTCAAATGAACTTTTGGACAAACTCACTAGATTTGGTTTGAGGATTAAAAATTGAACAAGGAAAATTTCATATTTTATTTTGGTGCACTAAAAAGAAATCAAATCATTGCTTTGTGGGCTTAAAATGAACAAGTGTTTCTTTGTTTTGTAATTACTTACCCAAGGTAATATCACTAAAAAGACATATGCACTACTCTCACACTTTATAGAGATCTTGAGAATCAAAATTCTTTTTGGTGATCTTAAATTATGTAAGTGATTGCCTTCACATTTCATTTATGATTAAAAATTGAACCAAATATTGTGAGTGTGAGTGTGGCATATTGTGAATGTTCTCCCTTTATTTTTTAACGAAGGTTGATCGAACTATGGGATATGCTTGCTTGCTTTTGTTTATCTTAAAGGGCCTGCCTAGTGGGAAAAAGTAATCACCCCAGGGAATGACCCAACTAGGAACACGCTAAAGCCAAGCGAAAACACTTTTCTTGGATCTAAAACATTGGAAAACAAACATTCAACAAGATCTTCAAAATTTCAAACCCTTTGGAGGAAGCAAATACCTTTGACAAATTCAAGGGCTCTTGCTTTACCTAGGGATTTTATCCTTAGAGGCTTCTTCGTATTTTGGGTTTAATCACATTTTTCTCTCTCTAAAGTCAACCTAGGAAACTATGCTCTTGAAACCTTGATTTTCACATAATGGACCTTGTGGAATGAAAAGGAACTAAGACACAGAAATTTAGTTTGAAATTTTAATCAAGAAATTGTTTGTGGTAAAAATAGCACATTAAGCAAAAGATAAGGACAATTGACCCCACACATCTGTTCTCTCAAATGATTTCCTACAAAATCAAAATCCGCAAGCCCAAATTCAAAAAGCTTATTCCAAAGGACCGTGAAGAACATCTTTCAAGGCTTCATGAGGTAAGAGAAAGTTTGGTTTACAACTTCTACAAGAAAGCTTCAAGGAACAACCATAACATGTATGAGTTTTATTATCAACAAAATCCTAATCTCTTTCAGAGGTTTACTTTTCTCACATAGGAAGTATGGCATGTTCTTCAAAACCGAGGTCTGGTAAGAAGGAGTTTATCTAGGTCAAGTCTAGGATCAAAATAATCACTCTCACCCATCTTTTAACCACCAAAATAAAAAATAACCTCACCAAAAAACTCTTGGAAACTTTGAAAACATCATTTATGCTAAAATTCTAGGAAAAATCAAAATCACCTTGTTTGGTTAGATATGTGTACATGAATCCTTCTCCACATACATTGACAAAATTATCAATCCTTGTGAACAAATTTACCCCTTGATAAAATCCAACATCTTCGGGTCTAGGAGTTCATTATCTTGTTTGAATTAACACACTTAGTCAATTTATCATCTTGTGCATGAGTTTACTCTAGGATAACACAACTTCCTAGAGTTTACAAGTTCATTATCCAAAATCACTTTGTTTGACTTAACACACTTAGTCAAATTATCCTCTATCATCATAAGATCCTCAGGAATATGGTCATGTAGAGGACATCACCGACAACGGGATGACACAAGAATAAATCCTAGAGATGGTGCGAAACCCAAAAAATCATCAAATTGTCAATACCATGATGAAGCTATATCCCTCCCAATACATGCTCGAATTAGAAAAAGAAGGGGCTAAACTCCCTTTTGACTATGATGTAAGCACTATTGTGGAAATACCTCTTGGAATCATGCCCCCAACCTCATCCATGCTTCTTCTTCAAAGCGTCACTCAAGACACCCCACAAATCATAAAATCCATTGCTTTAACCCCACCAATTGTTAACAAGGGAAGCACAATGCTTCAAGAACTCCAAAAACATCCCCTTGTGAACAATCGGGGGTTGAATGCAAATACCACACCAGATCAATCTATCCTAGTAAATACATTACACCCATATGTCCCTCTCAAATTCCATGATTCCACCAACCCAACCTCTTATCATGCAACACCAACTTATCCTCTAGAAATGCAAACCTCTCTCCCTACTTTACAAGGATAAGGTGAATTGTTTAGAGCAAGGGGGATCATTGATCCCTCATCATCACTTAAAGAGATTGCACCGCCTATTTTTCCACCATTTCCACCCCTAAAACTTACATCCACATCACCCCATGGGTAGGGACCTCCTCCTCTACCTTCCATCAATCAATCAAATCAAAGTACCATATCTAATCCTCCTGCCTTGCCATTGATATCACAACAACAGATGACAACCATACAAGCAACCTCAACAATCAACACATCCACTATTCCCCAAAGCATGGTTTCCTAGGAACCAAGCATCATAATCACACCATCTATAATTTAAACCTTGATCATTAGCATGACCATTCCATTTATCACAATGGTCAACATCCTTCCCAATCCACCACCATTACCACCAAAGCACAACATGTAAAATTCATTCACTATCATGTTGCAAGCTTCTCGACAAGATGCCCATCAAAAGGCATGCCAAAACCAACAAGTTGCACAACTAGCTGCTCAGCAAGCGCAACAGGCATAGTAGGTTGCACAAGCCCAAGCCTTACTATAGCAACAACAAGCTACCCAAGCTCAGCAAGCAGCTCAAGCCTCACATGCCGCACAAGATTCACAAGCTACTCAAATCACACAAGAAATCCAACAAGCGCATGCTCAAGCCTGAGCCCAATATCAAGCCCAACAAGCACAAGCACAAGCACAATACGAAGAAAAATTGTAAGCAGCCTAGCAAGAATCATATCAACAAGCCTTGCAAGATTATCAAGTACAATAGGAAGTGGCCCAAAAACAAGCCCAACAAAAAGCATTGTTGGCACAACAACAACAACATGAACAACAACAAGTATTGTTGGCTCAATAGCAAACCCAAGCATTACTCGCTCAACAAAACTCGTAGAAAACTCCCACCAACATCCCACCTATCAACCCAACACCTCAAAACATGTTCACCCCACCTCCTGATCCGCAAGGCAATGTGACAACACAAATCAAACCACTCTCACAGAAAGTGCTTGATCTTTAATCAAGAAAAACAACAGGGACACCCAACAATTTGTGTCCCTATCCATTCGATAGGATCTTGGCAATGGTACCATTCTCGAAGGGGTTCGAAATCCCCAAATTTGACAAATATCGCGGGATAGGGAGCCCTGAAGATCACATCAAGGAGTTCCAAGTACATTGTATGGAAGTCACATAAAATGAAATATATTTGATGCGGTTGTTCCCTTGAAGCCTGATCGGTGCTGCCATGGAGTGGTTCTTTCACATGCCTACTTGCATTAGAATATTCCGAGAAATCAAAGTTGCATTCCTCTAGAATTACGCATTCAACATTTATGTGGATGTTAGTTTAGAGGAATTATCAGCACTCAAATAAAGAAAGGGAGAATCATTCACCTCCTTCCTACAATGATGGCGATCCAAGGCCAATCAAAGAAAATGGGCCATGCCAGAAGAACAACAGGTTTTCACCATCATTGCTAATTTGGACAAGACCTTGGAATTTTAGATAAAGATGCAATGCATCACCACATATGACCAATTGATCCCCAAGGTGGTCAACATCAAAAGGGCCCTTATAACACAAGGGGGCATGCCTACCTATCTTGAACATCAAGATAGTTGTCCATCCATAAGCTACAATTATATATCTTGCACATGGGCAAAGAAAAGGATTGGTTGATGCCAAGGTTTTCATCAGTTCTCCCAAGAAAAATAATCAAACACATCATCAACCGAAGAATAATAATCGCAATAACATGCAAGAAAATGTGGTAAACCAATAACAACCCCATAATCAAATCAATAATCTCAGTAATCAAGGAGGACCACCTCCATAAAACAAGTTTCCCCCCAAGTGAAAATTCATAGCCCTTGGTGAGTCAATTGAATACATCATGAAAAAGTTGGTTAATGAAAACCTCATCAAGGTACCCACTCATGATAATTACCAAGAATCCTAGGTGAAGCCACCCTGGTACAACAAAAATATCCTTTGTGACTATCATATGCTCAAGGGGCATACGACCACCAACTGCATGAAATTGAAAAATATCATCTAAGATCTCATTGATGACAAAATCATAAATGTTGAGCAATCGACTGGTAACCAAGATCTAAAAATATACATGAATTTGATGCCCAACCACAATCAAGGAAATGATAAAGGTAAGAATTATTTTGGCAAAGTGACCCATGTATAAGAAAGAGTTGTTGCATGCCTTGACAAATTGGTCACTATTATTAGCATCAAGGGAGCCAATGTTGATTGTGGAGTCACCACATACGACGAAAAGGTCACTATTGCTGAGGCATCACAACCATCTAAGACCTCCACCTCAAAATCCATCCCTAATGGTTACAATGTCCTTGACTAGTTAAAAAGAACCCCTGCTCAGATCTCCATCATGGAGTTACTGAATATTTTAGCTGCCCATAGAGAAATACTTGAGGAAGCATTAGCTTCATCCACTGTCTCTACTAACCTTTATATAGGGAAATTCCAAGCTATGGTTGGTAACATTACCATTCTAAATCTCCTCACCTTTTCCAATCAGAACTTCTCCGCCCATCCATCTCACAACCGTGCGTTACACCTTGAATTCTTGGTTCACCAAAGTAAGGTCAAAATGGTCTTGGTGGATGGAGATGTAGGCCTCAACATTTTTTCACTAAAGTTCGTAAAGAATCTAGAAATATCTAAAGCTTATATTGAGGAAGACAAAGGAATTACAATCAAAGCATATAATGACCAGGGAAGAGTGTCTCAAGGCACTATGAAGCTCACAATCCAAGTGGGGCCAGCTACTATAGAGACCACATGTCAGGTCCTCGATCTTGATTTTCCCTACAATATCCTCCTAGGATGCCCATGGATCCATGGGATTAAGGCAGTCTCCTCAACATTCCACCAATGTGTCAAATTCTCATACCAAAAAGAAGAGGTCACAATTCATGGAGATCCTGAACCTTTCACCTACTGCAAGAATCTGGAAGCCAAGATCTACAAAGTTTCCAAAGTTTCGAAGAATGATGAGGGCCCCTCAAATTCATATATAGGCCCATCCAACATCGACTCCACTTTTGGGATAAAGACACCCTCCATTCTCGACATATCTGACATCAAGCTCATGATCCAAGATAATGGGTGTGGGGAATATAGAATGAAGAAAAATGCTTGTCGTAGGAGAGTTACCTCAATCTCCTAGGTAAAATGGGCAACCCCAACTAGTTGAAACACCTTCCCACAATTTTAGGGCGAACCCTTCTAGATTTTGATGTTGGGGGATCTAATTCACCAAGTCATGGATGAAAGAGACATTTCAATCTCACTATACCAAGATGAAAGACCTGCACCTAATCCTCCCATGGATGAGAGAAGCAAGGGGCTACAAATGATGCTTGGTATGGGCTACAATAGAAATGAAAGCCTTGGAAGGAATAGTAATGGCTGACTAGAACCCATCATTGTTGAGAGATGAATGAAAAATATTCTCCTTGGGTGTACCCCTCTGAGTATAACCATATGTGGTCAAGGTCCTCTAGTTAATGTAGTCAGGAATCCCTCTTAGCCATTGATAGCCACCCTCCGATTACCCGTGTCCACTAGTCAAGTCACAGATAACTTTACCTTTACATAACCGATGTATGTAGTAGTAGTGATGATGAGGATACCAGAATTGGCCTACCCATGATTTTTGAAGACTCCTCCCTACTCATGATTAGCACCTTTTCTTTTGAGTCAGACCACCAAAGCCACAAAATAAACTTTGTCTACCCCCAGCTCATCAATTATGACCAACAAGGGCCACCGATTCTAAACACATTCAAAAATGATGAGGCACTTTCAGAATTCATGGGACTAAGGGATATGGTACCATGTGGAGATCATAAGGCTGGATTTTACATCACATTGGAAACTCAAGCCTATTATGGGGAGACGATTGAATGCTTCAGTTGCAAAAGTGAAAAATTGAGAATAATCTCAAGGTCATTGAGTGAAAATGACATTGTGGCACTCTCTAACCATAAAATAGTAAAAATAAAGGACGCATCTAACGGTGAAAACCTCTTTGAGGCACTGGAGGATGAAGGATTCAATATTCCTCTCACTACAATTCATTAAGAAAAATTGATAGTCCTGACAGAGCAATGTAATCTCATCAACCTAGGAACAGAGGAGCTATTGCACATAACCTTCTATGCTGAATCACTTGTATCGAAAGAACAAGAACTCTTAGCTACATTCTTGAAAGAAAGAAAAGTAAATTTTGCATGGACTTATGAGGATATGCTTGGGCTTGACCCAGAGATAGTAGTTCATCACTTGGCAGTATATCCAGATGCAAAACTTGTCAGATAAAAACTCAGAAAGATGCATCCCCAAATAGCCTTGCTAGTTAAGGTGGAATTGCAAAAACTTTTGGATACAAGGTTCATCCACCCAATTGACTATCCAAAATGGGTATCCAACCTGGTACGTATTTCCAAACCCACTAGGGGCATCTGCATTTGCACCGATTTTAGATACTTAAATAAAGCATGTCCTAAGGATGACTTTCCACTACCCAACACCGACCTAATAGTGGATATGATGGTTGGACACGAGATGCTATCACGAATGGACAAGTTTTTTGGATACAATCAGATAATGATAGCGAAGGAGGATCAACACAAGACAACATTCACATGTCCATGGGGGACCTACTACTAGAACATGATGCCATTTGGGTTAAATAATGCAAGTGCAACTTATCAAAGAGCCATGGCACTGATCTTTCATGATATGATTCATAAGACTATGGAAGAATATGTAGATGACTTATGGCTAAATCCAGAAAAATACAAGACCACATATTAGCCTTGAGCTCCATTTTTGATAGGTTGGAAAAGTGTAAGGTCTGCCTCAAACCAAAAAAATACGCCTTTGGGGTGCAATCAAGCAAGCTCTTGGGATATATCATGTCAATGAGAGGAATTGAGGTAGATCCCACCAAATTCAAGGAGATCCTCGAAATAGAAGCACCCAGGACACTAAAGTAGCTGAGAGGTCTACAAGGTAGGCTCTAGTCCATCCGTAGATTTATAGCGTAGTTGGGAGAAAAAAAATAACATACTTGCATCTACTCCACAAGTGGGTACCATACAAATGGGATGACAAATGTGACCAAGAATTTAACAAAATAAAAGAATACTTACTCATGCCATCAGTGTTGATGCTGCCAATCCTAGGAAAACCATTGATCTTGTGCATTTCAGCAACCATGGCAACTCTCAGTGCTCTATTAGCTCAACATGATGAAAGTGGAAGAGAGAGATAAATATATTATATTAGTAGGAACATGGTGGGACATGAGCTAAACTATAATCCTATTGAAAAATCTTGTCTGGCAGCTGTGTTTGTAGCTCAAAATTTTAGACACTACATGTTGGCTCACCAGATCAAACTAATTGCAAAGATAGATCCTCTCAAGTACCTACTTTCTAAAGCCACTCTCATAGGATAGACATCCAAGTTGGTCATGATACTGACAAAAAATGACATTGAATATGTGGAATGCAAAGCCATCAAGGGACAAGCAATTACAGATTAACTTGCAGAGGCACCTATATATGCTGAAAACCCACTTATTTCAGAATTCCTTGATGAATCAATTTTCAATCTAAGTGTTGTTGACCACTAGAAGATGTATTTTGATGGATATTACATGCAACACAGGTCAGGAGTAGTAATTTTCTTCATAACTCCCCAAGGATAATACATACCCAAATTTTACAAGTTTTCATTCCCATGCACGAATAACATAGTAGAGTATGAGGCTCTCGTCATAGGCTTAAGGATTGTAGTACAATGGCAGATTGTGGCTTTAAAGTTATATGGGGACTCTCATCTCATAATCAATCAAGTAAACAATGAATATCAGACAAAGGATGATAAATTTACTTCATACAAGAAATTGATCAAGAGCCTCAAAGAGTCATTCATTGATATCAAATTTGAACAACTACCTAGAGAAAACAATAGAGCAATGGATGCAATCGCTACAATTGGATCACTCTTTGAAATCCCACACAACATCCCAAAGCAATAATTCCTTGTAGGGAAGCTTCTCATACCAACATTCAAGGTACCAGAGTTTGAATTCATGTGTGAACTCGTTGGTACAAGTGATCCGTGGTATCATGAAATTTACACATACTTAAGAATAGGAGTCTTTCCCATTGATATAACCCTGAACCTTAAACAACCCTTCATCAAGAAGTCAAACCACTTTGTCATCCTAGGAGAAACCCTCTATCGTAGGAGCATTTAAGGAACCTTTCTGTATTGCCTAAATACTGAGGAAGCCCTGACTTCTTTAACCAGGGTACACAATGACATTTGTGGATCGCACTCAAGCGGTATGAATTTGGCTAAGAAGTTGCTGAGGATTGTATACTACTGGCCCATAATGGAGAGAGATGAACATGAACTTTTTAGAAGATGTTTGTAGTGTCAGCAACATGGGGACCTCATCGATGCACCAACTTAGGAGCTTCATCCCATTGTTACACCTTGGCCCTTTTCATAATGGGGTCTCAATCTCATTGGAAAAATCACCCCCACCTCATCCAATGGCCAAAAATTCATCATCACCACCACAGAGTACTTTACAAAGTGGGTTGAATCCATCCCCATGACCTACATAATGGGAAAGAAGATATCTAAGTTCATCCTAAACTACCTCATTTTTTGATATGATGTCCCTCAAGCCATTATCTCGGATAATTGGACACCTTTCAAAAATAAGGATGTTCATGACTTATGTGAAAAATTCAATATCGTCCATCACTTTTCCACTCTATACTATCCCCAAGGAAATGGCCAAGCATAAGCCACTAACAAAACCATCTTGAAAATCCTTAAGAAAACAGTCAATGACATTGGTCGTGACTAGCATCTGAAGCTAAATCTTGCCTTATGGGCTTATCACACCAGCATTTGCATACCAATAGGTGCCAACCCCTTCTCCCTGGTCTATGGATCAAAAGCCATCTTACCCATTGAGATCGAGCTCCCATTGCTAAGAACATCATTGCAAAACCTCTTTATAGATGAAGAATATAGGGTCTCATGATCGAATGAGATGGAGTTACTGGATGAATGACATATGGATGCCCTAAACCATTTAAAGATGTATCAGAACCAAATTAAGCAAAGTTATAACAAGAAGATCAAGAGGTGGACGTTCTAGGTCGGCGAACTTGTGTTGAAGGAGAACTAGAAGAACGTATCGAACACAAAAAACAAAGGTAAATTTGAGACCAACTAGTTGGTAATTTTCATCATCACAACAAGCTATAAATTAGGGGCATACCAATTATCAACACCAGAAAGCGAATCCCTATAAGAGCCCATGAACAACTCCCATCTCAAAAAAAATTATGCCTAAAAATCTTTCAAGGTATAGAACCAAAAAATACACAAAAAATGGAAAATGTCCTAAAAAATGGTCACCCCGATGAAAACCTGGCAAATAGGCATTTTGGTGACAACAAAAAAATACAAAAAATACAAAAATCAAAAAAAGGATTTAAAATAGTAAAAAAAATCGCCCTCTAGTGAAAACCACTTCAGTGGCGCTTTGGACAAGTACCTTGGTGAAAACTTGGAAAATAGGCACCAAGTGTAAGTAAAGCACTCTCGTTCCACCATGATCTTCGTGACTTATTCTTCATACTCACTCATCCATTACATTCCATTTATCCTTTCATCATCCATCTACGTTTGTATCATGGCTTGATCTTGTATTCGTATCATGTTCCACCCTAGTACTACTTGGAATATTCCTAAGGTCCTTTTATCCTACCTATATCGAAGTAGTCTATCACATCACATTGGGGACATGTTCATCTACCTACATCGGATTAGATTCATGTATATTCTTGTGATCTTCCTAAACATCAAAAATCCAAAAACATCCAAATCATATCAAAATCCAAAACATGTCAAAAATTTGAAAAATAAAAAAGAGAGTCATCCAACCAAACTATGCCATCTCTAAGCTTGAATGTAGGCAAGGTTGATCTATGATCATCCCCCAAGAAATTTTTAGGTAAGTCCTACAGGCGTCTGTTGCAATGGCAATCTGTTTGCCCATCTATTTCATCAGTAATCAAGTCTACATCAGTAAAACTACATGGTCTCTAGATGTATAACGTAGGCAAGGATAATCTATTGATCAGCTCCTGAGACCCCTAGGATAGGTATTTAAGTTAGTCTCTTGGTAAAATCTTGAAAATACCAAAAACATTGAAAAATCTCAAAATCCCAAAAACAACCTCAAAACATCAAAAAAATCCAAATATCTGAAAAACCCAAAATGGTGCATCTGTCTCATCTCGCTTTCACCTGCAATAATAAAAACTCATAATAAATCAATCATCACTTTCATCCTTTGGTAATTCAGTTAAAATCAAGTCTAACAATTTCAAAAGTGAACACCTAATTGTCAAACTCTCAAAGTAAAGGTCAGTAAGTCAGCAAGTTGATCAAACTCGGAGTATCAATAGCTTATCATCCAATCAAAATATCATCATCACCTGATCACAACATGTCCTAGGATGCATCCTTCTTATGATTGACATCAACATTAGGCATCACCGTAGTCTATTCTTGGCTATCATTATGAAGAACATTAGCTTATTTGTTTACTTTATCTTTTCTTTGGATTTATCTTATTGCGCTCATTACAATGACCTCTCGATGATGTATAAACAAAAATATTTAGAGAGAAAGGAGTGGGGCAATGATCATTATCTTTTTTATTTGTTGTGCTTGTTGGATATTCTTGTAAAACAAATTGGTCATGTGTGATTTGTTTGGGGTGTAGGGAGGATGTTTTAGGTGTCTTGTTGACCATATATGAAGGCTTTCTTTTCTATGTTTTATTTCGAGATGTTTAGAATTTTCAACTACATTATGAATAAGTTTTTTACATCAAGTGTGAACATGAATACTCCTATCTAATTTTCAATTCAAATTCCATCACACTAGGTATAATTCCATCCTATTTCTTTATACCTTGATGCATCATACATACATGTGTTATCAAACATAAAGTAATTGGCCCTTTTAAAAACCCAACTCTTGGTAAGAAAATCATCATCATCGGCACTAATAATAATGGCTCATTGGATCTCTTTTCTTCTATCTTCTTTCCACACTAACATGGTACCATGACAGTTAATCAGATCATTGCTAATGCATCCACCTTGCATCCACAAACCACCAACATAATGCATAATGCATATCATATAACATTGATCACATCACTTCATTGCATTTCATGTATCATCATCATTATCTTAAGTTATGAAGAATAATATAGATTTGTTATTCTAAGTATCTTAAGAAATCATTGCATTCATGTCATTCATAATAAAACCATCACATGTCATATATCATCATAATCATTTTGCATAAGGAAAAGGAAAAAAAAATATTATCATTACTCATAATGCATCACATGAACCATTAGGGGCATAATATAAATCATTTGCATATCATAACTGTATACATACAATCGTCACCATAAAATGCATAGAAAAAAACAAAAATAAATTCATCCATAATCACTGCATCATACATCACATAGCACAACATAAAATAGATGCATTTCATAACATATCATTGCATATAGGAAATTAAAATACATCCATACATCATAAATAAAATAGCACATCTCATAAAAAGAACCATCTCATATATCATCAAAAATGTACAACTGTCATGATACAAAATTAGATCAAGTGTGTATACATCAAAATGAATGATACAATAAGAGCCCATGAGTCAAAAAATGAATAATTGTTTGTAATCAAAGCTAGCCCTGCTGGCTACTTCCCTCTCCTACCTGCCTCTCACCATGATCCTTGAGAGGACTCATCCCTATCTACTGAGAGAAGTCTGGCACCCAGCCTGCTCGTGGCACTACCTGCCTGTAATGAACCTTGTAATACTTTGCCTCTCTGGCAACCTCCCTCTATGTGCAAATGGAAACTTTCTAGCCTTGAGATGATGAGGCAATGCTCTCTAACTATCATTTCCGACCAATCTCTTGATCCCTCTTAGAGTGATCCTGGTCTCTCTTAGTAGTAACCACCAAAACCTGTTGCCTAGCCTGATCTCACTTTGCTATCAAAACCTAAATTTGGCCCTGAAGCTATTGAATCAAGGCATCTTTGTGATTTGGCTGCCCTGGTGGTTGCAGCTGTGGGACCTCTTTGTCCCCATATCTAGGCTGATCTTGAGGAGGGGTCTGATGGGCCTCTATTCATGGTGGTTTCGATGCCCATGGTGGTGTCTGCACCTGAGGTGGTGTACGTTGTGCCTGGTCTCGAGGTGGTGTCTGATGTGGAGGTGGCCAACCTCCTCCCCTATCTCCATTCCCATCCTTGTCACTGTCACCCCTACCTCCCTGTCCTCGCCCCCAACCAGCTGATCTGCCTCTCGGTCTCCACTGTGGGAGTACCACACTTGGAACTATCAATCTCAAAGGAGGCTTGAACCAATCCCTATATGCTTGAGTAACCCCTGCATTTGCTATCCCCTAATCATATGGCCATGACCTAGCCACTAACTATCTAAATGATGTCACAACCTCATCTTCTAGTATAGGTCAGCCCCATGCGGTCTCCCTCATAGTATAGATGAAGATCACCACATACTAGTCATCAGGCCTGTCCTAAATGTCATTGAACTGTCAGACTACTCTATCAAGGAGGTATCTCTCGATCATCATATGCTCCCTGCCCTACATCATTCTATCCTATCAGGCAAAGAATAGTTGCTCAACATCATCATACCATGGGCCTATACCTATCCAAGGCCTCAAAATCAATACTGCCATCTCATCGATGACCCGTCATCAATGGGTGATGCCACCTATACCTATGTGAGTGAAAGTGATCTGGGCTTCGCCATACCGCCAGACAACTAGATCGTCTATATCCAATGCAACCAATGTGACCTATAGATAGAGTACACGAATCCTCTCTCATGCCCAAATGTGTACTAATGTGACCCTAACCCAAATGGCCCTGTTATCAAGATAGGAAAACTCATGAAGATCCCTGTATAGTGAGGCCAACATCACTGGGCCCCGAGAAAATAACTCCCCTCAGACAACCATCTGCTCCCAAGCTAGTCCCCATCTTGGACTAAAGTATCATCCCCGCTGATCCAATGTCACAAGACTTGGTATAATGGTAGCCATAATAAGTCTGTATGTTGGAACTATGCCCCATTATCTCTCCAAGTCAATCTACCCCTCGAGAAAAATGATTTGGTCTAATCTCATAACTGTGAAGTATACATCCCTCTCAGCATCTGCATCATAGATCACTCTCTCACTGTGGATAGGTAGGCATAGGATGCTCCAAACATCCTCAAGTGTGATGGTGGCCATGCCAGTGGGAAAGTGGAAGGAGGATGTGTTGTTGTGCCATCACTCCACCAAGGTTGTCATCATCCCCAAGTCGGTCCGAATAGGAAAAACATACACAACAAACCAAAGACCGAGAGTGCCAAGATACTCCTGAAGAAACACATGCATACCCTCTAGTCTCCACAATATCGGGCATCTATGCTCCCTCAAGTGAAGTATCTCAAGGTCCTCCTACACAAGAAGGGTCACTGCATCAAATTTTGAAAACAACTGGACCCTCGAACTAAGTTTTTGCTGGCCAAACTACAATTGTGGACCTATTTGCAATTGTGGCATAGTTTTCAAACTCCAAATTGCGTCGCGACGATGTAGTTTGACCATGCCCTGGAACCCTAACTTCTAAACAGGCCCACTATGACGCTGTTCGCACATGCAATTGTCTTTGCCTAGGAACCCTAATTTCTAAACTCGGTCGTGATGGTCCTCTATGCATATGTGATGCATTTAGAGGCTACATGATGCCGATTTGGCACTTGCAGTGGTTCTATATAGCACTACTTGAACCTAACCTAGTTTTAACTGTAATAAATGCACGTAAAATGATGAATTTAAAAGTTGAGAAAGGGGTACATACCACGGGTCCTGTGTCGGTTGGCCGCTAGTGTACTCATACTCTCTCTAGCATGTGTCAGGGAAGCTTTTGTTGCACCATCTCAATCAAGACTCAAAGCTCAAAGTTTAGAAATTTTCAAAGGCTAAGTGTGAAAGTGGTGTGAAAATGACCCTTTAGGGTCTATTTTAAGCCTAAAAATTAGGGTTTTTGACCTTTTTCAGCCATCTAGCTAGGATTTTGGTCCCCTGATCCCATTTTTTCTCAACCAAGGGCCATTTTGCATCATTTTTTGGTGTTTTAACATTTTTTTGGCATCCCAGAGCTTTTCTGGACCCCTTGAGCACCTTGTTCTCTTTTTTCACGAGATCACCCAAAAATCCAAATTTTCATTCGATCTCTCGAGAGGTAAATATACCAACATAATTCTTCTTGCTAGGGCAATAGTGGGGCATCTAAAATATCAATAAATTTTTTGAACTTTGATCATAGCAATTATTTCTTTAAACCAATGCAACAAGTACATTTCTTCAAAGAGGGGAAAAATGTAGACATGGAACCTTTACCGACACACTTGATCCTGATTACTAACATTGTTTCATCCTGAGTCACCTTCTTAGCTTATCATCACCTTTCATCTCTTAATTCAAAAAATCATTATTTATCTGATTAAGTCATTCTTCCCCATTGATTAAATTAATCAATTTAATTTAATTAACCCTACATCTTTATTTAATTAAATAATTCATTTTATTTGATTAAATCCCTAAGGTTGCCTTATTAAATTAGATAAATTAAACTTTGTTTAATTTAATATCATCATCTCTCTAATTAAATAAAGCAAATTTTTTTATTTAATTAAATCTAAAATCACTTTCCTCTCATCTTGATTTATTTCAACCCAAAAATTTAAATCAAATGGTCACATCACTTAATCTCTCATTAAATTAATTAAAATCTTGATTAATCCCATCTCCTAAATTCTCTAGATTTTTCCACTTGCACATGAAAATGCATTTAATTGATTTATTAAAATTGGCATTTTCTCTCAACATGGCATATTTATGGAATATTCCTCCAAGTTTGAAAATCCCTCCAAGTGGATTTGTACATCCAACAAAGCATTCACTCTCCTCTTACATGTCATTGTGCATTGAGCCAAGTGGCATTTAAGGCATTTTCCTTCCCTCTTCAACAAGTCATTTCACAAATTTGAAATCCACGTAATAACATTTATTGGTTCATTCATCAAAATGTGCACAACCTTCCTCCATTCACATCTTGACAAGTGGCACTTGGCCATTGGATGTTTAATAATCCCAAATTCATCCATTTTGCCTCTTCTTCTCTCAAGATCATCTATAAATAAGAGATTTTCCTTCTCATTATCCATCCACAATTTGAAAGAAAAATTATTATCTTCACATTTAGAGCAATTCCATCCATATCCTTGAGCATTTATCATCACCATAGCTAGGTTATTTCAGATTTTAGCAAGGAATTGTATTGTTCTTCAAAATCATCAAAGCTTACAAAGGAGTTCGGAAAGGGCCAATTTCTGCACATAATTGGCACCAATTCCCCCATGGGATTAAGACTTTGCATCTTAGAATAGGATTTCATTGCTTTCTTGGTTCATTTCTTCATTTTCATTCTTATTTTGAATATTGCTAATGAATTTCATGGGGAATCCTTGTTCTTACTTGCATATGAATCTAATAATTTTTTTTTTCTATGTTTGTGCAGGTATAGGATAGGGGTTCATAGAAGGAATTTAGGTTTTCCATTGGTGGAGAGGAGAAGCATAATGAAAAAATTAAACAACTTCTCTTAGTAATCACCATAGAAGCAAAACTTTGGCTAACTTGGTAGCAATGATTACAATTGTACTATGGAGGGAACGATAAGGAAGAAAAAATAGAAATATTGGGAATTCTATATGAATTGAAATGAAGAGGGAAAGGAGAAGCAATATAGTTACCATAAAGAATGGAAACATTTCATCATGATGGCCATGCACACAATTGTTGGAGGAATTCCTCTTCTTTCATTCAAAGTGCATTATATCTATTGGAATGTAATCTGGAGTATCTGTCAAAAGAGAAAGGTAGACCTATCCATATTCTTGTTATGGATTTTACATGGGAAAGAGTTGTGAACATTAGTCCTTGTCTTTCTTTGGTTCCAATATCTATTATAGCTCTGTCTAGTGTCAAGCCTTGAGATTTATGTATTGTACTTTCCCAAGCCATTGTCAAGGGGAGTTATGTTCGACTGCCCCATGTGATTGGGGTAATTTTGGGTTGTCTTGATCCCATGTTGGGATAATATAATTTGGGAAGTACACAACAACATATTCAGGTGGTTGAGGTGGTTTATCACCCCTAGTATATATGATAGACTTGACAAAACCAAATGATCCATTAACCAGGCTAGCTACCACCCAAATATTTGTTGTTAACAGTACTAGTTTTCCAATTGCAAGTAAGAGCTATTCTTGAAGTTCCTCATCATCATCATAATCAAGTGTGTTTTGTTGAGTAGTTTCAACAATACTAATTGTAATGGGAACATTTAACTACTGAAGCATTTTTCTATTGTGCAAGGGAAACAACCTATTTGTTGGGGATAAGTGAATAGCTGCATCAAAATCTTGGTTTTATCTAGCTGAAAGCATGGTGCTTGTTCGATCCATAAGAGTTTTCCAATCAGCTTGAGATTCCTAAAAATTTCTAATATTCAAAAGGAGTCAACAAAATTGTTGTTGTGTATCATACTATCCATGTTGGAAAAAGATTGTGTCGATCATAACAACATTAAAAGTGTGCCAAAGAGCCGAGGTCATGGAATGAGAAGTGTAGATAGGTCTATCCAAAATAGGTGGAAATTGTGCTAGGTCACCCATAAGTATGATAGAGGAACCACTAAATGGTT
The DNA here is from genome assembly GCA_007115665.2 of Sequoiadendron giganteum. Lineage (NCBI taxonomy): Eukaryota > Viridiplantae > Streptophyta > Pinopsida > Cupressales > Cupressaceae > Sequoiadendron > Sequoiadendron giganteum. Next base: position 589,044,798 of record CM021101.1, on the reverse strand, counting down.
GCATATGTCTAGTAGGAAATGCTTGTCATAATTGGTTATCTATTTTGAGTAACAAGTTGGGCCCCAAAAACCTCATTTCATCAATTAAGATGTACTTAATATGTTTGAAGTCCTCTTAAAATATGGTCAATAGTTTTCCTTTTAATGGATTCATATCTCTAATTGGTATCTGAAGAGTTGTATGCACTATAGAGGCACACATATTGTAAGCGGCCACCCTTGTTTGCGCAAAAGCAAGCAAAGGATTCAATCTATGATTTAGTGATGTATTTAGCGTTCTTCATATATTGTCTATAAGAAACGATTTACCTATACCAACAATACCTTGAATAATCATATGCAATGGTGATGATGAAGATGGGACAAGATGGTGTTGTTCAATGATATTTAGAGAAATCTTTTTCTTAGGAGATAGATGATGACAAAGTGTAGGTGCAGCTGATGGGTAAAGAGTATCTTCAGTTGTATGCAATTTACTTGTTGAGATTAACTCTACATCAATGTTATGTAGATTTTCAGGAACATGGTGTGTGCCCCACAAATAATTTAAATAGAATTCTTGTCTACCCAAGAGTTGCAGCTGGTCACAAGAAACATTATTTTTAGCACAAAGGTGAGAAATAAACTCTCATTTATATTCATCTACATAAGTCAAAGACTAGGTGCTATCGGTATCACTATCACCTTCCTCTTCACTGGTGGGGGGAGCAATAACTCTATTGACATGCCAAGGATAATAGTCAACAACATGAAACAACCTCTAATTCTGTGTTATACTATCTCTAATGAGGCCTATATCTACTTTGACATTTAGAAAAGTCTTGTATAGTAGAAATTCTGACCAAAAAAATATTTCAAAGGTATCACAATGCTTTTGGAGGTAGACTTGAATAGCAGGAAAACAATGATGATAGTAGGGTGTGGTTGTAAATGCCAACCCCCAATTTTGTGATTTTTCCAATATGTATACAATTGTGTAGATTGAATAAGGGATATAGTGTATGTCTAAGTTGGTCTCTACATGTAACAATGAATATAACTACTTGTAAGCTCATCACCATTATTAGATGTTATCAAATGGTGGAATGTTTTCCTACTCATGTTCGAAGATAGGAAATTTCATCTTGACATGACAAGGGGAAAATTTTACAACATATGGCATGTTTTTAGTGCACCAATCTAACGATCTATAACCATGTTATTTTGTCCCACAATTACTGTTGCACCAAAAGATTGACCTGTTAATGCCCAATACAACTTCCAGAGTTAACGAATCCACAGGAGGCGGTTAGTCTATGTCACGAATCCTGAGGGGAGAGTTGACCATTTGCCAATGAACTCCCCCTCAATGTTGCTTGAGGGGATTCGAACCCGGAACCTTTGGCTCTGCTATGACTTGTTGGAGCACAGTTGTCGTTGCACCAAAATATTGACCTATTAATGCCCAATATAATTTCCAAAGTTAATGGATCCATGGGAGATGGATAGTCAATGTCAAGAATCCCAAGGGGAGCGCTGACCATTTTCCAACATTTTCATCATGAAATTTTGATAGGAAAGCAATGATTTATCCCCAAATGAATTTGTATTTGAAAGTCTCCACAAGATATCAATATATATTTCAAACTTTGATGCATATTTGGAAATGTAGTTTAGCAGAATTTGTCTTGAAAAAACTAGCTGGCAATCAATGTTTGCTCACCAGATTGTAAGCATCTCAAAGTTGTGAATATTAACGTGCTTATCAGTTCTTAGTGGTTTATAGGATTTATTTGATTCACTTTCAATTGCCAATATTGATTATGGTTGTGCATTCCACAGAGCCTTGTAGTGAAATTGTAAATGGTGGCAGTTTTTCCTAAGGAATGTATACTAAGTATGATGGAACCCCTAAAAATTTATTGGTTCTATCATGAAGAATTGTGAAAAGTCTAGCTTTCTCCTTTGTGCCTTATTTAATGTCATGTTCATCATTGTGACAAGGTTTTATATTTATAAAACTTTCAAAATTTTGCCTAAAACCCTTGGTAATTTTAATTCTACATTGACCTATTTTCCCTATTCTCGGTCACTTAAGTGGTTACTTGTGTCATCATAGTCATTGATTTACTGACCCCTAATCTTAGGTTGACGTTCAACTTATGTCTTCCTCGATATTAATGGTTGAAGGCTTAATCCTAAATAAAATATGAATCCTTTGCCTTCATTATGGGTCATCACCTCATTTACCTACTCATGTCCCCATTTTATTAATAAATTTTGTGGCATTTGAAGATTTAAGCTTCGTATGGGCCATCTGATCAAAGGAATCAATCTTGGTCGTTCCCCTTATACATGTGTCGGTTTATTATTTCTTATTTTATTCACACGGGTTGGCGACCTTTGACAAAGTGTCTCATATAATGGTAGATAGTGTCCCTTTGGTAAGGATGACTGGCACTTCTCAAGGAGGATCAATGACTGATGGATTGAAGACATGGAAAAACCTATGCTACTCCTCACGAGCCCATCTTGTTTTATTTCATATTATTTTAAAGGCACAGACTATCGGGCGATAGCCACATGGTACTTTCTAAAGGTGAATCTATTCCTTCATAAGGTGGTAGATGTTGTTTGAGGAGTGATCAATGATATACAGTGCAACACATGTTCTAATTTGGGCTTTCCCCACACCCCCGTTCATCTGTAGTTGTATGAAGGGATAGTCTTACGAGCTAGCAGGCGATGTGACACCTATCATTTCATGAGGTTCGATGGAATTTGAAGATGGAGTTTTGTTTTGAAAGGATTGATTTTGATGGTCAATGAGTAGTGATGTGGCTAAATCTTGGCCACTCCATGCCATCATGTGTGGGCCCCTCCTATGTTTTGTATCTTTTAATGAGAAAGCGGGAATATGCCATGTGGAATTTTTAAAAGGGCTTAACTGGTTTTGAATGAAGATGGAATACTTCCAAATTTGGCCAAAAGGATACTATTTATAAACTGCGCTATTTTCATCTTTATTCTTTAAGGCACATGCTTGAGATCTTGATTGTCAATTCTATTAGCCATTGATATGTGTGAAATGGGTGGTGATAAATCATGGCAGTGTACGAACCAATATCTTGAGATCAAACTAGGATCAATCTCTATTGTTTTTGATGAGGAGAAAAACATGTGAAATAATTCCTACGAGCGAGTGAGTAATTATTGAAAGAAGGTTTTAAGTGATGCTAAGTATAGAGTGGATGTTTATCTACTCAGAGCTTTTCTATTTTAAAAAGGGGAATTAAAGCACAATTAAAACTCAATTATAAGTGGTTGCATGGTAATCTACTTTTTGATGCATTTTTTAAATCATGATCAATGGTCAAGATAAAGCGGATCAAGGTAGACTGTTGTCAGCTCATGCACACAATATTTCTTTGAAGAATTAATGGTTGGCACACCTACATGGCTCACTATAAGAGGGACTAATTGCTACATTTCTCATTTAGAAGTTGCATTGAGTTTGTATCTGACAAAATAATTGGTAAATGTCCTTTAGGAGGATGAATAAGTCTGGAGAGTCTATTATGCCAATCCGGAGGTCTAGGACACTAATTTTTCTCGAGCCTGAGAAGAATAATCAGGTGGATTAAGTTGATATGTAGGAAGCTCCTGATACAACAAAGGATAGAAGAGGACGTTAAAAATTTAAGAAGTGTCATGTTAGGAGCCATTACCGCCTAAGTAACTGAACAGTTTCAAAAGAATCAGTCAAGTTCAAAGGAAAAGAGTTGATGAAATATTAAAAGAAGACAAAGAAAAGGTGCAAGTATTGTAAGGCTTATCTGAGAAGTCTTAGTTATTCCAATGAGTTTTCTAATAGCCCTTTAGACAGTGAGGGTGACACTAACTTAGAGGGTGATTATTATCCCCTCTCTCTACTACCATTTGATGATTCTGATGAGGTGGTTGTGATGGCTCCTTTAGTTCCACCATGAGCAATGTATGGGCTAGTATCATCTGAGGCTAATGACTTAGAGTGATGACTGTGTCCCATTTTGGTTTTTGATGACACCATAGCCCTTTTGTAAGGATTTTCCTATTTTAAGTTCATGTGATTTCTTGTTTCTAGTGTTGATGTGCCAGAGTTCCTAGCACTAGGTTATACGCATATTTTTGTTGGGGTTGCGACTGTAGAATCTTATTTGGTTGGAAAGAATGAGGATGTTGCTGCTACAACCGACTCTCCCTCTTGAGGAGTTAGTGGGTCTACATGCAAGGGATGTGGAATGATGTCTTTTACTCTTCCATTTTCCTCAATGATGGCATGTAAACAACTAGGGACATCTCAAAATTTGGTGCAGATGATATCAAAATGAAATTAATGTAAATGTAAGCGATATTGATTCTTGTTGCGCCCTTGTTCTTTAGAAAGGATTTTTGGGCTCATTACAATGGTCGGACTTTTGAGTTTCAATAGGGTTTTGGGTGAATGCTTATCTTAGAAAAGGCATTTTGAATAGGATAATGGTAAATTGGCTAGTATATGGTCTTGGGGAATGATGTTTTGTATGTAACAATCTTAAACTATTTTTATATAAACTATTTATGTAGAAATGAATATTTATCTAGAAAGAAATACTCTTTTATGTATATTTCCTACAAGTTACGAATGAAAATGCTAATGGTGTTGTCATTTATATTCAAATGGTTATGTTTGAATGAACTATCCTATTCTCAACTTTATCTCAAGGATTTGATTAAAATACTTGAAGAGGTATAAAATTTGAATGAAATTGCTTAGGATTGATAAGTAGTGAGTGTTTCTTTTAGGCATTTTAAGTTTCGATAGTCTGCAAAGAAGTATGAGGGTAGTTCATATACTTATAGAATTGAGTAGTTTGTGTATTACAAATCCTTTTATATTTGACTCTATTGCTCCTATTGTTTAGGCACTGGTCAATTTATCATTGAAATCTAGCATGAAAAATGAGAAAGTAGCACATCTAGCCTGGAACTCAAAATAAGAACAACACTCATTTAAGATCCTTGTTTAATGAACTATGTGTAGGATGGAAATAATGTGATTCATAGAAAATGAATAGTCATTCACTTAAAATATATTCCAAATCTTCAATGGGATGGGTTTTATTTGCATTCAACTAAGAATTAATATGTTATTAATTTGATATATTTCATGAAGATTTAATTTGGGATTACCCCCGCTAGTTTAACAAAGCCAAAAGTGAAGGAGTAAGGATCAAAAAATCCTAAGCTCATTGTGTTGGCCACTAACCTTACAATTTCTTCATTATAAGAGGTGGTGGCAACTTCTCAGAGAATTATTAGGTTATGCTAGAAAAATCATCAACAAAAATGGTGACTCTATTGGGGACAACTTTGAATTCTCCAATTGTAGACTCTGAATCATAGAGTCGGTAATTTAGTGAATCTGAAAAGTCTGGTCATATATTAAAATTTTAAACCTAGAAGTGAGTTTTTTGTAGTAGAAGTTCAAAGAATTTGTGTGACTCTATTATGGGAGAAGACCCAGATAGGAATTCAGTCTTAAAAGAACTTCATAATTCTTAAAGTTTAGTCCTCTATGAAGGGAGGTGGTGACTCTATCTCAAAGAACTTGATGAAAATGTGAAGAACATTTCAAATTTACAAAGACTTCCAACCAGGAAGGAAAATCTACAGTAGCTGCAACATATCTAGGTATTCTCCATATTTTAGTTTTCAAAAGGCATAAGTCTATCTATGAAAACCATATTTAAAAGTCTTGAATTTTTTTTTGAGTCCCTATTAAGTGAAAATAAGCACTAAAGAAAAGGGAATAGTGGAAACTTTCTTACATACTTCAATATTATTATCTTGCAACCTTTATTATGAAGTGAAAGTATGCAATATTTTTGAAGAAACTCATTTAGAAGGTCTTAAGCAAGTTGAGATAAGCTAATGCATTGTGAAGGCTTAAGATCATGTTGTAAAACAAGATTGAGTTATCTTGTGTAACTATAAGGTTGATAGGAAAAGGTTTATGAAAATGTATCATCAACCTATGCATCCTAGTGTGAAGCCCTTGCCATGTAATAAAATAAATTTTAGCATTGGAAGACATAGAGCAATAAATTTCAATGGTATTAAAGATTACCCAAATGTTATTTCATCTAACATCATAGATAAGTTACTAAAATGCAGTGGTACAAAGTGTGAATCAACATGTAATCATTTGCAAGAATTCAATAATTTAATGGATGACTTTGAGGTAGATCATGAGGATCTGATCATGAGGTTGTTTGTGCAATCTCTAAAAGGAGATTCAAGAGATTGGTTCTCTGATTTACCACTATGATCTATCTACTCTTGGGAGGAGTTTAAAGTAGTATTCATAGAGAAATTTGGTGAAAGGATCAATTCTATTTCTTTTCTTAATAAATTTATGAACATTGAAAAGAGAAGGATGAGTTGGCTCCAACATTCAATCTAAGATTTGCTAAAACATTGAGGGATATAACTGATTTCATGAGATTAAGTGATGAAGTATGTGTGGTTGTTTATTTAGGATCTTTTGATAGAAATATGAGCTATCTATTAAGGGAAAAGGGTCCTAAAACTTTGCATCAAGCATACGAGATAGCTATGAATATTGAAAACAACCAAAACTATGGAATACCAAGGAATTTTTTGTCTACAAGTGTTTGCTTCCCTAAGACACCAAATGTTGATGAAAGGTTTAAGATATAAATTTAAAATAAAGGTCATAACACTTACATCACTATTGTTTCAGCTTACACAACATTCCATAATGCTGATCACAAAGAGCTCCAAACACATTGTCAAGAAGCTACATGCATTTGTGATCATATGGTCTCTTTCAAGGCCTCTCTTGCATTAGGAAACAAAAAGAAGAATCATCATATGATCTTTATGAAAGATTTATAGATACTATGCCTGCAATTCTTGAATGTCATAGACCTGAAAATTTAGTGTGCATTGATTTATTTTATGAATCTTATGAACCACATTTGAGTGCTTTACTGGAGTGAAAGCATGTTAGACTTGACCAAGTGTATGAATAATTTTCTCATTTTGAAAAGATTTGAGATGACTATCAAGGAGCTATCATGTTTTCAACCCATGATAACAATGATTTTGCTGCTCCATATGAGTTAAGTAATGAGATATCACATGAAGAAGAAGAGAGAAGACTAGAGGTTGAGAATGCATGCCTTGGTGAGATCGGTTAAATGTGTAGTTTTGATTTTTTTTAAGATTCTAATACTTGCAGTCCTATGGATGACATAAGATTGAGCATTCAATTTGAAAATTCTGAGCATATTTGCAATATTGATGAGCCGTTTTATTGTAGTAGTGATGATGGCATTAAGTATGATCAATTCTCTATTGATTGTGATTGTCCTCATGAGGAAGAGATAGAATCATTTACTACAAATGAGAAGTATGCTGACAATGATGAGAATCTGAGTAATAGGATGCTACCACTTTTGGTTGATAGTGTTATGGAGCTGGAAGAGCCTTATGACCATGATACCTCAAATCATGTTGACATGACATAAATTTCAGATATGTGTATTGAACAATCAAAGGATGAAATGAAATATAGTATTGTTTGCTATTAGTTCAAGGCTGATTGTGATTATGCCAATGAAGAGGACACTAATTACAATGATTCTAAATGTAATGATGATTTGAAGGATTTGGGCCTTCCTGCTGAGGAGGTTGAGGCTCTTATGTAAAAAATAAATATAACATAAAATCCATTGTTTGATGAGCCTCCAATTTCATAAATTGATAAAATTGGTGATTCTTATTGGTACAGAGATAATCCACTCTTTGTTGAGAGTTCTAATGATGTATTTCACACATGGCTAGAGTGTGGTCTTGAGCAAACAAAGAAGCATATTGATGAACTCTTCAAGGGAATTTCCTATGACTGTTTTACATTTAAAATAGGTGTTGTAGGTAGGATTGAATATCATGAGGCCAACTACTTGGAGGAGTTTGAATATTTTTAGTTTCCAATTCACTTGGAAGGTATTTCTATGAAGCATGACAATGAGATGAATAGCGAGAAATGCTATTTTCAATATGAACATATTTCATATGATGAATATAACACATATGTGTCATCTAGTGATGAAAGCTTATAGTTTATGACTGATTATAGAATGAAGAATGAAAAAGATCATATTGGTAGTGGTATGATTAGAAAAGTTGTGAGAGATGTCAGTAATAGTGTTGGTAATCAACCAAGTTTTAGTGGTGAAATTTTTTTACTTATAAGAGGAAGGTAGTACTTGTTGCAGTGGTATGGAAAAGGTACATATGTATTGAAGGAAATTGGTTCCTTCAATAGGTTGGTTTTTGATAGGGGTAGGAATGGGCCCTAAGTTTTAGTGGCCTAGTGCCACTAATAGGGAGATGAAGCTTGGATTATATTGAAGGATGCATAATAAAATATGCATCTCACAAGAAGGTTTCTGGAAAAGTGGAGATTAGGTCTCCTATTTCTAGCTTTTTGGGCCTCTGTATGATTTTGTAAATAGTTTGTTTCTTTATGTTTTATTATTGTTTGTTTTATTTTTTCCTTTTTTTCTTGGTCTGCTGCACCCATTGATTCTAGGATATCACCATGCCTATGAGAGGCATGTGCACCAAACAAGATCCACTAATGGAACCCCTAAAAAGTTCTTTGTTCTATCATGAAGAATTGTAAAAATTCTTGCTTGGTCCTTTGAGCCTGATTTAAGTTCATGTTCCCATCATTGCGATAGGGTTTTATATTTATAAAACTTTCAAAATTTGTCCTAAAACCCTTGGTCGTTTTAATTTTACATTGACCTATTTTCCCCATTCTCGATCACTTAAGTGGTCACTTGTGTCATTGTAGTCATTTATTTACTGACCACTAATCTTAGGTTGATGATCGCCTTATTGCTTCCCTGATATTAATGGTCAAAGGCTTAATCCTAAATAAAATATGAATCCTTTTCCTTCGTTATGGGTCATCACCTCATTCACCTAGTCATGTCCCCTTTTTATAAATAACTTTTATGGCATGTGCAAAATTAAGCTTTGTATGGCTTGTCTGATCAAAGGAGTCAATCTTGGCCATTCCTTGTATACTTGTGTTTGTTTATTGTTTCTTATTTTATTCACACGAGTTAATGGGCTTTGGCCACATGTCTCATATAATGGTTGACCCAGTCTCCTTGGTAAGGATGACTGGCACTTTTCAAGAGGGATCGACGATTGATGGACTAAAGAAATGGTCATATCTGTGTCACTCCCCATGAGCCTATCTTATTTTATTTCATATTATTTTAAAGGCATGGGCTAGCACACAATGGCCATGTGGTACTTTCTAAAGGTAATTTTTTTCCTTCACAAGGTGGTAGATTTTGTTTGAAGAGTGATCAATGGTATACAATGTAACACATGTTCTCATTTAGGATTTCCTCATTCCCTTGTTCATTTGTAGTTGTATGAAGGGATAGTCTTACAGGCTAGTGGGCTATGTCACACCTATCAGTTCATGAGGCCCGATGGACTTTGAAGATGGATTTTTATTTTGAAAGGATTGATTTTGGTGGTCGACAATTGGTGATGTCGCTAAATCTTGGCCACTCCCTATAATCCCGTGTGGGCCCCTCCTATGTTTTGTATCTTTTAACGAGCAAGCGAGAATATACCATGTAAAATTTCTAAAAGGGCTTGACTGGTTTCTAATGAAGATGGAATGCTTCCAAATTTTCCCAAAAGGATACTATTTATAAACTGCGCTATTTTCAGCTTTGTTCTTTAAGGCACATGCTTGAGATCTCAGCTATCAATTCTGTCAACCATTGATATGTGTGAAATGGGTGTTACTAAAGCATGGTAGTGTCTAAACCGATATCTTGAGATAGGATCAGGATCAATCTCCATTTTTTTTGATGAGGAGAAACACAAGTAAAATAATTTCTATGGGTGAGCGGGTAATTATGGAAAGAAGGTTTTAATTGATGCTAAGTATAAAGTGGAGGTTTATCTACTCAGAGATTTTCTATTTTAAAAAGAGTCATTAAAGCACAATTAAAACTCAATTATAAGTGGTTTCATGGTAATCTACTTGTTGATGCATTTTTTAAATCATGATCAATGGTAAAGATTCAAGGGATCAAGGTAGACTATTTTCAGCTCACACATACAAGATTTCTTTAAAGAGTTAATTGTTGGAACATTTGTATGGCTTGTTATAAGAGGTACTGATTGCTACATTTCTCATTTAGAAGTTGCATTGAGTGTGAGTCTGAGAAAAAAATTGGTAGATGTCCTTTGGGATGATGAATAAGTCTGGGGAGTCTATTAGGCTAGTCCGGAGGTCTAGGAGACTAAGTTTTCTTGAGTCTGAGAAGAATAATTAGGTGGATGAAGTTGATATGCAAGGAGTTCCTAATACACCAAAGGATAGAAGAGGATGCAAAAAAATTAAGAAGCGTGGTGTTAGGAGAAATTACCACCTAAGGAAATGAATAGTTTAAGAAGAATAAGTCAAGTCCAAAGGCAAAGAATTGGTGGAATATTTAAAATTAAGACAAAGAAAAGGTGCAAGTATCGTAAGGATTATCCAAGAAGGCTCTATTATTCTAGTGAGTTTTCTAATAAGCCTTTAGATAATGAGGGTGACACTAACTTGGAGGGTGATTATTATCCCCTCTCTGGTACCATCTAATGATTCCAATGAGATGGTGGTGATGGCTCCTCTAGTTCTACCACTAGAATGGAATGGGCTAGTATCCTCTGAGGCTAATGACTTGGAGTAATGACTGTGTCCCATTTTTGTTTTTGATGACACCATAGCCCTTTTTATTAGGATTCTCCTATTCGGAATTCATGTGATTTCTTGTTTCTAGTGCTGATGTGGAATTTTTTTGAGCTGGTGTATAGGAGAGGGGTATATGCAGGATCATCATGGAAAAATAGGCCCTTAAGTGGCGATGAAAATTCAGAAAATCAGAGTTAGGCAACTTGACGTAAAAATTTGAATAAGTTATCTATATTATTTCAAAAATATGTAAGAATAGAATCTGTAGCAAAATGAATGTAGTTTCTAAACTACTAGGCTTATTTAAAAAAAATCGATTTGGTGAAAATTTGAAATTTCAATATATTAGTACTTAAATTTTAGGGAAAAAATAAGAAGTAGGTGTTTGTTTGACCACCCTAACCACAATAAAATGATAATATTTTTTTATAATATTTTAGATGTAAGTAGACGACTCATGTACCAATTTGATGCATATTTTTTTGTAATTTTTTTCCAAGTAAATAATTAATTATAAAAAATTTATTACAACTTTTAAAAAATATAAAAACTTGTTTTTCTGACCACCTTAACTTGGTCAAAACTTCATGAAATTCAATTTATTTTTTAATCCTATAGTATGCAAATCATAGAATATGACACATGTTTCAGATTCAAGAAATGTGATACCATTTGAAAGCTATAGATGTTTCTCAATCAGCCTATCAATCAAGACTTTAGTCATAATTCAAATAGAAAATGAATAATAATTATTTATTAAATTCAAAGTAAAGCATAATTTATATTGGTGGAAAGCTAGGAATCTCCTTTAAAAACCCTTTTAGTTTCATCAATTTTGGGTAAAAAAAAGTCGTCAGCCACATGGGCCATCATATCACTTACATATCACCACTTTTTGGCCCATAATGATCTTGCACATATCCAGAGGTACTAGACTTCCTAGTGCTAGTTTATGCACATATTTTTGTTGGGGTTGCAAGTGGAGCATCTTATTTGGTTGGCAAGGATGAGGATGTTACTGCTACAATCGACTCTGCCTCTTGAGGAGTTGGCGGGTCTACATGGAAGGGATGTGGAATGATGTCTTTTACTCTTCCATTTTCCTTAATGATGCCATGTAACCGACTAGGGACATCTCCAAATGAAATGAAATGTAATTGAGTCTGATGCTTCTAGCTCCCTTTTTCTATGAAAGAGATTTCTAGGCTCATTACAATGGTCAAACTTTTGAGTTTCAATAGGGTTTTGGGTGAATTCTTATCTCAAAAAAGGAATTTTGAATAAGATAAGGGTAAATTGGCTAGTATATGGTCTTGGGGAGTGATGTTCTGTATGTAAAATTCTTAAGCTAGTTTTATATAAACTATTGATGTAGAAACAAATCATTTTTTGGAAACAAATACTCTCCTATGTATATTTCATACAAGTTATGAATGATAATGCTAATGGTGTTTTCATTTATCTTTGAATGGTTATGTTTTAATGTACTATATTTTTCTCAGCTTTAACTCAAGGAGTTGATTAAAATGCTTGAAGAGGGTATAAACTTTGCACGAAATTGCTTAGGATTGATAAGTAGTGAATGTTTCTTTTAGGCATATTGAGTTTTCATAGTCTGCAAAGTAGTATGAGGGTAGTTCATCTACTTCTAAAATTGATTAGTTTGTGTATTACAGATCCTTACATATTTGACTCTATTGCTCCAATTGTTTAGGCACTCACTAATTTATCATAGAAATCTAGATTTAAAATGAGAAAGTAGCACACCTAGCCTGGAACTCAAAATAATAACAACACTCATTTAAGATCCTTGTTTAATGAACTATGTGTGTGATGGAAATACTTTGATTCATAGAAAATGAATAGTCATTCACTTAAAATATATGCTAAATCTTTGGTGGGATGGGTTTTATTTGCATTCAACTAGGAATCAATCTATTTTTAATTTGATATATATCATGAAGATGTAATTTGGGATTGCCCTCCCTAGTTTAACAGAGCCAAAACTGAAGGAGTAAGGATCACAAAATCCTAAGCTCATCGTGTTGGCTACTAACCTTACAATTTCTTCCTTATAAGAGGTGGCAACTTTTTAGAGAATTGTTAGGTTCTGTTGGAAAAATCACTAACATAGAAAATTTGGTATCCATTTGCACCGTGTTCACCAGTTGTTCATAATCCACAATTGGGTCCATGCAAGAAATTTGTGAACTATCAAGAAAACAAGGGTCCCCCAAATAAGAGTGGTGGACTCTTGATATTAACTATTCTGGGGAACGAGGATTCCATGTTGAAACATAGTGATCAAAGAATATTTTTTCCTATTGAACCTCGTGTGGGTTATGTTTGTATTTTTTCTAGTTGAACCCCAAAGTTCTCTAAAGGGGAGCCAGTCCTTATGTTCAATAAATACCTAGGCTAGTGGCCAACACAATGCGTAAATAATTTTGAGATATTTAATCTTGCACTTCAGGATCTATGGGACTTGGGAGGATATTTCCCTACTATGTTCATTCTAATTTATTAAATGGAGAACACATCTACACAAATGGGTTCGTACTATTGGAAAATGAACAAAATTCACTAAGGATTTGGTTGATCCTTAAGTAAATAATTATCCATTTACTAGGAATGAGGGTATATTTCAAATTCATATCTCAAAATTGACCGAATTTTAATAAGTATTTTTCTTATTTTCAGCCTATGGCTAAGCTTATCACTAGCTCATTGATTGCATAATTTCTTGAGAAATAGGATAGTGCCTCATCAATTGGGTAAATGGATTCAAATATGCAATACCCAGTAATACACAAATTATTTAATTCTGAAATAGATGGACTATTTTTGTAATGCCTTGCACTACAACAAATCACAATATCCAAAACATCACTTCTTACAGAATCTCATGAAAATTCTTATAGACCTATGACTCTCCTCAAGAGTTTAATTAACTCTTTGAGCTAAAGAAAAAATAGAGCCATACATTGAGTTAAACCATTGAAAATAAACAAAAGGATCCTTGATATTTTCAAATATAATCTACAAAAATGGAAAAAAGAAAGTGCATTATTTACAATTTAGATTTGTTTTGATATTGATAATTCATGTAAAACTATTTAAGACTATTACATATAAGACTTATACCCAAGATGATTTTTCAGTATATTCATCAAGTCTTCAGGATTATATCTTTCCTAAACTTAAATTCTACCCTGACCATTCTAGACTCAAAATTTTGACCTTTTTAATGAGCCTTTAAATCTCTTTTATAGACTAAGGGAGCAACAAGCATTGGGCTCATTACAGTTACATTTCAAAAATATTTCATTTTAGAATAATTTGAATTTCATTTCAAAAATTCCCCGATAGTGACTTGTAACCATTTACCAAGCAGAGGAAACTAACATCGCAAAATCCAGTAGGAAGGCTCACCAATCCCACCAAAAGTAACCTCAACTACCAGAAAAAACATGCATCCTACATCCACATCAAGGCAAAATATTCATAGCATCAACCTTACAAACTTCCATGTTTAGCATAAATACACAAAACCATAATACATAGAGAAAACAAGAAAAACCACCTCAAAAACATCATTATCATAACAAAATTAAGACCCAAAAGCCACTTCCATCACCTAGAACTAGAAAAAGCAATGACACTAGAGCCATAATACACACGCCTACTTTGCGTCTTTGCAACAACTGGAGGAGAAACCACCACTCCTTCTTCATCTTTGTCCTTGCCTACCATGGAATAATCACACCCACTCAGAGTATTTACAAAAATTGTGGATAACACAAGCACTTCCTCCCCTAGGGCAGCCAGTTGGTTCAGAATCATGAGGTATTCTCAGTACCTTGAGTCCGTTTTGGTCTCACTATTAGATGAGCTATCAATAATAGCAATGGGGGAATTATGTCATCCATAGGAATCCCAAGTGTAATGAATCTTTCTTCGTATTCCCCTAAAAAAAAATTCAGCCTTTTTTCCCTTTTCCTTTGTCACCTCTGTAGTCGTGACTTGGCCTCTAGTAATAGCCGTTATGGGCTTCTTGCCACAGGTATCCTCTTTGCCTTCTCCCTTCAAAATTGAAGTATCCTTAGGAGTGCTCTATTCATGCATTAGAATATCACCATAAGGCTTCTACATATTAAGCCTCAGAGATCTTTGCACTGATGGTAAAGAGGTAATTGGCTTACTCATCTTACCCAGATATACAATTTTATGCACTTAGACTAGAATAATCACCACTCACTGCATGAACATGGAAAATTCAGACTCCTGATTGTAATGGAAAAAATGAAAACCCTTAATCTACATTTATTGAGAAATTTGGTGATGTCAATCATCAATGTTCAATGAAAGCACATGCACGAACAAAAGATCACTCATTGGCATCCAATTCATCACCTTTTACTTCCCAAGAGCATGGAAATTCACATATCACTCTTCATGATTATAAGCAATTAATTCTCAAAATGCACAAAGGTCGATTTGAACACACTTGAAGAGTATATGCCATTAATGCTTGCTCCTTGCAGAACAAAAAAAACCATCACATGTGTGTGTCTATTTTTGAATGTTAACCATTGATCCATTGATGAGGTGGTAAATCAAACAACTCCCATTGAGTTGACTATATTTTAATTTTCTATGATCATCATTCATCTATTTCTGGTCAATAACGTTCATCCACAACAGAAACCACATCCTTCATTTGTGGGTTAGACCCAGTTCCTACCTTGGTGGATCAATCCATATGTTGCAAGCTATCCAACCACATAGTTCTTAATAAGCGCTCACCTTTTTCTTGTGAGCTAGTGGGGAATGGCATTGATAGATCACTATAAATGATCATCACCATCGGCTTAAAAAAATATGCCATAAGCTCGATAGTGGAGATTAGGCCCAACAAACATATAAGGAAACACATTCTCATCTCACAGATCCCACACCAAATAACCATCCAACACTTGAAACCAGTGAGCCAGCAGGGAACGACCTAGATCAGATCTTGAAATTAGATGGCTCCTAACCTGCACATGCGATAAAGTTAGTACTAAAAGCAGGGCCATGACTAGGCCAATGACAATGAGACCCTTGGGGCATGACTTAAACATAAGTCTTTTGAAAAATATTTTGGCTCAGCTTAGGGAAATTTAAAGTGTGTAAATGAATGGGGTGACCGACCCTCCTAGAAAAAGGGGCTAGTGATAAAATTCATTTGAAGGCTTTAAATGATGACTTAAATGATCGAAAATCGGCTATGACAAGTCAACATGGAAATAAAAGACTGAGGGCTTATGATAAAAAGTAGTGAAATGAGGGTTTTCTAATACAAAATCCTTCCCTATATTTGGGGACAAGGACTCCAAACACTTGATTAGACCCAGGTGTTACTCAAAAAAATTCAAAACTTTGGGAGCTTCACTAGTGGCTCATGCTTGAGGACATATACCCCTAGTGCATATAACGAGAATCCAAAATCTTGAATAGAAGCAGACCAACAGAAAGGCACAATAAACCAAGATAAGAACAATAAACCATATACATTGATTACATGGGTCCAGAATGTAGCTTTTATTGTCGATCTTAGAAGCCTCCCTTAGTTTCTTAGACTTCATTCTCCAAATTTGAGGCCCAATGGACCCTAAAACTTAGAATTTCTTCTTTCCTCTATCAAATACATTATCCTGTGTACATTATAATGTATCAACACTCATACTAGGTGCCTCTACACAATCGACTCCATCATAACCAACATGGTCAACCATTTTTCTAAAAATTTCTTGCCCAAAATTCAACTCTGATGTATTCTTATTTGGTTGTGTTGAAAAATAAAATATCCATATTCCATTTTATCATCCCTATCATCAGTTTTGTCCTCATATTCAAATTTCATTTGAGGCTGAGCACTTCCATAAATATTTTGGTATAGACCTTGTGAGCAATCCTCAAGTGTATCAAAATAGAAAGATTCAAATTCAAGATTTTGCTTGCAGTAGAAATTAGAACAAAGAAAAAGTTCCAAATATCCCAACCCAAACAAATCAACACTCATATTGTCTTCCACACGAGTGTTCTTCCCATTTGATGAGAATATTTTCATAATTAGATCAAAAAGGTATGGGGCATGAGTAAAGAAACACATGAAACCAATCTCACATTGATCAATAACACATCCACTGTTGCTTTGATCACCAAGTAGCTCTTTATTCCATTCAAAAGATCTTGCATTGTCAACATGATTTAAAAATTCATCAAATTTCTTTTCCTTGTCAACATGTAATGGAGTTAATCTAGGATCAATGCAATCATCTAGATGCACAATGTTCTCACTAAACATTTAAACTCTCCCTTTACTAGAAAATGCATCATTTTCCTTTATCCATGGGGTTAATAGTTCAACAACCACCTCACAAAAATGATCTTGAACCACATGGACATGAGTACATTCATTAAATCTAATATCATCACACTGGACAATCACTGCCTTATCTTTGACACTTTCCTTAGCAATATTACTACATTCAAGAGGTCATTTTCATGAGGAATTATGCTCTTAGCTTCAGAATTTCCACCATATAAATCAATACCAGGTACAATTGGCAACATACTTGAACTAGATTATTGGTTGTCATCAGATGTAGTTTGTTCATTCACTTGTGGGAAAGCAACCTTACTAACAATTGTACTACTACATCCTTCATGTGAATAAGGGGTTGTTGATCCAAGGCTACCATCTTCAAGGATGAAATAATAAACCTTAATATCAGCCTAACTTTCATTCCTTCTTGTTTGACTTATATTAGATCCAGTATATTCATAGGTGGTATTCACCAAGGATTCATCAAGATCCTTGAGAAAGAGTGGATTATTCCTACACTAGTAAGAATCATCATTTATCATCTCATCTAATGGTGAGGATTCATCAAATAAGGGATTCTACCACACCTTCACTATTGTCTCACATAACCTCACATTCTTAGCATCAAAATTCTCATCCCTAGAATCATAATTCTTAGAGGTGATTCTATTAGTTGTTCAGTTCATTTGCTACTGCTATGTTTAAATTCAAGCATTCTTTAAAATTAGAATCATTGTGTTTGTTATGTATTGGAAAGGATTTTAGATCAAATTTTATTTCATTGTCTATGTTTTCCATGATTTATTTCTTAATTAAGAATCATTTGTGAATCTGAGATATCCTAAATTATCATTTTAATGGATTATATGCAAAAAGGAACAATTACTGTTCAAATTAGTGAAGTTTGCAATGGAATAGTTTACTTCTAAAACAATTAGTTCAATTTTAATTGGATCTTAGAATTCAAAAAACTAGATAAGATTAATCTTCCATTCTTTAATAATATGAGTTGACTCATAGTAAACCCTCTTTGTTTTATTGCCATTTTAAGGTTATTTAGAATAAGTTAGGAAATAGGAGAATAGAATAGAACTGCTCTTGATTAAATAGGTGTAGCATAAAAATGCTCCTAATCGAGCTAGAACCAATGAAACCCCCCAAAAAACTAATCCAACTCTTATCGCAAATAGCTTCAAACACCCTTGGGTTGACATTTACTAGATTAAATAAGTAAGAATTGTGATAGCAATGACTTCCTACCATCATTTCTAGCACCGTTGTCGGGGAAGATTTGGCTTCAAAATAAAATCTAAAGCTTTAAGTGTTAGGAATAATTTATCTATTAGTTAATGAACAGGTATAGAGACCAGTCTGGAAGACTTGTAAGAGGAGATTTAGAGGTATACCTATAAGGATCCTAGTCTAGTACTACAAGTTCACCTAGGACAGGATCTACCCAGTCAAAAAATATGGGAGACAGAGATCAGGAGGAGGAGGTTCCTAACAAAACGTTTTCCTTTCCTATTGCCATAAATCACCAAGAAAATGAACCACCAATAAAAAATATCTCACCCTTTATTTTGCCTACATTTCGTGGGAAAACTTTGGAAGATCCTGATCATTTTTTATTCGAGTTCAAAGTATTATGTCAAACTTATGATTATACTTCTGAAAATCAAAAATTGAAATTATTTCCATCCACTCTTAAATAATCAACCTTGCGATAGTTTATGGGATTGAATGAAAACTCAATAAACACTTGGTATGAAATGGATACAATCTTTCTAGATAAATATTAGGATTATTGTAGAGATTGTGATAGAAAGGAAGAACTATTTAAAATGAGGTAGTTGGAAGAAAAGAGCTTAGAGGACTATGTAGATAGGTATCAATTCATTATGCATAGGTGTGGAAATGGTTTAGATCAAGAAATTAGTAAATATATATTTCTAAAAGGCATTGATGATGATTGTAGAGAAGCCCTAAATTTGATAAGAAAAGGAGATATTAATAAACAAACATCCTCCTTCATCTTATTTGTCATCTTAATAAAAGAACAGTTGAACCTTTGTCCATTTACTATCCTAAATCTAAGGATAAGCATCCACTAAGAGAATGTCCTCTTAATCAGGTAGATCTATGTGAGAAATTTGAAAAGAAACATTCTACTAGAAAATGTAGTTTCCTTCTAGAAATTAGGAATCAGATGAAAAATCCAGCACTAGTAGAAGAAGAATTGAATTTTGTAGGACAAAAATAATTTAACCCTACCTTTGGTCAACCTAGAAATAATTCTAATTGGGGTTAAAATTAGTGGAATAACCAATGGAATCCCCAATCATAGTGGAACCCTCAGCAAATGAAAAATCCACCTCCAGCTATGAAAAACCCTTGGGTACCACCATGGGGGCAACCTGAATATCCATAATGGAACTAGACTTAGTGGCAACCAAACCAGCCTCAATGGTAGTACAATCAGACCTAATGGTAGCCTAATCAGTGGCAGCCTAATCAAGGAAACAATCAATGGAAAAATCAAGGGAAAAAGAAACCCTGGAATCATAATCAGGCAACTAGACAAAACCAACCATCAAGCTCTGAACCAGTCAATCAAACTTAGATACCTGCTCAGCTAGTTCCCAATCCCAAGAATGTTAAACCTCAAAAACTTGTCTATAATGTTGATTCGAACATAGCTAACCTGAATAACATTAAAATAAAGGATATTAATTTGATGAATAGAGTTATATCATCAAAAATGGATGAAAATAAAGAAGATAAACAACAAAATTTAGTGAAAGAAATTGAAAAAGAAATCAAGAAAGATCATGCTAAACACGCAACATTTCCTTCACGATTTCATCAGGAACTGGTAGTTAAACAAGATGATAAAAATGATGATCTGGTTGATCTTCAGATTATTGATGAGCTTAAAAAAATGAAAATTGAAATTCCCCTTTTAAGAGCTATTTTTGGCATACACGAAATCAATTAGATGGTTAGAAATATGTGTGTTAAGACACCAAGAAGGAAAAATAAATTGCCCTCTACAATTCAAGTTTGAGGGAAGTTATCTGATGTCTTATCAGGGAAGTTAATTTCATAGAAGTATGGTGATCCAGGAAGTCCTCTAGTTACTCTTTGCATTAATGGTTTTGAAATTCAAAATTTTCTTATTGACTTAGGAGCCGCCATTAATGTTATCACTAATGAAACAACATAAAAGATAGGAATTATGAATGTCAAACCAACAACTACAGTTATGCAATTAGCTAATCAATGATCAATTGCAAAACGTGAAGGGATTCTTGAGGATGTCATTATCACTATTGATACTTGGTATTATCATGTTGATCTCCTTGTTTTACAAACTAAGCATAGAAAGTCGGGTTATCCTATGATTTTAGGGAGACCTTGGTTAGCAACAACTACTACACTAATTGATTGTATATTTTGTAGTATAACTATTTCTAATGGGAATAGATAGAAGGAATTAACTCTGTATCCACTAGAAAAAACTTCTTTAACATATGATAATCAAATCTAGATTGATGATCCTAATTTTGAAGATGAAGAAATAAAGGGTCTTGCAATGATGACCTTGGAAAAGTGTGCTGAAGAATAATAGGAATTATTGGATATAAAAGAGGAAGACCTGGAAGGCTGTTGTGATTTAGAAACTCTACCATGTTTTCCTTTTTTAAGAAACATAAAATGTGTTGAGATTCAGTTACTTCATCAAATTCTACCGCATCCTTGTCCTTTGAAAACTTTAAATAGTGATCCCTCGAATCTTCAAGAAAATAAAAAATAAATCTTATTTCAAGCTAATAAACCTCTACTAATCAACAGTGCATTAACAACAAAACAAGAGGAAGGTTTAAAAGGAATTTTGGAGATAAATACAAAAGACTTCACTTGGGATTATAGGGATATGAGAGGGATCCATCTAGAGATATGTACACACCACATCTATATTGAGGATGCTAAACCCATAATACAACCTCAGAGAAGAATCAAACCTGCGCTCAAAGATTTTATGAAATTAGATATAGAGAAATTACTCCAGGTAGGATTCATTTATCCTATTTTTGATAGAAAATAGGTTTCTCCACTAGTCATTGTACCTAAGAAAAATGGGAAATGGATGGTGTTTTTGGACTATAGAGAACTAAAAAAAGCTACAAAAAGGGATTACTTTCCATTACCCTTCATAGATTAGGTATTGGACAATTTTTCTGGAAGTAGTTATTTTTCCTTTCTTGATGGGTTTAGTGGCTACAACTAGATTCAGGTAGCTTTAGAGGATCAAGATAAAATGAAATCTACATGTACATGGGGTACCTTATCTTATAGGGTTTTTCCTTTTGGATTATGTAATGCTCCTACAACCTTTCAACGTGTTGTTCTTTCTATTTTTCTAGACCTAACAACAACATGTGTGGAAGTTTATATGGATGATTTCATAGTCCATGGAAAAACCTATGAAGAATATTTGGGAAGTTTGGAAAAAGTCCTAAATAGATGTAAAGACCATAGGATGTCTATAAACCATGAGAATATTTTTCTAATGATGACATAAGGAATTATCTTAGGTCATCACATGTCAAAAGAAGGAATTAAAGTAGATCCAAAGAAAGTTGTAATAATTTTACAAATACCTGTACCTCAAAGTCAGACAAATGTAAGGAATTTTTGAGGACATTCTAGTTATTACAAAAGGTTTATTGAGGGATTCAGTAAAATTGTAGGTCCACTCTTTGCTTTCTTGAATTAAGACTCTAAATTTTTGTGGACTTCATCATGTCAAGAGACATTTAAACAAATCAAACAAGATTTAACAACTTCACCTATTATTGTTGGTCCAATTTGGGGCAATGTAATGCCCCACCAAGTAACCCTAAAGGAAGTTGTAATTAACATCTTAAGCGAACCAATTTTTTTTTTTTAAAGTGCATTTAACATACACATTCACTTACTAATTAACAGCAACCTCAAAGGCTACAAGGTTAGGATTACTTAAACCCACACATACATATTACATATAACCGTAGCATTATAACTTTATGAAATAAACATCATACATCATAAGAATACCACATAGCATAATAAGATATCAACCAAAATACAATCTCATAATCATTAACTTAATCCAATAGTTACATCACTCATTCCCAGAATAAGGCAATAGTACATAAGGTTACAATTACAGAATTCCACCTCATAAACATAAGAGGGATAAAATAACTTATACAAATTGAAATATTACAATGCAAGAAATTACAAGAACCGCGAGCTATCCATCTAGATGTCTCGCCACCAAGTACTGAAGATCAATGGGGACCCAACAATTTTGGTGCATGTTCCACCTAACCAAGTAGTACCAGAAGGACCACCCCCCATGCTAGGAGATAGTAACAAGGTAACATGGACAAAGATCTACAACCACTAACCAAAGGCAGACTCATACTGACTCATACTGATATAACCAATCAAATTCCATAAACAAGTACAAATCAATCATCATGCAAGTAAAAATCAAGTACAACTCAACATCACTGACATAGGTCACATTGCTTCCAGACATAATATTAATCAAGTATGTTCACAGAACCATACACATAAAACAATTAACAACAGTTGTCCTAGATAGAGTGTCATCGCATAATAGTCATGAGATATCCTCTGGGCATCCTTCATAGGCTCCGGTAATCCTAGTGGCATCAACCAAATCCCGGCCCTCATACTCACTCATGCGGCATCAAATACCTCTCGTACTAACAAGATAAATGACCATACCATTCTAGGCCTTCCCACTCATCCCAAGTCTATACGAGCCCTTGTGTCTATGAGTGAGGATTAAATTATCTTGATTAGTGTGAACTGCATCCTAATCATCTAAGTACATTAATTTAATTATCACTTGATTAACTCACTTCTTAAGGTTACCCGGTTTACCACTTTGGGCTCCGACCCCTAACAAAAGCCACTCTTCTATTCGACAACGCACACCCAAACAATCCACGAAGGGAAACACAAGTGCATACAAACTAGCCATCGAAACCACTCCAACACAAGGAGGATACAAATGATAGAACTCACTCCAAACATCTTGGAGGAAACAAACACATATTCCACTCCTTTCATAGGAGGTACAAAACATTCCCGTTCATGGAAACCAGGTAAAACTGAAAAAGATGCCATGCACTACCCAAGGAAACAACTGGATGGCATAAAGATTCAACCACTCTTATCTTCTAAGTTCTTCTGGAAAACTTATAATTTAGGACTAACACTAAATCCCAAAATCCACAATGCAACTTGACGACATAGTAACAAAAGCATTCAAGTCATTAATCAAATATAATATTTGGATTTCCTAAATCCATATTCATTCAATAGGTAACGTTAACAAGGTCAAAGACACACTTGCAGGGTTAACTCAAATAATCATATACCCATATTTCTATTTCTATTATAGGAAGTCTCAAACAATTTAAACTTACATCCCTTTACGAAGTACAGAGAAACTAAAATATTTAAGACAATCACGAGAAAATTACTAGTTTTGGATATACTAAATCCATATCTCTTTCATATTTCATTCACAATAAATTAATTGCTCTAATTGAAATATAATAAACTAAAATAACTATTTGCCTCATCAATATAAACAACTTCTTAATTTACATTAAAATCGACACAAATCCATGCAAGTAAACTCTTTCCATTTCCTAACCAAATCTTACATTTCATTCAATTTCCTATTTAGAACATGCAATCACTTTAATATAATAAAATATTATATCTCTATCCTTTTACCCATATACACTAATCAATCCATTTTAAATCTCTATTCAATAATATATTGCATACATTTTATTAAAATGAAATACGATAATGAATTTACCCTTAACATATTTTTATATGCTCCATATTATATATACACCCAACATATATATTAATAAACTCAATTATATAGATTCTTTAATATTCCAATCACAACGATTAATTTGCTCTATGGAAATAAAACAGAATAACTATTGCCTTTTCAAAATTAATTGAAAAAAAAAACTAAATAAGTGCCTTTATAATAAAGGATAGACTAATTCAAATAATTTAAGTCGAATCCATTGTTTTCTTTTAAAACTAACATAAATCTTCTACAATAATTCTTTTCAATTTCCTAACCCAAACCTTATATTTCTTCTAGTTTTCCAACAACACCCTATGTTAATCTCATCTAAAAGTTTCCCTTTCCAAACTCTTATTACATACATCCATTTATTCAAACCATAAAATATACATTCTCAACAAATAAATTGTTCAAATAGAAAATGATTAAATTAAAATAATTAATTGTCTCTTCATATTAATCAATTCCTGAATTTACTTTTAAAACAACACGATCCCATACACTACCAAGAGAATTCACAACAGGTTGACATCACAACGACAACCCTCACAAACAATAGACCATCTGGAAGATTTATAAACTAACAGGTAGTCAACCCATTCTCAAAGCATAAACACGAAGGACATAATCATTGAAGGCAATAGAAGAAGCTACATTTGGATACTCTAAATCCATTTCTCATTTCATTAAATAATTCATTATATCGATAAAACTGAATTAAGAATTCATCTTTTCAGATAGGGGAGAAATTACACTAATATTTTATTCTCTAATTGCTCTTAACAAAATAAGTATTTTCAACTATAACTCAAAACATTTCACTTTAAATTAAATAACCAATTGCCCTTGCAAATTAAATTATTATAAAATTAATCAAATTAACATTTGGTCTCTTCCATAACTTATTGTGTTAAAATAAGATCAATATTTGGACTATAACCCAATATCATATATATATTTTTCCAATTAAATCAAATTAATAATTGGACTTTTTACACATGAATTTAAATTTCACAATTAAATTTTAAATTATGCATTCTTTAAATCAAATATTTAACTCTTTCAATTAAACTTTAACATGTCATTTTAAAATAAGCAATAATTTCTCCATACGTTTATAATTTGAATTCCACTAATCTAATATACAAATTTTATTTAAAATAGTATAAATAAATATAATACTTTAGTATTATAAATTATAATATAAAATATTATTAAATAATATTTTAATATTATAATAACAATACATAAAATATTAATATTTATAAATATCAATTTATTATTTTTTTATTATCAGAGCAGCCATGGGAAAATAACTTAACAGCAGTCTCGTGTTTCAAGTATAACTCAAAAACTACGATCTGGGTATTTGCGACTTTTTGACAGTGATAAGAAAATTTTAAAGTGCAAAAACCCTTTAAATTTTCTGACAACCCAATTTGTGTAAGTGGAGTTATATGCGATGCAACCAGACCATTTTACCATGAAAAATATAACTACCCTACGGATTTTAAAATCCGATTTTTAATAATAAACAGAGGGTTTCATTTATAAAAAAAAACATTCTAAATATTTTGTTCAATCTCTATGTTTGATTCCAATAACAAAATAATCGATTTCCTCAAATAATTTAAATTCAACTAAGGTTTTCACAATTTTCACTCAAGAATTTTCACAAAGCAAAAGCTGTAAATTTATTTGATTCTTTTCTTCTAATAATAAATTTATTTTCTAAAATAGATTTAACAAACAAATCTTTAATCACTACTATTTAAAAGTAACCAAGAACAATAAAACACAAAGAGGAAAACCTGGTTCAAGAAGCTACAGGAAGAGATGAATTTCTGATGCAAGCCTCCTCCAAAGATTTCTTGAATTTTCTTCAATCCTCCAATGAATCCAATCCAAAACTCAACAAATGCAAACAATCTTTCCTCCAATCAATTCAACAATCAAAACTTTCTTCAAACCCTTCTTTGTGCAAATTTTTCCAAAATTTCTTCTCTGTTGTAAAAATGAATTTTTCTAAAAACTTTTTCCCCCAAAATTAAACATGTATTCTTTATAAATCAAAAATACCTAATACAACCCTAATTCACATTACATGCAAATTAGATATTAATTTCAATTTCAATTTTTACAACCCTAATTCACATTACATGCAAATTAGATATTAATTTCAATTTCAATTCCAATTCCAATTTTTGAAAACCCACTTTCAATTTAAAATGCAATTACAAATAATAAATTAATTTCCAATGTTGAAACTCATTTCCCAAGTAAACATTTAATTAAAATTTCTAATTTAATTCCCACAAGTTGAAATTAAATTCCAAAATTAATTTTAATTCTTTTATTTCCATTCATTCTCTTGCATCACGTTTAATTAATTAATTTAATTATTTAATAACTAAACTCAACCCCCTTGGATTAAATTTAATTAATTAAATAAATTAAATATAATTAATTAATTTAAATATAAAATTTTATCCACATTGCATTATTTAAATTAAATAACCATCAATATGATTTAAATGCAATTATTCTAAATATCTGTTTCCAAATCAAGAATCCTTCAGAATTAAATAACATTAAAGCAAGACAGACAATGACTCGACACACACAACTGACGACACAGTAAGGCTAGGGTGTAAACTTGACACATGTTACCTAGCTACTATCTCCCATTCAACTTAACCGTTGGATTGACACGCTCAAACCTATGAAACCAAGTGGAGTCGATGTCATATACCTGCAATCCTGCAATCAAGTAAACAACATCATACAATATATCCAGCATATAATACACACTATGAAGAAGGAATTATGGATTCGCAGGGTGCTGGAAAGCGAGTGATGCGAACCCATCTTCTTCACCAATACAGTCATTGAAACTGACACTTCCATCATAATTCCAATAATCTCATAATAACATCTCATGCTAGCTCTACAACATCATTAATCCATAATGCATGTGAAACAATAATCAGATAACCACATCCCACAATAATAGTTGTCGCTCAATAGTAGCGATCAAAACATCATAACAAAATGTATCTTGTATCAAAGTAATCTACACCAAACATAGCATAAAGCAAATTGAACAAGAAGCAAAACGAAGGGGTATTACAGGCAAACCATTTCATATCAATACAAATGCCTCCAACTTTGCAATCAGAGAATTTCTAGGATAGAAGGATGAATTTGGAGCAATACATGCTATATATTATGTAAGCAAAAACCTCAATCCAATAGAACTAAACTACACTACTACCGAGAAGGAATCTTAGCGGTTGTGTTTGCTATAAACAAATTATGATATTGCATCACTGGATATCAAACTTTTGTGTATACTCACCATGTAGAAATTCATTATCTTATGAATAAATTTGTTGTGGGAGGACGTATAATTAGATGGTTGTTATTACTACAAGAGTTTTATATAACCATCGTTAATTATCCAAGTAGAGATAATGTTGTAGAGGAATTTTTTTCAAGAATGGTTTTGCAAGGTAATAATGAACCTGTAGAAGATACATTTCTTGATGAACATCTATTTGCAATATCTATTCAGTCACCATGATTTGGTGATATTGCAAATTACTTAGTAACTGGGAAATTTCCTTATTTTTCAGCAAAACAGAAAAAAATATTGATTAGGTAAAGCTCTCGATTTGAATGGATTAATGGTTGTTTGTTTAAAATATGCCTAGCTCATGTGATGCAAAGATGTGTGTAGGAAACTAAAGTATATGATATATTAAGAGCATGCCATGATGAACCAGGAGTAAGAATTTACTCCACAATAAGAATAGTGCATAAAATCTTAGGAGCAAGCTAATTTTGGCCCACTAT
This sequence comes from Sequoiadendron giganteum, assembly GCA_007115665.2. Taxonomy (NCBI): domain Eukaryota; kingdom Viridiplantae; phylum Streptophyta; class Pinopsida; order Cupressales; family Cupressaceae; genus Sequoiadendron; species Sequoiadendron giganteum. Next base: position 589,016,853 of record CM021101.1, on the reverse strand, counting down.
GACTAAAGATACATCTCATTGCATCAGACACTGTGATCAGTGTCAAAAGAATGGGGAGGCCTAGAAGATCAAAATACATGCCACTATAGACACAAGTTTCACTTGATCCATTTGAAAATTGGGGTATTGACTTTGTTGGACCAATAGATCCACCATCAAAGGGAAATCATTACATACTTGTATGTATTGATTATGTTACAAAATGGGCAGAAGTCAAATCACTGCCAACTGCTAAGGAGAAAGTTATAGATTTCATATACAAGAACATTTTACAAAGGTATGGAGCACCTAAAGTACTTGTGTCAGATCAAGGGCCACAATTCATGTCTTTGATGCTTCAAGCATTTCTAGCTAGATATAAAGTTCAACATAGAAAATCATCACCGTACCATCCCCAATCAAATGGATAGGTAGAGGTGACCAATAGAGAGCTAGAAAATATTCTCATAAAAATAGTCTCATCTAGAAAGAATGACTGGTCTGATAGGTTAACTAAAGCTACATGGGCATATAATACAACATGGAATACAACTACTAGATTCTCACCATATGAGCTGGTTTATTGAAAAACTCCTATCTTTCCTATTGAGTTTGAGTTAGAGTTACTTAGAACAACTGTAAATGTAGGGATAGATCTTACTAAAGAAAAGAAGAATAGAATAATGCAGCTAAATAAGTTGGATGAGATGAGAACTGAAGCTTTGCACTGAACTAAAATTATTCAAGGTTAGAGGAAATAATGGCATGATAAAATTATCCGCAATAAGCAGTTTACTATAGGATATTGGGCTTTGTTGTTTGATTCAAGGTTTCAAGAATTTAAGGGGAAATTACATACAAGATTGTTTGGGTCGTATGAGATTGCACAAGTATTTTACAATGGAGCTGTTTAGTTAATACCTATATATTGAGAGAGAAAAAAAATGTTGGTAAATGGGCATAGCCTCAAGCTTTATCACTCCACTCCTATGAATAAATATAGAAAAAAGAGAAAAAAAAAGAGAGTGAAAAAGATAGAAAAATCCTCCACTCCTATGAATAAATATGAATAGTTCTGATAGAGTCTAATTTGGTGTGATTACTCATAATGGCTCTTGATCATGCTTGATCAAAATGGAAACAACAACATTGGATTTTGATAGTTCATAAATAGCTCTTGATCATTCCTAATCAAGAAATAATTGAAATGATTAAAAGGGACACAAAACGTTTCTTATCAGGTTTGATCAGAATAAAATTTGAGTAATTAAAGATTATAATAACTCTTGGTCACTCTTGATCTCTTCTAATCGGTTTTTCGTGATAAGTTAGTAAAGGGAAATTTTTCAAATGAAGGTTGTAGTAATTCATAACAATCAAGAGCATGAAGAAATGATCATGTGTTGTCAAAAGCTTTTAGCTTCATTTATTACTAATTTGTTTGTGTAAATGTGTAGGTATAGGGTTAAATGAAAAATTCAGAATTAATTACATAACATGTGGAAATAAGTGGGCTCCCACAAGGGTAGAGCTTAGAGTGTCTTTCATTAACTAGTAATGATTTTATTGAAGATTGATTTTTGTTGCAGATTGTACAGCTTAAGCGGGCATGTATTACCATTATTCACAATCATTTGAATTTATCATCATTAACAGGTAATCATTTATATCACCAGGCATTTTTCAAAGTCTGAAGTACATTAATTATAGCTTGTAAAGTTGCTTAAAGAGTTAAATTATGATTGTTTTATAAGCCAAATAAAATTTATTTTAAAATGTACAAATAGACACATCATTACTTAGATAAATAATAAATTTGATAAGATGGTTTTCAAGGAAAAGTGATTGGCAGTAAATTTGATACATATGTGAAACACTATTGTTAGTACCTTGACAAGACATAATAGGAATGCAAAGAACAATTAGTTAATATCACATTCACTGATTGTATCACATCATTCATTTGAAAGGAATTAACATCACCATTTCAAAACAAAAGGACATAGCCATTTTCAGAAATTGCTTTTCGACACTGTTGATGAATTCTTGAGCTTCTAAAAGTTTCAGAGTCTCTTGAAAATTTCATGATCTTTTGGAAGTTCAGAATCTTTTGAAAATGGGGTAGAAAAGAATGATGGAGCCAAAGGGAATAACCTTAGATGCTGAATCAAGGAGGTATTTACAACAAGTTGGATGGTTAGATTTCTTACTTAAATATGAGGGCTATGAGTGGGATATTGTGTTGGAGTTCATAAAAAACTTCCACATCAATTTCACTATTGTCAGGGGAGATCCCATTGAGGTATCCGTCATGGTGATTAATGCCTTATCTAGGATACCAATGGAAGGTGATATTATTCAACCTAGGCTTTCCAATTTCCAATAATTGCTTGAAATATTTCATGTGCCACCTGAGCCTTTGCCAATTTTTCACATACACAAAGGGAAGAATAAGGGTATTGACCACAAAAGTTTGTAGGAACCTTGGTCATCCATTTCACTCTACATTATTAAGTTATTCACTTGCGAAGGTCAGTTTACAACCATTCTAGGGTCACCACTCAAATTGTTGAATCATGTCAGACATAATGCAACTAAACCTGAAGTAAGGGTTAATTTACTTGCTTTTCTCTTTTCTCAAATTAATGAAATGGTTGTTAAATTTAAGGAAAAATAAAATAGAGTGACTCATCATGGTCTAAAGCATTTAATAGTTAAGCACCGTTTCATGCAAAAAACTAATTGGGAAGAGGAATGGAGGAAATTTGTAATAAATATTGATAGGGAAGAAGGAAAATCTAAAATATTTGAAAGCAGAACAGTTAAAATAGAGAAAAATGAGGTTTTAATGAAAAACTAAGTTAAACCTATTGGGGGGACTAAGAAGAAAAAACTAGAGAGTTATACTCCTACAAAGAAAATAAAGATAAAGGTTTTGACATAAAATCTAGCTAAACCAATAGATAGAACTAGGAGGCAAAAGTCAAGTTTTGTTTTTGTAAAGAAGAGGAAAACTGTGGAAAAGAAAACACCAGAGAGTTCTGCTACTAAGATAAAAAGCTCTAAAAAGAAGAAAACTGTAAAAATTGAGAGACCTAAAAGAAAAACCAGGTTAGAAACATAGAGGATGGAACAAGAAAAGTTAGAGACTAAAAAGACTCCTTCCAACATTAATCTTGATGAGTCTAGGGGAGAAGAAATTGAAAAGGATGAGTTTGAGAAAAGTGAACATGAAAAAGAGGAGCCTGAAGAGGAGGTATTGAAAGAAACGGAGCCTGAAATAAAGGAGTTAGAAAAAGGAGGGTCACAACCTCTAATGCAGAGTCTAGAATGTACTCCTCTAGAAGAGCATGTTTCATCTTATAATTCCCTTTCTCAAGATGAGAATTTGTCAGCTCATGATTCCCCTTTTAAGGATGTTAAGTTATCAACTCATAATTCTCCTTTTCAGAATGTTGATGTCTCAAGTATGGAAACTAAACATGAAGTTGAAATTCCAAATATAGAAATTTTTCAAGAAACTGAAGTGTTGAATGTAGAAGTCCAAAAAGAAGAAATAGTTCAACATAATGAAGAGGCATTCATCCATAGGGAAAGGAAGCAACCAATAGAAGAGGAAGAAACGTTTTCTGATAGTGAAAATTTAGAGGAAAAAAAGAACAAATTCAAACTACTCTTAGAATATCCAGGTTAGAAAAATAATTAGGGGTATGTGAAAGATTATGATGGGCCAAAAATTGGCGATATGATGGGTATGTATAGGGTATGTGGCTGAAAACTTATTGATTACCCAAAATTGATGAAATGAAAAGTTTTTTTAAAGGATATTCTCAACTTTCCACCAATATAAATTATTCTTTACTTTGAATTTAAAAAATTATTATTATTCATTTTCTATTTGAATTACGACTAAAGTCCCAATTGATAGGCTGATTGAAAAACATCTATAGCTTTCAAACGATGTCACATTTTTTGAATCTGAAACATGCATCACATTCTATGCTTTGCATATTATAGAATTTAAAAAAAAAATGAATTTCATGAAGTTTTGACCAAGTTAAGGTGCTGAGACATATGAGTTTTTATATTTTTTTAAATTTGTAATAAAAAATTCATAATTAATTATTTACTTGGAAAAAAATTACAAAAAAAATGCATCATATCAGGACATGATTTCTCTACTCATATCTAAAATATTTTAAAAAATTATTATCATTTTATTGTGGTTAGGGTGGTCAGACAGACACTACTTCTTATTTTTTCCTTGAAATTTAAGTACTACTGCATTGAAATTTCAAATTTTCACCAAATAGATATATTTTTTTAAATAAACCTAGTAGTTTAGAAACTAAATTCAATTTTCTATAGATTCTATTCTTACCTATTTTTGAAATAATATAGATAACTTATTCAAATTTTTACATCAATTTGCCTAACTCTAATTTTTCTAAATTTTTCGCCACTTAAGGGCCTATTTTTTCCATGATGATCCTGCACATACCCTTAGAAGAGTTTAAAATGCAGAATTTGTTATTAGAGGAAAATTTGAGGCAAATATATGAGGAGAAATCAAAATATCAAATAGAAATAAATTCGTTGAAAGAACAATTTGAAAAGGAAGTTATTCAGTTGTTTTCACAATTAAAAGAAACAAAGAAAAATCTGACCTAAATGACCATTCAGAATGAACAAAAAGATAGAGAGATCTAGAGGTTGAAAATAGAATTAGAAATAAGGACTAATATAGAAGAGAAGGTAAAACCACATATGCTCAAAAAGTTACTTCTTCCACCACTTAAGGAAGAGCATAAGGAGAAAAAAATTGGACCTAGATACCTTTCCTTAAAAGCTATGAAATACAAACAACTTAATAAATAACTCCAAGAAAAGTTGAATAAGGTTAAAAAAGAAAAGGAAGAAGCATAGGAAAGGGCAATCAAGACTGTACATATTGCATTTGCCTTAGTTTGCACTAGCAAACCTTTTGGAGTGCATGGGTTGTTTCTTAGAGAGTTATTCTTGAAATGGAAGTTGAATCAGATTGTGCTAAAAAGACCTACTGACTTCTAGACAAATTATGATTTCATGGATTGTTATTTTAATAATTGCTCAGACATTCAAAATCAAATGTGTGAATTCTTCCAACATGGATTTCTCATGGGTACCAATGATGATTTATTACTTAATGTTTTTATTGGTGAACTTCAAATCAAATACTTTGTTTCATTCTTGAAAAATCATGTTGAATGGTTAGCTAGAATGGAGGAATACATAACAATGCAAAAAACATATGGGTTGCCAATGAGAAATGTATCCAAAATCAATCCATTACATTAATAGATTTAGGTCCATTTTGAGGTTGAATGATGTCACTCCTCTTTACGTCAGTAATTTTTTAAAAGCATTGCAACTTAAATTTAGGATATTGAGGGAACTCTTCCTCCTATAGTTGTGCAGGCATGTGAAGAAAGATTTAGATCACTTCCAGATCCAATAGAAAGGAGAGAGCCAATATCGCCAAATAATATCAAATGGAGCTTGACATGTGTGAGGCATGTAATCAATCTGATTCATAAGCAACAAGAGTTTTGGATTGGTATGAGATTAAGAATTCCTATCATTATCATGCCTTCACCTAAGATTAATGCACCTTCACAGATACTGACTGAGGTCCTTAAAGAATGGTATGAAAGTTTGGAGAAGAATAATGGATTTTCTATGTCTACAAGAACTACAATGGGATACAAAGGACGAGTTTTTGGCTATGCTATTTGGATAGAATCAATCAATAGGGGAATTCATGTTCAACCTAGATAAACCATGAGGGCATGGTTAAATGCAGGAGGAGAAGAATGATGAGGCATAGTAAAGACCTCATAATCATTAAGTTTTTACCTTTTTAATACTTTATAATTTGGCTTTAAAACTCATAATATTTTCCTTTATGTATGCATTTATTAACTTAATGAGGTATTAAGACTTAGATTATGTATGGTCAATACTAATGCTTATTTTTGTTAAGAGCATGATTAATGTGGTGATTAATCTATGAATTCTTTATGATACATGCACCTTTATTATGCAACTAGAGTTGATATTTATTTCTCGGCTCAAATGATAATTGTTTATGATTTAAAAGTGATGAATGGTTGATTGTTGGTGACTCATCTTGAAATGAGTTATTATCCACTGATATCGTTTTTGACTTATCATTCCAAATGAATTCTCTGCTAACTACAACCAAAGCTCCAACCAAGCACAATCAGTTCAAAAATCTGGAAATCAATGCAACTGAAGGTAGTTACAAGGATCTTCACCAAATATGTTCCTGTGTGCCAAGTTATCTTTCTAGACTAGGATTAGATTAAGTTTCCCGCTTATCTTTTGTATTTGAAATAAATATGGATATTTATATCCAGTCCCAACATAGTTGGATGTTAGATTGTATCAATTTTTTTATCCTTCTCATGTAATTCCATTTTCTTTTGTAAGTTAGAATTATTTTCTTTCTACTTCATCCCTATCTAGGAAAATTCTCTAGAAATATAAGAAAAAAAAGAAATTGATCTCAGATCTACATTGGATTATTTTCAGCACATTTTTCTAAACGAGGTGATTTTTTTAGTTGTCCAGTTCATTTTCTACTGTTATGTTTGAATTCCTTCATTCTTTAAAATTAAAATCATTGTGTTTTTTATGTATTGGAAAGGATTTTAGATCATAGTTTATTGCATTGCCTATTTTTTCCATGATTTATTTCTTAATTAAGAATCATTTATAGATCTGAGATACCCTGAATTAATATTTTACTAGATTATGTGCAAAAAGGAACAATTAATTTTTGAATTAGTGAAGCGTGGAATGGAATAGTTTACCTATAAAGAAATTAGTTCAATTTTAATTAGATCTTAGAATTCAGAAAAGTAGATAAGATTAATCTTCCATTCTTTCATAATATGAGTTGACTCGTAATAAACCCTCTTTTGTTTACTTCCATTTTAAGGTTATTTAGAATAACTTAGGAAATAGGAGAATAGAATAGAACCACATTTGATTAAATAGGTGTAGCACAAAAACACTCCTAATTGAGAAAAAATAACTCCAAAACCCCCAAAAACCAACAAAACCCCCCCAAAAACCAATCCAACTCTTACTGCAAATAGCTTCAAACACCCCTAGGTTGACATTCAATAGATTAAATGAGTAGGAATTGTGACAACAATGACTTCCTAACATCAACCTCTACCAAAAACTACATATATGTCGCTTGTGAATTGACAACAATGATCAATAAATTGTTCACATTTATATACATTTCCTTCACTTGATTGTTCTACTTTTTGATCTTCCTCAACATGGTAGTCATTGCTGACATTTTGAGAAACATGTTGTATGTGGCTATACTTGATCTCTTCAACAGTCCTTATCTAGTCCACTACCTGATTAAGACCACAAGATTTCAAATCCTTCAGTAATTTACTCAAGCCTAGTTTATAAAGCTCACAAAACAAGTCAGTTCTTATTAAATCATTGGGTCTAACATTCTTAGGTATCTCTACCAAGATATCCATAAATCTTGAAAAAAATTCATATGGTGATTCCCCAACATATCCTTTCTCTTTGTACAACTTCCTGACAAGGAACATTGAGTCAATCTTTCCCAAATCATGTTGGTGTATGGATGGGGTATGCCCAAGATCTACATGTTGTGGATATGGAACATACAAAGCATAAGAAGTATCTTTATCTTGACCAACATTCCTGCTACCTAACCCTTTTGGTTTATTAGCTTGAATCTTGTTGGGGCCATCCATAATAGTAGCCAAATGTCCTTTCATAATTGAGTATTTTATATTGTTTTCAATATTCATCACGGCTTGATAAGATTTTTGAAATGTAGAAGGCTCTTTGTCCCTCAACTGGTAACTCATCTTGCTATCAAATTCACCTAGGTACACAACCAAACATTCAAAATCAATTGGTCTCATATTTCAGGAATGTCCCTTATGGCCCTAGCAAATCTAAGATTTAAAGCAAGGATTAATTCCTCCTCACTCTTACGGATCTCCATTAAATTTTTCCTCACCAATATTGGATTCACTCCCTCACTTAATTGACCCATGAAGGTCATCTTAAAATCATCCCAGGAGTGTATAGAAGATGTTGGTAAAAAATAAAACCAATCTCTTGAATCTCTTTTCAAGGTCTGAACAAACAAATTCATGAACACATCTTCAAAGTCTATTTCATATTCTCCCATCATATCAAAAAATTCCTAAAAATATTTTCTTGCTGGTTCAAAACTTTCACCATTGAACCTTGGTATTTTATCTCTAATATTAGGTGGTACCATATTTGGGTAACCACAAATATTACCAAAATTAATAGACATGAACCTTTCAGTACAAAAATTTATTTGAAGTTACAAGGATGGTTCTTTATGCATTAGTTGTATCAACACCCATATCAGAGTGTGCGGTTTGACAATGCATTCTATTACTCCTTTAGAAGATTTGTTAAGACTACCTTAAGATTAAACAAAGCAGCATAAACTACTTTTGGAGTTATGATCTTAAATAATTTGAATGCAAACCTTCTATATCTACTTTGCATAACATCTTTCAACAAGTGAAATTCATGAATATCACAAAAATTTACATCCTTTTCAATTTCACTCTAGAATCATACAAATATTACCATTAATTTCCCTATCTTAGTGCTATTTCACCAAATTGGGAATTATTTATATCATATATCTTGAAAGTTCCCACAAATTAATTAAAAATGTGAAAATATTTTCTTCAAATTCATGAGAATACCTAGAATTTTAGAGCAACCATTCACCTTTGATTTTGAAACTTGCATATCTAAAGATTTGTTATATTATTTATCAAGTTCATTGAGTTAGAGTCGCCACCTCTCTTCATATAGGATTAAGCTTCAAATAAGATGAAGTTTATTTAAAATAAAACTCGTTTTGGGTTTGCTTCAACAATGGATTCACCTTCAGATCCTTTGGAATTTGCTGCAATTGAATCATTCACCAAGTTCAAGAATTATTTGACATCTGAATAGGATGTTCAAACTCATTACACCATTTGAATCTATAGTACAATAACCTATGACAAGAGAATAATTTTTATTTTCCTCATTAGAGTTGCCAATTATGTTGGTGTTTTTTCCAGTTGAACCCTAGAATTCTCTAAAGGGGAGCTATTCCTCATGTTCTAGAAATCCTTAGGCTAGTGGCCAACATAGTGAGTAAAGAATTATGAGATCTTTACTCCTATACTTTAGGCTCTATGGGACCTAGGAGGGTATTTCCCTACTTTTTTAATTCTAATTTGTTAAATGGAGAACACTTCTACACATATGGGTTCCTACTACTAAAAAATGAACAAAACTCACTAAGGATTTGGTTGATCTTTAAGTAAATAACTATCCATTTACTAGGAATGAGGGTATATTTCAAATTCACATCTCAAAATTGATAGGATTTTAATAAGTATTGTTCTTATTTTTGAGCCTATAGCTAGGCTTATCACCAACTCATTAATTGCAAAAATTCTTGAAAAAAATACCAGTGCCTCATCAATTGGGTAAATGGAGTCAAATATCGAATACCCAGTAATACACAAATTATTTAATTCTAAAATAGATGGACTATTTTCATAATGCCTTGCACTACAACAACTCACAATATCCAAAACATCACTTCTTAAAAAATCCCATGAATTTTTTTAGAGACCTATGACTCTCCTCAAGAATTTAATTAACTCTTTGAGCTTAAGAAAAAATAGTCATATATTCAATTAAACCATTGAAAGTAAATGAAAAGATCCTTCATATTGTCATTTATAATTTGCAAAAATGTACAAAGGAGAGTACATGGTCTAGAATTTATATTTTTTTCGATATCAGTAATTCATGTAAAACTATTTAAGACTATTACATATAAGACTTATACCTAAGAAGATTTTCCAATATATTCATCAACTCTTTTGAATTATATATTTTAGGCACTTGAATTCTATCTAGACCATTCTAGACTCAAAATTTTGGCCTCTATAATGAGCCTTGAAGTCCCTTTTATAGAATAAGGGAGCAACAAGCATTTGGCTCATTATAGTTATATTTTAAAAATATTTCATTTTAGAGAAAATTTGAATTTCATTTCAAAAATTTTCCGATAGTGACTTGTAACCATTTACCAAGCAGGGGAAACTAACATTGTGACAACCACCAAGAAGGCTAGCCATACCCACCAAAAGTAACCTTGACCTCCAACAAAAAGCTATGTCCCACATCCACGTTGAGTCAAAATCTTCATAGCATCAACATTCGAAAATTCCATGGTTAGCATAAAAAACAAAACCATCATGCACAAAGAACAAAAGAAAAACAACCACAACAACATCATTATCATAACAAATTTAAGAGCCAAATGCCACTTCCATCACCAAGGACCATAACAAGAACTAACACTAGAGTCGCGATACACATGCCCACTTCATTTCTTTTCAAAAATGTGAGGATAAAATACCACTCCTTCTTCATCTTTGTGCTTTCCCTCCATGGAATAATCATGCCCACTTGAAGGCTTTACAAAAATTGGGGACACTACAAGCACTTCCTCCCCTGGGGTAGCTAGTTGGTTTGGAATCATGAGGTATTTCCCATACCCTAAGTCCATTTTAGTCTCACTATCAGATGATCTATTAGTGATAGCAATGGGGGAATTTTTCCATCCATAGGGAGCTTAGCCATACTGAATCTTTCTTCGTATTCCCCTCACAAATCCCATAGCCTCTTTTCCCTTTTCCTCCATTACCTCTATAGTCATGGCTTGGCCTTTGGTAGTGGCCGATATGGGCTTCTTTCCATGGGTATCCTCTTTTCCTTCTCCCTTCAGAACTGAATTATCCTTAGGAGTGTTATGTTCATGTGCTAGAACATCACCATGAGGCTTCTAAAAATTAAGCCTCAAAGATATTTGCACCAATGGCAAAGAGGCAATTGGCTTACTCATCTTAGCCAAATATGTAATTTTATGAACTCACACTAGAATATACACCACTCATTGCACGAACACAAAAAATTAGACTCCTAATTTGAATGGAGAAAATGATAACCCTTAATCCACATTTATTGAGAAAATTGGTGATGTCAATCATCAATGTTCAATGAAACACATGCATGAACAAAATATTACTCATTTTTTTCAACTTCATCATCGTTAACTTCCTAGGTGCATGGAAATTCACATATTGTTCTTCATGATTATAAGAATTTAATCCTCCACATGCACATAAGTTGACTTGAACACTCTTGAAGAGTATACGCCATTATTGTTTGCTCCTCGCAGAGTAGAAATGACATCACACATGTGTTTCTAGTTTTGAATGTTAACCATCGATCCATTGATGAGGTGGTAAATAGAAAAAATCCTATTGAGTTGACTGTATTTGAATTCTTAGAGATCATCATTCATCTATTTCTGGCCAATAGCATTCATCCAGGTCAAGAGCCACATCCTTCATATGTGGGTCTTACCCACTTCCTATGTTGGTGGATCAATCCATGTGTCACAAGCTCGCCAACCTCATGGTTCTTAATAAGTTTTCATGTTTTACTTGTGAGCCAGTGAGGAATGATAGAGATTGATCCCTGTGAACGATCATCATCATCAACTTAAAACAACAAGACATAAGATCGATAGTGGAGACCGAGCCCCACATCTATATAAGGAAACACATCCTCATCTCATAGATCTTGCACCAAATAACTAGCCAACACTTGAAACAAGTGAGCCATCCGAGAATGGCCCGGATCAAATCTTGAAATTAGACGACTCCTAACCTACACATACGATAAAGTTAGTACTAAAAGTAGGGCCATGACTAGGCCGATGACACTAAGACCCTTGGGGAATGACTTAAACGTAAGTCTTTTAAAAAATCATTTGGCTAAACTTAGGGAAATTTAAAGTGTGGAAATGAACCAGGCAATTGACCATCCTAGACAAAGGGGCTAATGACAAAATGCGTTTGAAGGCTTCAAGTGATGACTTACACTACTAAAAACTTCTTGTGAAAAGTCAACATAGAAATAAAAGAGTGAGGGATTATGATGAAAAGTAGTGAAATGAGGGTTCTCTAATACAAAACCCTTCCCTATCTTTGGGGACAAAGGCTCCAAAAAATTAATCAGACCTAGGTGTTACTCAAAAAGTTACAAATTTTTGGGAGCTCCACTAGGTTGGACCAATCAAGCATATCCATCTTTGGGGCACCTGGAATCCATAAGAAACCATGGACATGTGTTGATCCACGGTGTAGTTTGTCATGCTTATACCAGTAATCCTTTGTATGGAAAAGCCTCTCAACAATCTCTTTACAGAAAATGGTGAACCGCAAGTGCATGTACAAGGCTACTATTTGTGGGTTCTAGATGAAATTGTTTGTGAAGCATCTTTTGGAGTATGGAATGTGCTGCTAGGCACCAGGATCAAGTACCTTGTGAAAATCAGGCCATTTTGTGTTTGTAGAGCTCAAATTGAAGAAGAGAGCCAGTGTCCCAAGGATCATTATCATGAGCTATTGCAAACACTTTCCCCAATATGAGTGTGTTCCTCACAAAGATGCACCATAGAAAATGAGCTAGTTTTCTATCTAGTTGTCTAATGCATCCTAAGGCAATTTTCACAATGCAACCATAGACTTTGGGATCCTTTCTTCCAAGTTTATTTTCATGAAAAAGGAAGCCAATTGTTGGCTTCGATGTCTCATTATTGAATTATAAAGGTAATATCTAAATCTAATATGCATCCCGAATCTATTATCATAGTATCTAATCCAGTGCAATGCATATTCATGTAAGGGAATCCATATGCTTCTCGATTATAGGGGCATCACTATTCCAGTGGGGAACAGTGGTTGAATAGCCATGCTTAATAAGCCTTTTGTATTAAATTCATTGATAGGGTTAGAATTTATCTCAGGCCAACGAAAATTATCTTGACTAATGTCTTCAATTTGCAAGCCATCTCTAATTGCCTACAATTCTTGGGGAGGTTTGGACATCAATGGAATAAATAATGATGAGTCCTTAGGCTCAACTTCCTCATCAACAACAATTTTTGAAGTTTATACTAGCTTAGCTATGTTATGTACTGGTTCTTTCATTGTGTGTAGAAGATTAGAGATATCAATACTTGTAGCAGGAAGAAAATTTAAAGCATCACAATCAATTCTGACATCACTATAGTATGGATACTTTTCAATTTTTTATATCAATGCATCCATGACATTATGTTTGTCAACATAGAAATCATAGTTTGTCCCTTGAATTCTAGTTCTTCGAACAATCACCACTTCACCGTTATGTAGGCAATGTTGTAACAAAGTTTCAATGGCCATGATGTCTTGAGGGAAACTTATAGTATGGCCACTATATTTTTATTGGCCTCCTCTAGAATGGATCACTTGCAAACCTGGAGCAACTCTAGCTATAAGCATTTCTTCAACTTGAGTAAGCTTTACAAGGATAGAAGGTAGTGGTCCTAGATCCATCTTGTTCAACTAAATCTATCGAATCCCTTTTCAAAATCACAATTTAGACAAACAATGTCCACATTGGATGCTCACACTTTCATGCCAGCATCGATGCACTGGTGGAAGGACTGCATTGGAACATGATAAGAATCTCAAAATATACTATTAGAATGGTGGTTGGTTGATGACATGAATGGAACACCATGCCTAATGGGGGTTTGTTAAGATCCATAACTGGCGATTGTTGAGGCACCTTCATTGTGAAGGTTGTGTGGAAGCTAGCAAGGGATGGAGGGTGTGAGACTATAGAAGTGAGAAGGTCCTTCCAATGATGTTGGAATCAATTGTGGTGTGGCCTCTTGATAAATTGGGGTCAAGCAAGGATGAACTATGGTGGCTCTTTGCTACAAGTATTTGGCTCGACGACTTGCACAAATCTGGTCTCTATGCTGCACATAATAGAGTTGGTTTGTTTGTTGTTTTGCTACCTTTTTTGGTCCACATTTGATGTAGGACTAGAACTTGAAAAAGGTTGAGGAGCCTACAACCACAATATGAGGAAAATAATAAAATTCTTACAAACACCAAGTTAAATAACAATGGGATAACTAAAGAGGTTAAGCCAACTAAAAACATCATAATTGTTTAGCAGCATGATGAACAACAAGAACCAAGAGAATTTATAAACATAGGTGCATATGGGTGTGATGGACAGGAAGCAAGGAAAGCAAGAGTTATAAATATGTGTGTGTATATATATATGTTTCAACGAGTTTAAATGTAGATGTATATGAATATTGTTTGTAAGTAATTTCACATACATACATGTCGACATATAAACTTTTTTGGTGAAATATTAAAGAATAGAGCATGTTGTCTCAATGTATAACCAATTTTATTATTAGCAAATCATTAGGATCAAGTACACACTAAAACAAGGATTTATCTCCACCATACCATATTGTGACATGGAGCCTGGAGGGCTCCTAGGAAACCCTCAAGGAAGAACATAAATTGTCTACCACTATAATCAATGTTGAGATTAATATTTAATATTATAGTTAGATACAACCTATTATACATATGAATGTTGTATGCAAAGAAGGCCTTCTCTCCACCCTACCATATTTAATATTTACAATTGGTTCATCATTTCTTTTTATTGTAATGCGAATATTATATAGCTAGGAGTGATGAACATAAAATTTGGAGCAGTTGTGCTGAAGTAGATGAATACATACCATGTAATGCACATAATAATCATGTGTAAAATCTGAGGCTCACACATTAAAACACTATTGGATTCCATTGCATGCAGTCATAAATGCTACAAAACCCGTGACAAATAGCATGACTTGTAATTTCTTGGAAAATGCCATGATTTTTTAAATCATGACAAATGCCATGAATTATGTAGCATTTTTTTGCATTCTCTACATGCCAGAATAGCTCCTCTATTTCTTCATCCTCGTAATCTTAAATACAACACGTGTTTCACAAATATTTAACTAATTAACTGCATATCCCATGATTACAATTATGCATATTTATGTTTGCAAAAGCAACATTCTCATCAAGAAAAAATAGTTTCATGTTTATGAATAAAATGGCATGTCATTCACTATACAAGCTATCATTCTAAAAATTATCCAAGGAAGGATGAGCTAGTGTGGGTGTTTGTTGCAAGTATTTGGGCTGAAAAGTTTCATAGATGCAGTCTTTATGTTACACTAAATAGAGTTGGGTTCTTTGGAATTTTACTGGCTTATTTTTTTTTCACACTCGATCTAGGACTAGAACTTGAACGTGATTGAAGAGCCTAGAACCATAATACGATAAAGGCAATAAAGTGCTTGTAAACACCAACTTAAAGAGCAACAATGCAACTAAAGAGAAAATATCAAATATTAAATGATACATAACAAAAGAAGGCCTTCTCTCCACCCTACCATATTGGGTCATAGAGCCTCATGGGCTCTCACCAAACCTCCAAGCAAGAACATACATTTTCCACCACTTTGATCAATGGTGAAACCAATTTTTCTTATTAAACTTAATATACAACCTATCATTCTAACAACTCCTTTTTGAGGTTGAAAGAAATAATAACTAAAAGGTGCATCTAACTTCAAACACCTATATATCAGTGTAGATTTTATTTTGCAAGAAAATTTGTAGGCATTGCATGCCCTAGATGCATTTGTAGGAATCTATTGTGTAGAAATGTATACACACAAAAAGAATGTGTGGGAATGTATGTATGTGGAATTACATGCAAAGAATAGGTATACTATCTAACACTATAATAAATACAAAGATCAATGTTTAATATTACACTTAATATATAGCCTACCATACATACAAATGTTATGTGCATCTAATCTCATAGACATACATAACTATAGATAGGGAAAATAATATGAAACACACCAAAAGAAGGCTTTCTCTCCACCCTACCATATTGGTTCAGGGAGCATCATGGGCTATCACCAAACCCTCGAGCAACAACATACATTGTCCACCACTATGATCAATGGTGAAACCAATATTTCTTATTACACCTAATATAGAGCCTATCATTCTAATAGTTCCTTATTGAGGCTCAAATAAATAATACCTAAGCCCTAGAAACTGACATCATGCATTGGATGCATATGTAGGAATCTATTACTTGGAAATATACACACTAAAAAGGAATGTGTAGAAATGTATGTCTATGGCATTAGATGTAGACAATATACATATATAGATGAATGGAAACATATATATATACATGTACGAACTAATACATGCATTGAATAGGGATATCAAACTTCAACCTTTAGAGAAGCTCTTTATCTTGGCTCATAGCTCTAACACCATGAAGAGCCACAGAAAAACACCCAACAATGCCTTATTTAAAATTGTGAATACTTTCGCTATGTCTTTTGAGGTTTTAAATGGAAGGTGTTATTACAACCGCCACTACATGGAAAGCATACAATAATTAATGTTAATGCTAGGAGGGCGAGCTTCTGTGAAGATGCAAGCTCGATCATCCATTGTGAATTTTTTGTGAATGTGCTTCGAGGTTATTTTTTGTTTTTGCATGGGGGAATGGTTCCAAAATCAATACAAAATTCTTGGTAATGACACGATTGATCAGAGTGATGGAAAATGTATTTCCCCTATGTGCAAATATGTATGTATGTCATCGTAGATGCAAACAACATTGATACACACTAATCTATATGTTTATTCTGTTGGCACACTCTTGGAATGATAAGTTATATTTAAATTGTTATATGGTACATTGATACCACCATTGATCATAATGATGGACAATGTATGTTCTTGGTTGGTTGTTTCACAGGAACATAGACTAGTTTTGAAATCCTCTACAAAGGGTTTGTTATTGTACTCAATATAGAGCATATCATTCTAAGTTATACAAGCGTAGCAATATGGAAGACAAGAATATGTAACATATCTTTAGGAACTCACATGTAGCAGAAATATACTCTACACTCAGCCAACACAAGAAGATTACAACTACAAAAATCAAATGACCAAATTATGAAAACCTCCAATTGTGTGGTTATCCCCTATTATGTGAACTTTGGCCAGAATTTTTGTCAAACTTCTTGGGTTTTTAACCCTTCTAGTGTCTAGATTTTGGTCAAGAAAAAGGTGGCGAATATTTTTATTTTAAAATTAAAAACATTTGGCACATCGATAGAGAAGATCAATGAAATAAAATGCCAGTTGGCATGAGCACTAATTGTTGTATTTTTTCTTTGTGGTGACTATGTTTGCAAAGTAATAAAATTGTCCATGTTCTCTTGAAGGATAGTTGTTATTTGTGTAGGCCTCAATAAGGATTTTTTACAATGGGAGGTTGTATATTAAGTGTGAGATGAAACATTGGTGAAATACTCATTAAGGCCTAGACAATTAACAAGTATCCTTGAATACATACAAAAAGAGCCAACAATTCCTTATCAAGAAGAACATGAACTATTTCATTACTTTACAACCATTCCCACTACACAGAAACCATACATCAAATAATTTATTCAAGGACACAAGACAAAAATCAACAATTTCTTTATGGAGAATAGAAAAAAATATTTTATTACTTCGACAAACAAGAACAATTTGAATAAATGCACAATGTTTCTTTCAAATAGGAAAAGTGCAACTGCCAATTGAAACATCATTCTTTTGTCAAAATTTTCAATAATTTTGGATGAATAGACATAGGGCCAAGCCATCCCAAGCAACAATATTTTTTTGTGGAGAATTTCAAGTATAAATAGGTACAAAAACAATACTAATTATCTTATGAAAAGAATAAACATAGGAGGGAGTATATATAAATGTTGTTTGCATTTGATTTCACATACATACATATATGCACATAAGGATGAATGTTTTTTGTCTCTAATTTCACAAACATACATATCTACACATAGGGAATGTAAAATGAACAAAACAAAAAAGAAGGCCTACTCTCCACCCTACCTTATTGGGTCATGGAGCCCCATAGGCTCTCATCAAACCCTTGAGAAAGAACATACATTTTCCACCACTGTGATCAATGGTGAAACCAATATTTCTTATTATGCTTAATATAAAGCCTATTATTGTAAGAATTGTTTTTTGAGTACGAATCAAATAACAATTATCTTCCCAAAATAATAAACATGGTGAGTAGTATATATGAATGTTGTCTACATCTAATTTCATAGACATTCATATCTGCACACAATAAAAGAGAAATGAAACAAAACAAAAGAAACAAATACTTTTTGTGTGTATATATTTTCAAGCAACAGATTCCTACATATACATCCAGCACATGCAATACATATATATGTAGCTGAAAAAAAAAATCTAAACAAATATATATATATATATATGAAGTTAGATGCACATATATGCATTGTGGATTGTTGTTGAATAGCTTAAAAAATATTATTTCATTTATGGTTTCCATGTAGTGGAAATGGTTGAAAAGCAATAAAACAGTTCACATACACAACCAAAATAATATTTAGCATTCTAAAGTTACCAAAGCAATTAAATAGCTTATGTTATTTTTAATAAGGCATTATTGACTGTTGTTATGTAGCTTCAAGTGTTATGAAGATTGTGAGCCACCACTGTGACAAGTATTTTTCACAAACATACATATATATCCACACCTAAACTTGTAAATAGATGTGAGAACAAATATAAATATGTTTAAATCTAGATATATATGTTTGTTGTATAAGTAGAGGAAATAAACATCAATTGGCACAACTTGTGACAACAACATTGCTTTGTGTATGGGCTGCATGTACTGGTGATGGTTGCAATAATAGGTTGCATATAAAACTTATCAAAGTAATCAAGCATTTTGTGTTATTTTCAATAAGACATTGTTCAATGTTGAGTTGTAGCTTGAGCTGCACATCATACATAGTTATCCACACCTACAAATTTCAATGCATGTGAGAGTAGATATATATGCATAAGTTTAAATGTAATTACATTTATCAACAAGTATAATTGTAGATATGTATGTGTGTTGTATGCATCTTTGTTAAACCATAGAAATCAAATGATATAATTTTGATTGCATTTTGCACCTTAACCATGTGCAACTATCAAACGTGGAATAACTCTAGATTCAATAGAGCCAACATTATAGCCAAGAAAAATTGTGGAGAGATAAATGTATGTGGCAATAAAAATAAACAAAAATCAAACAACTATACTGATATTTAAAACTGGACATATCTATATATAGATAAATGCATGACCTCATAGATACATGTGAAAAATGCATACACACACATACACACTAACACATACATATAAAATATCAAATCTACATGAACATACGCATACAAATGCATTACAAACACATATATCTACACAAATTTGTATCAAGATGTTGTATGCACTCAAAAATCTACTATGAAGGAAACAGTGAAATATATTTAAACTAATGCATTTTGTTACGCTGCATGTCTCTTGCAGGCCAATGGTAGACAATGCAAGAGAATGTGTGAAGAGTCTACAAAAAATATGTAGGACTACCCTAAATTCCATACAACCATGGCTGATTATGACTTTTGGTATTTTTTGTAGTTAAAAATGGAATTCCACACAAGCGAGATTTGGGCTACTACTTTAGATGAGGAAATATGAGTCTTCTGGTGCAATGACTGCTCATTATGTCATCAACAATGTCACCTACACCTTTTATTCTTTTCACTGGTGGTTTTTCTCAGCTAAGACAGAGCAATGAGATGTTTAAGACTGTTACATGACTTTGAAAGGGAAACACATCTGTAGAAGAAAAAGGAAGGGAAAGAGGTAGCATAGAAAAAATCAATTATTGGTATCTGATGTAATGCCCCACCACGCAACCCTAGAGGAAGTTTCAATTCATGATAAAAGCATACTATTTTTTTTTTATTAAAGTGAATTAAACATATATGTTCATCTACAATTGATAACATCCCCTAAGGCTACACAACCGAGATTACTTAAACCCAATTAATAAACATCATTTAAAAACCATTGCATACATTACTCATGAAGTAAGCATTAATTCAACATACATAAACAACATATGCTAAGAAGATAAACATCCATAACATAAATTCATAACTTGAACATCTGGTTACATCACTCATTCCCAAAATAAGGCAATATTACAAAAGTGTTACAATTACATAATTCCACCTCATAAATGCAAGAGGGGTAAAATAACTTATTACAATTTGATAAACAACTATGCTTGAATTAAAACAATAACCATGAGCTGTCCAACTGGATGTCTCGCCACCAAGTACTGAAGAACAAGGGGGACCCAATGGTTTATGGTGCATGTTCCACCTAACCAAGTGGTACCCGAAGGCCCACCCCCCATGCTAGGAGATAGTAACAACACAACATGGACAAATATCTACTACCTCTAACCAAAGGCAGACTCATACTAACACATACTGACTCGACCAATCACATGCACAATATAAGTCTAACACTAACATGGTCACATTGCTTCCAAACATAAAATTGATCAAGTATGATAAAGAATCCATACACAAAACATAAACCCCAATGTTATCCTACATAGAGTATCATCACACAGTTAGACATGAGATCTCCTATGGGAATTCTTCATAGGCTCTAGAGTTCCTAGTGACCTCTAACAAATCTCGGCCCTCATGCTTACTCATGTGGAATCGACTACCTCTCGTGAGGAAAAAATAGTTGATCTTGCCATTCCAGGCCTTCCAACTCACCCCAAGTGTAAACGAGCCCTTACGTCTATGAGTGAGGTTAAGTTATCTCGATTAATGTGAAGTGCATCCTAATCAATTAAGTATATTACTTTAATTATCACTTGATTAAATCACTTCTAAAGGTTACCCAATTTACCTCTTTGGGCTTCGATGCCTAACAGAAGCCACTCTTCTAATGGATAACACACTATAGAAAACTAAACCCCAAGGGTATCTCAAGTGCTTGCAAACTACACAATGCAATCTCTCCTAATCTAGGAGGCAACAGTCAAGGGAACCCACTCCAATCACTTAGGAGGAAACAAACACATAAATCACTACCCAAGGGAACTACAAATGGTTGACTTAACCAAACAACAACCCACATCCTCTGGAAGACTTACAATTTAATACACAATTAACCCTTTTTCCCAAATTACCAACATAAGGAAATTTAATACCCAAAATGCACTAGCAAGGAAATTCACTATTTTCGGATATCTTAAATCCATTCCCTATTTAGTGCTTCTCACAAAAAGTAAAATAATAACCTTTTCAAAATTCAGTGAAGGAAAACACCAGTGTTATCTGATACGAAACATTGATTATTTTTAAATAAAATTATAATTTTGCTGTAAATAATCTTCCAAATTTTCCATTAAAAATATATAATTCCTTCCATTAAAATAAATACCTTTCTCTATCTTATCTAACCATGCACACTATTCATTTCATTTTAAATTGCTATCTAAATACTTTGCATGCAATCAAAATGCCCAAAACAAAATATTATATATATATATATACTTAATTATATATACATGTACCATATATACATTAAATACATATACTCTATATATATACAAAACTCTATATTAAAATAAACCTACATTAAGCATTGATTATACAACTTCCATTTTTCTAAAAAAAATAACCAGAATATAAAATTGATTAATTCAGAATAAACTCCATACATAAACACCCATTTTCCAATATATATATATATATATAAAATATTATATATATTAATATATAATATTAAAAATATATATACAATTTATATTATTCAACATCACAAAATACTATTTAAATAAAATTCATATGCCAAAATTTAAATAAGAATTTAAAAATTCGCAAAAGTTATATTTTAATAGTGGGCAGATGGTACACTGTCAGACGGACGGTACCGTTGGCGCATTTGAGGAACACCCGCCCGCTATACATATTGTACAACAGCTACAGAGTTTGGGGGAGGCTGCACTCCCCATGGAATAGTGCATCCCCCAATGCGGTGGGCGCACTGCCCCATGGGTAGTGTGTCCTTCCCAATGGGGAAGCGAGCAGTGGTGTCATGACCACCGTCCACTGTGCAATAATTTTTTTTTTTATAAAAAAATAAAAGTTTTCTCACAAATATAAAATGTGTAAATTCGCATAGGAAATGCTTGTACAATAGTCACGTACAACATTTTAAAAAAAAGAATAAATAAAATATATCCTCAACATCATAACACATATATATTTATATGTTATATGCAAATATATTTACCAGAGCATATTACATATAATGTATAAATATATATATATTTACACAAAACATTTTTAGTAGTAAAATTGAGAAAAATTAATGAAAATAACCACCTACAGGCAAATAAATAAAATTATCCAGAAAACCTTTCTAATTTCACAAAGGTTTAATAACTAATTATTTAAACCATTTCTTCAAATTCCAAACAATTCAAAAATAGGATAACTAAAAGGGATCTAGATTTCTCCATCGTAAGTTTTCTAGAGAGGATTTCTTTTCAAAAATAAATCTTATTATTTTCTACAACAATATAAATGTGTTGTTCAATCTAAGGTTTAATTCAACAACCAATACTACAATTTCCTCATCTAAAATTAAATTCTATAGAATATTTTTACAATTTCCCTCGGGAATTTTCATAGGAAAAAAAAAAAAAAAACTTCCAAAATCTATAAAATTAATTTATATTCTCAAATAGTAATCTCCATTCTAAATGGATTTAACAAGCAATTCTTTAATCACTATCAATTTAATTAAAAAATTCATGAACAATAAACCATAGAATAAAACCTGGTGTTGAAGTTACAAGAAAAGAAGATTTTTGATGTAGAGCCTCCTCCAAAGATCTCACAATTTCTCTTCAACCGTGAAGCAAATCCAAGTAAGAAAACAATCCAAAAGCACAACCAACATCAACAGAATTTTCCAATTTCAATTCCATAGCCAAAAATTTCTTCCAACCATTCCCTGTGCAATTTTTCTAAAAATATCCTCTCAAACCTAAAGAAGCTTTTCCTCCCCAAAATTCTCTCAGTGAATGAGTTTGCAACCAATTCTTCTAATTAATTAAACTCACACTTGTGGCATAAATAAAAAATATCCTCAACAACCAAATCCACTTTTTATGCAATGTCAAAACTTTAAAATATCTTAATATTAATTAACTCCCACATTTTGAAAACTAACTTTCCTTTTAAAATACAATTTCAAATAAATTTCAATTTTTTTGCTTTTTATATAATATAAATCACATAAAACTTAATTAATTAATTTTAATTATTTAATAAATAAATTCAATCCTTTTGGGACTAAATTTAATTAATTAAATTAAATTAAATTAAATTTTATTAATAAATTTAAATATAACTTCTAAACATAATTTTAATATTAATTTTAATTAATCACCACTTTTAACCAATGCAATTTATTCTAAAAATAATTTAATGAACAAGCACCTTTCAGAAACCAATAACATTCAAACAAGGTAAACCATGACTCAACAAAAAAGACTTACGACACACTAAGGCTAGGGCGTAGACTTGACACAAGTTACCTAGCTACTATCTCCCATTCAACTTAACTGCTGGATCAACACACTCAAACCTGTGAAACCAGGTGGATTTGATGTCATGTACCTGCAAACCTGAAAACCAAGTAAACAACATCATATAATATAACCATCATATAATACACACCGTGAAGAAGAAATCATGAATTCACAGGGCACTCGCAATTGAGTGATGTGAACCCAACCCCTTCACCAATACACTCATCAAGACTGACATTTACATCTTACTCAATAAACTCATATAAAAATCTCATGTTACAACTACTAACATATTTACACCATTAAAGCATTCAAAATAGTCATCAGATAAACACATCACACAATAATAGTTCATCACTCAATAAGTAGCGATCAAAACACAAATAACAAAGTGTGTCTAGTATCAAATTAGTTGCAACCAAACAAAGCATAAGCAATCCGAACAAGAAGCAAAACGGAGGGGTATTCCATCTGATATACAAGAAAATAGATAATTATACATGGTTATCACCTTGACCTCAAAATTGCATATAATAGTTGTGTTAGTGTGAAATTACTATTTACACAATACTTAAGCTCACTTAGGTCAATATGAGATTAGAAAAATTCTTGTCTAATTGAATGTGCAACCATTGAGACCTCTAGAGGTTACCAAGTTATTTGGTAAACCTTATGAGCTACCTCTTTGAGGTTGGAAGCATTTCCATCTCACCTCAAAGGTCACTCAACACTTTGCACACAAGGTTGATGACTTGGTCATGGAGGTAGGCTACTCAACACTTAGAATGCAAGGTTGATGACTTAGTCATCGAGGTTATTGGTTTGCACACTCCAAGTGTTCCACCTATAGGACACTTGCCTACTCCTTTGTGCCACCTTATGGGACATTTGTCAATTCACCTCATAGGTGGATTGTGCCATCCTTGCCAATATAAGCAAGGCATTGTTCTCATTACAATGGGGTCAGGTAATACAATATTACATTGTCCATGTTCTTTGTTGGATGTTGTGGTTGTGTTGCTGATATGTGGTTGTCATTGATGTCAACACTATTAGCATTAACTCTCCTTAAGGCTGTATATGTCGAGGATATTGAGAAAATTGTAAAAAATATAGTATAGGTATCCAGTGGTGTTGAGAAGGTTAGAATGTTGCAAAAATCTATATGTTGAAGATCTAAAGGTGCACTTCAAAGGTTTTGTTATTGAAGTTTTCTAGTATGTTGTTCGAAAGTTTCAGAGGTTCTTATCAAATCTTGTGGAAGCTATGAAGATTTGTGTTCCTGGTTGAAGTGGATGAAATTATAGTAATTTAATATGTTGTGCATGTACCTGTGACATTCATAGATGAGTATAGATCATGCTCTATCCTTGTTGTATGTCCACATTGATTGAAGTGTTTGTGATCAAAGATTTTTCTGATGTGTGCCCGAGTTTTCATGTTGTAGATCCATAAGGATTAATATTTTATTGATTGGCATGTTTGGAGGTGTTTGTTTGGGTCCTCACTATGATGTGATTGACTTGTGTTGGTGTGCATTATAATTTATTCATGTATCAAGACTAATAGTTGTAATTTATTCTTTATTTGTGGCTGATTGAATAGTGGATGAAAATCCATGTAGCAGATATATATAAGATTGTTTTCCTCATTTAAGAGAAAGTGCTCAAGTGTACAAGTGATGTACATGTGTGAATAAATGTCAAACCATTTAGAGCAGAGTGTGGAAGAGTTTGAAAAGAGGGTGGAAGAGTTTGAAAAAAAAATTGTACACCTAACCGAAACTACAATCAGGCTTTTGCATAAGCTAATTTCTCATTTCAACTTCATCAGATGGATTTAATTTGATTATTGTATGTAAGGCAGTGAGCCTTCCCTTTGAGAAATGTGCTCTAGGCAGTGTACCTAAATGCAAGTGCATTCCTTTTTATTCTTCATTATATTTCTAACAGAGTATAATCTTGTGGACTAACATCCACTGTGGTTTTTCCCTTAACAGGGTTTCCACGTATAAAATCTTGGTGTTCATGTGTCTCTGATGTGTTATTGATTTAATGCTTGCATTGTTAATTATCAGATCTATGATATAAGGTTTTCTAAATTTGTATATGTTTGATTTTGGTAACAACTGATTCACCCCCCCCCCCCCACCACTCTTAGTTGTTTATCCTTGTATTGCCAATAATTGGTATCAGAGCTAGTTCCTCTAAAAGAAGCTTAACTTGAGGTGATCTGAGATGGCACCATTCAAGAAGGATAGTCCTAGATTCGATGGTACAAACTACTCTCTATGGAAAGTCAAGATGGAATTTCATTTGAAGTGCATTGGGGAACCTTTTTGGGCAGATGACACAAAATGCATATACTATTCCTCAGAATGGTCCTTCATCTAAAGATGAAATCAAGCAAGAAGAAATTAATACCAGGGCAGTAGAAACATTGGTGAGTGCTTTGACAGATTCAAAGATGAAAAATGTGTTAGGATTGAAGACTGCATACCAGATTTGGAAAAATCTGGAAACATTGTATGAAGGAGATGCACTAGTGAAAAGTGATAAGCTACAAAGTCTAAAAGGAAAATGGGAGAGCTTGAAGATGAGTGAAGATGAAAACATCTTTTCCTTCTTGCAAAAGATAAATGAATTAGTGATGGATATTAGATGTTCAAGTGAAACTTTGGATGATGATGACATTGTGGCTAATATACCTAGATCTATGCCCCCTTCCTACAAGAAAAAATCTCATGCTATTGATGAACTCAGGACAGTGACAAATATTACAAAAGATATGCTGATTGGAAAAATTGTTGCATTTGAATTGAGTGAATTCGGTGAGTCTTCTACTAAGACTGAGTCTACTTTCAAGGGTACTATATCCGGGAAATGCAAGAAGGGATATGATTCAAGAGAGATTTCCAAGAGAACATTCAGGTGTGAAGATGAGACGAAGCAAATTGAGGATGAAGAAAAGGAATTGGAAGAATTGGAAGCATTGATTGTGAAAAGAGAATCAAGAGGTCATGGTAAGTACAAAGGAAAGTTACCTATTAAATGTTTTTCTTGCAGTAAAATAGGTCATTTTGCTTCTAGATGTCTTGAAAGGGTTTTAAAGTACAAACTTGAAGACACTAGATTTCAAAGAAAGTGCTATTATGTTGAAGAAGGTGTAACCGATGAAGAATATGATAAAGAAACGTGAAATGAAGATGAATGGGTATTTATTGCTATCAAATAAAATGGTCAGGTGTCCACTAAATCTACTAGCAATGTGAATGTTGAGAAAGATCTTGCAGCCAAATTTGAAGAGAAATATGAGTGCGTGATTGATAGAGGATGCTCACATCATATGACTGGTGACAAAAGAAAATTTGTAAGCTTGGAAAACTATGATGGTGGTGTTGTGAGGTTCAGAGGCAACACTTTTGGTGTGATTCATGGTAGAGACACTATTTCTTTTGGTGGTAAGAACAATACTGATGATGTTCTTTATGTAGAAGGCTTAAAGAATAACTTGTTGAGTGTTGGAAAAATGGTAGACAAAGGTTACAATCTGTAGTTCAAGAAATATGATTTATTCAGGAACAAAGACAAAAGGTAATATCTTTCATTTGAGTGCTACTTGTGAAAGTTGTTTGATTGCTCAAATTGATGTAAGCTCATTATGGCATAGGAGGTTGTGTCATGTGAACTTTGATAACATTGTCAAGATAAGCTCTACTTAATCAGTTATAGATCTACCTAAGTTATTGAAGCCTACTAACACTATGTGTAAGGAATCTTAGATGGGAAAGAAAACAAGAAATTATTTCTAGAGAAAATAGTATAGCTCTAATGGAGTACTGGATATGATACATACTGATCCATGTGGTCCTTCCAAAATAAGAATCCTTCAAGGTGAAAGGTATTTTATGTTGCTCATTGATAATTATTCTAGAATGATATGGGTCACTTTCTTAAGAGAACAACATGAAGCATTAGAAAAGTTCAAAAGTTTTAAAGCTATGGAAAAGAATGAGATAGGTCAAAGGATCAAATGTCTAAGGTTAGAAAGAGGTGGTGAATTTACTTTATGATAAGATGATAATTCAATTATTTTTGTGAAGAGCATGAAATCCAAAGACAACTATTTGCTCCCTAGACCCCTCAACAAAATGGAGTTGTTGAAAGAAAGAATAGAACCATCCTAGACATTGCTAGAACAATGATGCTGGAAGAAAATGTTCCTCATTTCTACTGGAGAGAAGTTTTAAGTACTGTTGTGTAAACCATTAACAGGGTGAATGTCAACAATAATTTTGGTAAGACACATTTTGAGCTATGGTTTGGTTATAATCCTACTGTCAAGTATTTCAAAAATTTTGGAAGCAAATGCTACATCAAGAGAGATGATGATATAGGTAAGTTTGATGCTATATGTGATGAAGGGATCTTTTTAGTATACTCTACTAAAATAAAAGCTTACCGGTGCTTTAATAAATGGTTGAAGAAAATGGTTGAAAGTGAAAATGTCAAGGTTGATGAAGATATTGGTAAATCATCCAGATCTAGTGATTATGATTCAGATGATCAAAATGATAATACTAATAATGATGTTCAGGCACATAATCAACTTCAAATTGTTTTGGTGAACCAAGGGAATGAAGAAGCAGAAGTTAGCAGAAGTGCGGAAGAAATAACACAAGAACAAGAGGTAAGAGAAAATTTCAAAAGTCCTAAGTATGTAAGGAGAAATCATTCTGATAGTCAAATCATAGGAGACAAGAGCAAAGGTGTACAAACTAGAAGAAGAATTCTGGAAGAGTATTGTCTAATCTCTAAAGTTGAGCCTAGAAATATCAATGAAGCATGAAAGGATGAACATTGGATGGAAGCCATGAAATAAGAACTATTGCAGATACAAAAAAATGATACATGGGATCTTGTTCCTAGACCTCAGAACAAAAATGTAATAAGAACCAAGTGGGTATTCTAGAATAAGCTGAATGAACAAGGTGATGTGGTAAGAAAAAAAACAAGATTGGTTTACAAAGGATACTCACAAATGGAAGGTATAGACTTTGAAGAAAAATTTTCTCCTATTGCTAGAATTGAAGTTGTCAGATTATTTATTGCTTATGCTACTTTCAAGAATTACAAATTTTATCAGATGGATGTAAAGTCAACATTTCTGAATGAACTAGAAGAAGAGGTTTATGTTGAACAACCAGATGGATTTCAATTGACTAATGAAAAGGACATGGTATGTCGATTGAAGAAAGTCCTATATGGACTTAAGCAAGCTCCTAGAGCTTGGTATGCTAGATTTGATAAATACTTGTTGAAACTTGGATGAATAAAGGTACTACTAGCAACAAGCTATATTTCAAGTTGGATCAAAACAAAGAATTGGTCATTGAATTCTTTGTTGATGATATTATTTTTGAAGGTGATGATGATTTGTGTATGAATTTTTTCGATGAAATGAAAAGTGAATTTGAAATTTCAATGATAGGAGAGCTGAAATTATTTTTAGGATTGTAAATCACTTAGTTAGATGATGGAATCTTTGTATCTCAATCTAATTATGTGAAAGAGTTACTAAAAATTTTTGGCATGGAAAATTCAAAACTAGTTGGTACACGTATGGTGATCAGATGCAAAATTACATAGAAAGATGATTCTCCTAAAGAAAATCAGACAAGATATAAGTCAATGATTGGTGGATTACTCTATCTGAATCAGACTAGGCCAGATATAATTAATGTTGTGTGCATGGTTGCTAGACTTTAAGCTGACCCTAATGAGTCCCATGTGACTATTATAAAAATAATTTTCAGATATCTAAAAGGGATAGTTGATCTTGGTCTTTGGTATCCTAAGGATGATGATCTTACTCTAAGCACTTTTACTGATGTTGATTGGGTAGGAGATGTAGATGAAAAGAAGAGTACTAGTGGTGGTACATTCTTCTTAGGAAAGAAGTTGGTATCTTGGTTAAGCAAAAAATAGAACTCAATTTCATTATCTACTATTGAGGTAGAATACATTGATGTAGCAAATAGTTGTACCCAAGTATTATGGATGAAGCAAATGTTGAGAGATGTCAGAATCGAATATGAAGAACCCATTGCCATATTCTATGACAATTCAAGTGCCATTATCATTTTTAAGAATCCAATGTTGCATTCAAAGACAAAGCATACATCCATCAAGTATCACTTCTTGAGAGACAAAGTAAGTGACAAAGAAGTTAGATTGGAATACATACCTACCAAAGGGAAAATTGTAGATATATTTACCAAGATGTTTCCTAAGGATACTTTTGATTACCTTAGAGGCAAGTTAGGGGTGATTTCCTCTCCTGATTAAAACTAAGATGTATGTATTTGCATCAATCGGTGAATTCATAGCCATATCATATTCCAGATTGATGTTGTTGTGGCTACTACTTAGGGGGAGTAATCAGATGATTCAAATTTGTGATTAGAGCATATGTACCTTTTCCATTGATGCTCAAAGGGGGAGAGAAACAATGTGAAAAATGTGGGAAAGAAGAGTAATGAAGGAAATAGGAAAGAGTGCACAATCTCAAGGAGAGATTGTTGAAGAAGAGTTAGTTGGGTTGATGGTATTATTTTTAATATCATGTGTTGCCATCAATACTAAAGGGGGAGATTGTTGGATGTTGTGGTTGTGTTGCTAATATGTGGTTATCATTGATGTCAAAACTATTAGCATTAACTCTTCTTAAGGTTGTATATGTCGATGATATTGAGAAAATTGTAAAAAATATAGTATAGGCAGCTAGTGGTGCTGAGAAGGTCAGAATGTTGGAAATCTCTGTATGTTGAAGATATGAAGGTGCACTTCAAAGGTTTTGTTTTTGAATCTTTCTATTATGTTTTCCTAAAGTTTTAGAGATTCGCATCAAGTCTTGTGGAAGTTATAAAGATCTGTGTGCCTACAATTATTCAGTTTCTATAGATGGTGTTTTTGGTTGAAGTGGATGAAATTTTGGTAATTTCATATGTTGTGCATGTACCTATGACATTCATGGATGAGTCTATATTTTTCTCTATCATTTTTTTATGTCTGCATTGACTGAAGTGTTCATGATCGAATATTTTTCCAATGTGCGCTCAATTTTTCATGTTCTTGGCTGACATGTTGATGTTAGCGCATTGCAGATCCATAAGGATTAATATTTTATTGATTGGCATGTTTGGAGGTGTTTTTTTGGGTCCTCACTATGTTGTGACTGACTTGTGTTGGTGCACATTGTAATTTATTCATGTATCAAGCCCAACAATTGTAATTTATTCTTTATTTGTGGCTGATTGAATAGTGGATGGAAATCCATGTACCGAATATATATATATAAGATTGTTTTCCTCATTTAGGAGAAAGTGTACAAGTGATGTACATGTGTGAATAAAGTTCAGATCATTTAGAGTAGAGTGGAATATTTTGAGGAGAGGGTGGAAGAGTTTGAAGAAGTTTTTGTGCACCTAACCGAAACTATAATCAGGATTTTGTAGAAGCTAATTTCTTAGTTCAACTTCATCAGATGGATTTAATCTGATTATTGTATGTAAGGTAGTGAGCCTTCCCTTTGAGCAGTGTGTTCTAGGCAGTGCACTTGAATGCAAGTGCATTCCTTTTTATTCTTCATTATACTTCTAACATGGTATAATCTTGTGGACTAACATCCACCGTGGTTTTTCCCCTAGCAGTGTTTCCACATATAAAATCTTGGTGTTCATGTGTCTCTGATGTGTTCTTGATTTAATTCTTGCACTATTAATTATCAGATCTATGATATAAGGTTGTTTAAAGTTGTATAAGTTTGATTTTGGTAACAAATGATTCACCCCCCCTCTTAGTTGTCTATCCTTGTATTGCTAACATGCTTGTCTTCTATCTCCTAGATCTTCCTAATTCTAATATGGTATCAGAGCTTTAGGTGGAGATAGTTTAACCCATAATTGAACAATCTTTTTGTATTTAGTTTGTTTCATTCTCTCTCCCTCCTAAAAATCTTTGGGAAAGTTTGAAACAGATATGTGTTTCAACAAATTGACCCCATCCCCATTTTTTTGTGTAGCATAAATCTTTGCATGGTAAAAATATCAACTCAAAGAGAAGCAATTGATGAATTGTGTGGCTGCAAATAGTTTTGGGAGATGTGATTTACTAGTGGCTATTAGTTTTTGTTATGCTACTCACCCCCATTCATGCTGAGATTCATACTGTAAGGCACCATTTCATGTTTGTTCTGATCATTTTTATTAACTGTGTGAGTTTTTTCTTGGACTTCGAAGAGGATAGGAGACGAATGTTGAAAAGTTATGACACCTGTATTGGAACTAGGGTCTACACAAATTCTGACCATGGCCCCATATGAATGCCACATTGCCCTCAGTGTAGGCTAACCATTGGCTCCACCAGATGCCCCAAATCAGCTAATGGAACCTCACACCTCTCATAGTCCATAACCTCATGCACCCAATATGTGACTTCACACAGTTGTAGCGCGCTTATTGCTCCTCTTTCCAGTGTATATTATCACATGCCTCACATTTTCAAGAGCCCTTGGTTTGCTGACTCTAGGAAGGTTGTGACTATTCACTCGTAGGAGGGGTGATTTGCACAAGCATGCAAGAGAATTTAGAGGTTGTGGATTTTCAAGTACAAGCCATGTTTTGAATCATTCCTCAACCAACCTATTGCAAGCCCATTCCCATTTGGGATGCAATGACCTACACTGTGACTACCCAATCCACTCGACCCTCTCTTATCTCATATTTGCAACGACTAGCAACATTGAGGATCTGTGAATTCAAATTGATTAGCGAGCTTGCACTAGACTCTCTACTGCCTACTCATGATGTAGAAAAAATGAGCTACATTTTCTAGTGACCCAATGATTGTGGCCACGAGCTAGACATATTCATGGTTTTAAATCAATTGTAGTTTTTTCCAGCCTTGAAGTGTAGTGATGTCTCACTAAATCCTTTTAAAGACCTAGCCAAATCTCAATGGCAGTCACAATTGGCATTTAAATTACTTGTATTAATTTGTTTGCTAATTGTCACAATTTACTTTTAAGTAATTTCTTGATTGACCACTTGGGTAAACATCAAAATTTGCAAAGAGAAGGGGGAAGTGAAATTTTGTCTTAGTTAAAAATTTGTAAAAGAGAAGTTAATTTTCACTTTTACAATGAATTTGGAAAAGGGGGAAGGGCGGGGGGGGGGGGTCATATGGAGTTTTTTTCCCACTAGTTCTTTCCAGTCCATCAGGTATCAATTAGTTTCTATTTTCCTCTCTCTAATTTCTTAAAATATTTAATTTTCTCAATTTTGTAAAATGCAATTTTATTGGTGTCAATTTGCAATAGGGTGAATCAAACTCTATTCAATGATGGTGATTTTGCACTAATATATAAAGTGCCATTTTTCACCATCATTCTTGTATGCAAATATATGCACTAAAATAAAGTGTCAAAAAAAGGGGGAAAATAAAAAATATTAAAAAAGGGGGGTATCATAGAGTTGTGACTAAAAATCCACTCCAAATTTCTTTCAATTTTCTACAAAGTTGAAAATCACAACTAAGCATGGAGCCGAATCAACAAAAGGAGCCAAATGCAGTTGAGGATAAAGAAATACAAGGAGCAACATAATCACAAAAAGAGGAAAATATGAAAAGGTTTTTTTGGAGGATAGTTTTTTCCCATTGGGTTTTTTATCTTTCTCCATCATTTGTAAAAGACTAAATTGTAGATGAGTACCTTATCAGGCCTTGTTGTTGGGACTCATATATTTAATGTTTGGCTTACTCCCTAAGTATCACTTAAGGGGATTGGTTAGTGTAAAATTATTATTTACACTAATACTTAAGCTCACTTAGGTCAATATGAGGTTAGACAATTTTTTGTCTAACTGAATGAGCAACCATTGAGACCTCTAGAGGTTACCAAGCTATTTGGTAAACCTTATGAGATACCTCTTTGAGGTTGGAATAATTTCCATCTCACCTCAAAGGTCACTCAACACTTGGCACACAAGTTTGATTACTTGGTCATGGAGGTAGGTCACTCAACACTTGGCACACAAGGTTGATGACCTAGTCATGGAGGTTGTTGGTTTGCACACTCCAAGTGTTCCACCTATAGGCCACTTGTCTAATCCTTTGTGCCACCATATGGGACACTTTTAAATTCACCTCATAGTTGTATTATAGTATCCTTAGCTATATAACCAAGACATTGTTCTCATTATAATTGGGTCAGCTAATACAATTTCAGCTTGTTCACGTGTTTGCATTTCTATCTCCTAGATCTCCTAGTTTCTAATAATTTGAATACAAGAGGAGGGAAAGGTCGAGAAAGAAGCAAAAAAAATTATGTTTTTGCTGAATATAAACAAGGAAGAACATAGCAAGGTTAACACATCTCAAAACTAGAACCTTTTTTTTCTAACACATAGGCTACTCCCAAATGGCTAGCAAATGAAAAGGTAAAGAAAAAATAAATAGATCAAATATAAATAAGTTAGACTATATATTACAAGGACCATTAATTTAAATAAAGCATATTCGTATTTCGTTGGATGCACATGGAAAAGAGCCAATACAATTCTCAACAACAAAAAGGAAACAAGGAACAAACTTATGGGATTGGTTCCTGAGGGTTGTCCAACAACCTCGAGAGAGATAGAGTCCATCGAAATTGTTGGGGTTTCTCATTTAAAAGCTGAGAGCTACAACTTCGGTGGCTGACTATGAGCTTTATGCCACAACAACACAAGGGTCGAATGTTCAATTAAAGAAACAAAGGTTGATGAACTCTATTCCTATTTTTTTATTTCAATTTTTTGGTAGAGATATTAACAATACAAGGTTAAAAAAATAATTAAAAGAAGGCTTCAATATTTCATATTACACTTTATATAGTTTGTCATTCCAAGAATACCCTATTAAGGCTCAAGCAAATAACAACTATTTCCCCAAAATAATAGACATAGCATACAATATATATGAATTTTGTTCACATCTACTTTGGCATACACACATATCTATACATATGAAAATAAAATGAAATGCAACAAAACAAGGCATGCTATCCACCCAACCATATAGGGTTATGGAGCATCATAGGCTCTTACCAAACTATAGCAGAATGGAGAGAAATCCATCTCTTGGCACTCATTTTATTCTACCTACATGCAGATATCTACATATGTGAAATTAGATGCAGAAAAAATTATTATATACAAACAATATTCATTTGCAATGTGCAACCCATTTTGTGTATTTTTTGCATGGGTTTCTTACTATCAATTATTCTATTTTTT
This sequence comes from Sequoiadendron giganteum, assembly GCA_007115665.2. Taxonomy (NCBI): domain Eukaryota; kingdom Viridiplantae; phylum Streptophyta; class Pinopsida; order Cupressales; family Cupressaceae; genus Sequoiadendron; species Sequoiadendron giganteum. The sequence continues at coordinate 588,981,869 of CM021101.1, read as the reverse complement.
GGTTTTTTCCTCTAAAACAAATCTTTTGAATGTTTATAGTGGTTGGACAAAGAAGGAAGCTGAAAGAAAGCAAGCAAGAAGAGGCACATCTGGAAAACCATTTGTACAACATTTTTAAAAAATTCTATGTTCTTGCAAAATAACCAACCAAGAACATATTTTGTCCATCACTGCGATCAATGGTGGCATTAATGTACCATATAGAACTTAAAATACAACTTGTCATTCCAAGGGTGTGCCAATAGGATAAACATAGGGATCAGTATGTATCAATATTGTTTGCATCTACTATGGCATACGCACATATTTGTACATAGGGGAAATACATTTTCCATCACTGCAACAAATGGTGGTATCAATGTTCCATATAACACTTCAAATACGACTTATCATTCCAAGAATGTATCACTATGCATCAATGTTAATTGCATCCACTATGACATATATGTATATCTACACATAGGGGAAATAAAGTTAAAGACAACAAAACAAGGTATTTTTCATTACTATGATCAATGGTGACATCAATGTTCCATATACCATTTACAATATAGCTTGTCATTCCCTACATGCAGATATGTATGTATCTGTTGTTTTATGGTGATTGCTACAACACAGTAAAATAGTTAATGTTATATAGCATATGTTGTTTTCCATAAGACATTTTTTATTATTGTTCTCTAGATTTGGCTATATTTTGTCATTTTTGATAAGTTTCTATTGAAAAAAATAATTTGTTTATGTGCATCGGTTAGATACTGTGAATTCTTTTGTTTTGTGAAAAAATTTCATCTAGGTCACTGTTGAAACCAATATTGTTTCATCTATGGTTCATGTTTTGTGGCGATTTACTGTGAATTTCACTATTGTCTATGACACTATTGAAACCAATATTTTTTCATTTATGGTTTGTATGTTGTATAGATTGTTTCTATATTAAGTGCAATTAGGAACATTGTTTTTACTAATGGTCAGAGTGGTGGAGAGTGTAGGCCCTTCATTTATTGTGTTTCATTTTTAGGGAAATAATTATCTGAGACAAGAATTTTCTATTTCTTTTGCAACCCTCAACCCATGCAAAAAATACAAAATAACCTCCAACCACCTTCACAGAAGCTCGACAATGGGTGATCAAACTTGCGCCTTCACAGAAGCTCACCGTCATGGCATCAACATTTATTGTTGTATGGTTTCCATGTAATGGCAATGGTTGTAATAACACCTACCATTTTAAAACTCAAAAAACATAGAAAAGGTCTGCACAATTTTCAATAAGGCATTATTGGGTGTTGTTCTAAGGCTTTTCCCACTATCAGCATTGTGAGCCAAGACAATGAGCTTTTCTAAAGGTACAAGTTCGAACACCCTATTCAACACATGTATCAGTATTTGTAGCTATTCTTATATATACTTGTGGATATGTTTGTTTGCATGTATACATCTACATGTATGCATGGAACTAAATTCTTCTGAGTGCATACAACATCTTCATACAAATGTGTGTAGATATATGTGTTTGTAATGCATTTATATATGTATATGCATGAAGGAGTAGTATTGCTAAAGCCATAGGTCAACAACCACCAATGCCTTATAGAAAACATGAACTATTTTCATACTTTGCAACCATCGCCACTACACAAAAATCATACAATAATTAATGTTGATGTCTACTCGAATTTTAATTTTATTGCCACAAAACAGGAGGTTTCATAATTTTTTCATTTCATTTTTGTGGTTTTAATCTTTTTGTGTTGGTTGTGTGTAGAGTATATTGCTGCTACATATGAGTTCATAAAGCTATGTTGGATATGTCTATCTCTAATATTGCTATGGTTGCATAGCTTAGAATGATAGGTTCTATATTAAGTGCAATAAGAAACATTGGTATCACCATTTTTAGCAATGGTGGCCAGTGTATCTTATTGCTTGGTTCATGTTTTGTGGTGATGGTTTTACATGGGTTTGTCATTGTGATTTTTTGTGTTTTGTGGGTTTTTCCATCTAGGACACTATTGAAACCAATATTATTTGATTTATGGCCTCCGTTTTGTGGTAATTGTTGCAACACAATAAAATAGATAATGTTACATAGTTTATGTTGTTTTTCCTTCTTTTGTTGTGTTTCATTTTATTTCCCCTATGTACAAATATGTATATTTTTTAAATTAGATGATGACAACATTCATATGTATGGCAACCTATACATTAAGTGTAATTTAAACATTGATATCACCATTGACTACACAGGTGGACAATGTATGCGGGTCTACCAAAAAATAGCATAAATTGTTTTATGAATTCGACTAGTTTTAAATGCAAGTTCTAGAAAACTAGAATGAAACATATCAATCAATAAGAGAAATAGGCATGTATCTTTGAGTCATTCTATTATGCAATAATTGAACTATGAAAATATTACTATAAGTAAAACTAATAATTATTTTTTGATTGAACCTTATGGTCTTTATTCTCAAATTCCATGATTAAATTTTTGACCCTTAGCACCTTCTTATGCTAATTAAGTATCGTATGAATCATGAGTTGAATTCATGTTAATGAGAATTATATATTAAAGGAAATAGTATTTACATAAGAAAACCAAACATTCATACTCAAAAATAATAAAAGAAGAACATTATACCATGTTGTCTTCAAAAATAAGAAATAATTTTGCTTGATGACCATGGAAAGAAGATCATTGTTGATATATCAATAATCAGTGGAGGTATTGATGATCATTTTAAAATTGTTACTTTTTGGAGATAGACATGACAGGGGGTCACGTTTATTATTGGTTTGTTATTGATTGTGATGAAGATAGGGTGAATTAATTTTTGGTTTATGGGAACATAACCATACTATTATATCTTGAAGTTTTTAGACATGCCTCAAGTCAATACATTCAATTAAATTCAAAGGTATGATGCATTCAGGTGTTAAATGTTCTTGTACTACAATTAGTCATAATGGAAAAAAATTATCATATTAATTTCTGCAATGTATTAGATGATGCTTAAATTTGGACAAGAGGTTTTATTCTAATGAAGATATGCCCCAAAAAATAGAACAATCCCACAACACAACAATTTTTTTTAAATAGTGATTTAGATGGGATAATCACAAAAACAAAAGAATTCACAACAACAAACACATACAAGGGGGAAGAAAAATTATCCCGACAACATAATCTATTTAATTTCCTTGCAACCATTGGAACCACATAGAAAGCATAAATGAAACAATATTTATTTCAACGATGCCTTTTCAAAAATGAAACACTATAGCCAAAGCTATAGAACAATATTTGACAATGCCTTACGGATAACTATAGAAACTCTATAACATGTACTATTTAACTATGTATCAAAAATGAAAAAACATAGCCAAAGCTAGAGAACAACGATCAACAATGTCTTATGCCAAAAAAAAAAAACTGTATAGAATATCAACCATCACCGCAAACCAGAAGACTTAAATGAAACAATAATGGTTTCAACAACAACCTATAAAACTCTTTTTTCAACAAAACCTTATCAAAAATGAAATAATATAGCCAAAGCTAGATAATAATACTCAACAATGCCTTATGGATAATGGCATCAACTCTATAAAATTTACTATTATATTGTGTATGAAAAATTAAAAAATATAGCCAAAGCTAGAGAATAACACTCAATAATGACCTATAGAAAACAACATAAATTGTATAACATTAACTACTTTATTGCATTGCAACCATTGACACAAAACCTAGGCCATAAATGAAACAGTATTGGTTTTAACAGTGTCCTGGATGGAAAACCCACAAAACAAAAGAATTCACAATAACAAAATGATGCAAAAAAAAAATTACTGCACACACAAAAATTCTTTTTTCAACAGTTCCTTATCGAAAATGAAACAATATAGCCAAAGATTTCTAAACAATTCCTTAGTGAAAATAACATAAACTATTTAATTTCCTTGCAACAACCGCCACTAGATGGAAACCATAAATAAAACAATGTTGGTTTCAATAGTGACCTAGATGAAAAAACCCACAAAACAGAAGAATTCACAATAAGAAACCCATGAAAAAAAAACTAGAATAACCTCGCACACGAACGAATTCTTTTTTCAAAAGAACCCTATCAAAAATGAGACAATATAGTCTTTTTTCAATAGTACCTTATCGAAAATGAAACAATATAGCCTAAGCTAGAGAACAACAATAAACAATGCCTTATGCAAAACAACATAAACTGTATAACATTGACTATTTTAAATGGAAACCATAAATGAAACAATATAGCTTAAGCTAGAGAAAAAAACTCAAGAATTCCTTATGGAAAACAACATTAACTGTATAAAATTAACTATTTTATTATGTTTCAACCATCACCACAAAATGAAAGCCATAAATGAAACAATATTGGTTTCAACAGTGACCACCCATGTAAAACCATCACTACAAAATGCAAACCATAAATAAAACAATATTGGTTTCAATAGTAACCTAGATGAAAAAACCCATAAAATAGAAGAATTCATAGTAACAAACCAACGCAAAAAAAAAAAAAAATCCCTGCAACCATCGTGACTATGCAAAAACCATAAATGAAACAATATAGCCTAAGCTAGAGAACAACAATCAACAATGCCCTATGGAAAATAACATAAAATATTTTTTAAATACTATAGAAAGGGTATTTTCAATATTCACCTCTTCCCACACCTCTTCTCACTTGCTTTAAATGAACCTCTTCCTACTTGCTTTCTCTCTCCTCCTTTCTCCAGCAGCTATAAAAAAAATGGGCAAAAAATTATCACAACCGACACCTTTTTATTACTTTTGCAACCATCGACCCATGAAAAAAACACAAAATAACCTCCAACCACCTTCATATAATATTTACAATGGATGATCACACTTGCACCTTTCCCGCTTTCTTTCTCTCTGCTCCCTTCTTTCTACAATGCCTGCAAACAATGGGCAAAAAATTATCACAACCAACACTTTTGTATTGCTTTTACAACCACCGCCCTATGCAAAAAACATAAAATAACCTCCAACCACCTTCATAGAAGCTCAAAAATGGATGATCATACTTACACCTTCACAGAAACTTACCCTCTTCACTCACAGCTCTGATAGAAGGCAAAGCCACAAAATGACACCCAACAATGCCTTATCAAAAATTGTGCAAACATTCTATGTTTTTCGAGGTTTTAAATGGTAGGTGTTACTTACAACCATCATCACTACATGGAACCTATACAATAATTAATGTTGACACCATCCAAAATTTAATTTTGTTGGCCTTCTCTATTGGCACGCCAAACGATTTTAATTAAAAGAAAAAAATCATCACTTTTTTGTCGATCGGGAGCCAGATGCCAAAAGGGTTAAAAATCGGGAAGGATAATGAAGTTTTTGACCAAAGTTCACACATATAGCCTATTGAATAATTAAAAAAAATTAAGAAAAACATTCATTGTCAAACCTATTTCCTTAGAGACTTGAGAACCTTAAATAGTATTAAACACAATCAAAATTAATTTTTCCATAAAGATCAGATAGACATAGTCACCTTAGGTGACTTAGTCCAAGCTATTTGAGTTCAATTTTTTGTGGAAAAACCCTCTCAAGATACTTTTTCAAAATTTGATTTCTATTTTTAGTTCATTGTTGTATATCAATCTGAACCTCACTACAAGTATCAAATTGTTATAATGGTTTAGTGTTTTTATGAAATGTTGAATTCCTTGAAATATTTGGTTGATGTCTCAAGTTTTGTGTTTGGAAATGACCCTAATTCATATGATACAACTCATGATCCTTCATCTCCCAATGTTTTTATTCTTAACACAGATATCTTGATGCAAGAAGAGGAAATCATGAATGAATTCATAAATAATAATTTTCCTAATTGTAAGAACAACATGGTCCTTTACCCTTCAATGGAATGGCCTAATCACCCATGTCAACAAATGACACCACCTACCATTCCACCTCTTGAAATTTTCACCTCACATAAGTAAAGTGAATTGCAATTCATACCTCAACCAATGTACATGGAAGTATGTATCAGTAACAATGACAAGGAAAACATATCACCTAATCTTGTATTTGTAGTGTAAGAAATTGTATATGTTTACAATTTCACACAATATTTGGGTATTTTAATTTATTGGAATTAATTAAGCCTCTAGTTGACCCCATAATGTTCTAAAATTATGCATTATATAATCCATTTGTTTCACTTTTAATAAATTTCAAGCATTAAACAAATGCATTCATCTAATACTTTTCCCCCAACACCTTAAATTTTAGAAAATAGGACTAGAACTCGTTCATCATAATGGGACTCATTTGCCAATGGGGGAACTATCCTACTACTTTTTTCCCCTCCAAATCTAGATATTTTTGTGGTGGCACTATAATATTTAAATTTCTACTTACAAAGGTCAGCAATTGGGAACTCATTTTTGGGAAATTAAATAAATATCTATAAATACATATCCTTTTTATAATTTAAAAAATAAGTGGCATTATCAACAGATCCTATGAGAAAATATTATTGTCGAGAGCATTCAAGAGACACATTATTAACCATTTTTTAGCAGTAATCAAAATCCTATCATCAGGTCAAGATTCATGTGTGTTCATGTTGTGTTTTGAAGGATAACATTGTGATGTAGGGTTTCAAGAATTCAAGCAATCTATCAAGCCAATTCATCAAGATCCAAGTCCTTGGAGTGATGTCTTTGTCTTCAATCCTCTAAGGGCAGCCATTGAAGGATTTTTGAGTTGTAAGAAGAATTTTTAATTCATCCTTTCTTTCCATTTTTAATTATCTTTCTATCAAGGTTTGATTACCAAATCCAGGTTTGACTAAGGGAAACCTCCATTCACACAAAACAAATAATATTTCTCTATATGTATGTGTAGGTCTTAGGTTGAAAAAGAATTTAAGAGATCTTAAATGAGTAATTTTTCATTATTTTATTTGTTTTCATCATTGTTGTCAAGCCATAGAAACTAAGTTATAGATTATATTTCCAACTTGTCGATAGTGGGACCTGGGGAAAACAAAAGCTTATATCTTGCACTAGAGGACCTATCAAGTTGATCTAGACACCTGTATAAAGACCCATTTTCCCATGAGAAAATGAGTCCTTCTAGGCACCTTATAACTATTTTTTTTAGCATATTGTTTATTCTCTGCACTTCCCAAGTCCAATAATAAATTATTTTTTCTATTTAAATCAATCTTTAGTCTCTTTTATTTTTAGTAATATTGCACATAGGATTATTAGTTTAATCATTCAAAAATATTTCTAATCCATGTGAATCCCCCTTAGGATATAGATCCATGTCTCATTGTCTCACCATTGAGGTTTATAGTCAATCAATTCACTTTTTTGATGTATATCCCAATCAAATTTATATAAATGTGGAAATGGCTATGTTATGGACACTAATCTTAGAGTCACCACATTTTTAAATTTTATTTTGGTGAGCTTGACATTATTACACTATAAACTTTTTGAAATTGGAGGTCCTTCAAACCCTAGGTTTATATTTGCATTGCATTGTTTTGCATTTCTCATTTAGGGTTCCATTTTTGCATTCAAAAAGCATCAAAAACAAAAAAAAATTGCATCCATATTTCATCATATCTTGAATTAGAATTTATTTAGTCATATTTAGATCAAATTTATATTTAATTTCCATTCATTAAGTTGTTAAAAATCTGAAATTTTTCATTGCATTAAATTTGCATCTTTCATTTTAGCTCAAAAACAAGTGAAAAATTACCTAGTTTTATTTCAAATTGCATCAAATCATCATTTTCAAAAAAATTGAATGTTTAAATTACTTAAGTGTTGCATATTAGATTTGAAAATTACATTCCAAATTCTCCTTTAGTGTTGCAAATTTGCATTTGAATCAGATTGTCCTAAATTTAAAAATATTGCATTGCTTGATTTCCAAGTTGTATCAAATCATCATTTTAAGGTTGTGGCATCTTAGAATCAGTCAAATATTGCATTTCACATCTAAAATTTGTATTCACAATTTATCAAATTTTTTTTTACCTTTGTGTCATAGTTTCATCTTGCATTAAATTTTCCTAAATTGAGAAAAATTTAGAAAAATAGCCACTATTTAATTTGTTTGTATAGTGTCATAAAATGGGTCCTTTGAAATTTTCACACTCCTTTGGGTCCTCCTTGTGGATTTTGGCTTAATGTTCCCTTGATTTAGTGTTTTTATGTGGATAACACATTCACATTAGGTCTTGGGCCCTTCTAAACTAATGTATTTTAATGGTGCCTTGCAAAAGTGGTGTGAAGTGTTGTAACACACTTTCACACTTTTCTATGGCTTTATCAATTAACTAAGTATAATAAACATAATTTTAGTCATAATTAATCTTAATCTTGCCTTATTTGGAGTTTTTTAAAGTGTTTTAACACACTTTCACATTCCTATAGGCTTTTCATTAATAATTTGTATTTCTTATGCTTTAATTGGCCCTATTTTGCATCCACGGGCCTCATTTATTGCATCTTTCCAGGGATAATCATGACACCAATCATTAACCAATCATAATTCTAGTGTTTTTGGCTTGTTTGGACCAGATTTAGTGATATGGGATTCATTTTCCACCTTGGATGAATGATTCCCACCTGGATTTTTGGGTTCCAAACTTGTTTTCACACCTTTCTAAGAAATTTTGATTTTTGGTCCCATACATTATGCCAGATAGGAATCGTTTGCCATCTTGGGTGAATGGGTCTCATTTGGCACAAAATCATAATTAAATAAATTTTCGGGTGGGATTTTATTCTCCTAGATTTGAGTTCAGCTTGTAGTATTGTAATTTCAATAATTCTTGCATGATTTAGTATAAATACAAGGTTATTTCTCTCATTTTGGCCCCAAGCATTCAAGTATTCATCCTTATAGCAAGTTTGAGTTTACAAGTGAATTCAATCATCTTTAAGAGCATTCAAGGGTAGAAAATTTCATCAAATTTTGCAACAATTCAAAATCCATCATCATGTCAAGCATATCAAGCATCAAGCATGTTATTGAGACATTGTTGTGATGTAGCATTAAAGATCCAAGATCAAGAATTGTTCAACTCCTATTGTCAAGATCAAGATCTATATCCTTCATGGCCATTCCATGTTGAGTTTTAAATTTAAAAGAAATCATCCACAAGACATCATTCAAGGTAGCATTGTTCATGTTTGATGCTTCATGTACTTGTTTCATTGTCTCATCATTCAGTTTAATTATCTACAAGGGATTTGACCAAGGCAAACTCCTATTCCCTAACACTCAATAATTTCTCTCTTTATTTGTGTGATTGTAGATCTAGGTATCTTGGAGTTTGAAATATCATTGAATATTGGGTTACAAGCTTGTTGGAGTGTTCTCCACATTTTTAAGGTCATAATCTTCACTAAAATGCTATCTACAACCCCAAAATCAAGATTTCGGATCTGGGAACTTGGAGGAACAAATCAAGTAGACTAAGAAGGGTAGATCCAAATTTTGAATTTCTAAATAATCCAAATTGGACTCATTCACCAATAGTGGTGAATGAGTCCCACTATAGGTGATTTTTGAAGTTTTTTGTAGATTTGGATACCCATTTGAGTGAAAATTGATACTATGCAAAGACCCAGATATGGGATTGATTCACCCAGAATGGAAAATGAGTCTGACCCAACCTAAAAAGTAGTAATTTTAGGATTTCTAAGCCCCACTTCATCTCTCTTTAGTTTCTAGGTGCACACTTTCAATTTTACATCTTTTGATTTTGTTTTATTTGCATTTCTAAGTCATTTAGTAAAGCATTGCATAAAAGTAGGGGTTTGCATTTCATCATTCATTGCATTGTATTTGCAAGTCTAAAATTGGTGATGAACCTCTCTTCTAATCTGAAATCATACCCTAGGATACCCTATTGTCAGATATCTTGCCTCTATTCTCGGGGTGAGATATCTTGGGTAATCCTTGAATGTAAAGTATAGAAGATTGTTTCCCTAGGTCTTAGAACCCTAGTAGAGACAAAATTCTATCTTTGATTTTGGTGAACATGCATTTAGAATACCTTCTTTTCTAATTTGGAGTCCATTATCATTCTAGATCTAGCTTGCATTGACTTTTCATTAAGGTTTGCATTAGTTAATTGGCATCTAGGGTTTCTAAATTTTTGCATTAGTGAAAATGCATATAGGTTGCATTTTTGCATCTTAAATCATTGAAAATCATTTGAAAACTACATTTGCACTTAATTTACATATCATAAAACATAAAAATCATAAAAATCACTTAAAATTTTCAATAACTTTTCAAAAAGATCCTTAGTGGGACTCATTCACCACCTTGTGTGAATCAGTCCTTGTGCACCCCTGAAACTATCTTTTATAGAATTAAAAACCTTCTTTTTACTACTATTAACTATCTACTTCAGTTAGTTCAGTTTGTGTTACATGCATTTCATCAAATATAGCTTAATTTGGTCCATTTCATTCATTGATTAATTTCAAATTTTCATTTTCACATTGTTACATAGCATAATCAATCAATTGTCATCTTCAAAATCTAAAAATTTGCATTACTCTTTTGCATGTTTGCTCTATCATTGTTGTATTTCAGATTATGGAACAATCATTACATCATTTTTTCATTGTAAAAATCTATAGTTATTATACTTCATGATCTATTTTCAAATTTCATTGGTTGTTGTAAGAAAGTTTTGTTAAATGCATATGAATATGAGGTCCTTTCCCCTCTCCTTTTGTTCATCATTGATCCCTTTCTTAGTATCCCTTCTAAGAGTTAGGTTACTTTAGTGAAAGAAACCTTGGATAATCATAACAATCACATTTGTTCCTTTTGTAATATCTCTCCTACTTGTGAAGAAGTTATTGTAGTGTTAGAAGAACTAATTGATGAGAGTTTTGAGAACCCAATTCGTTTCTCTCCTCTTACCCTCCTATTAGGCAAGACATTACTAAACAAGAGGACATAATGATAAGTAATCATGATGATAACATAAGACAAAAAGAGACCATCAAAACCTACCCACATTCATCTCCCAAAATCTTATCCTCTTGTGATGATGAGGAGGATATATTGGTGTGAGATAATCAAACCTTTAAGATCTATGACAATCCTCTTTATGATCCTTCCCCTACCTATCCTATTTTGGAAGACATTGGGGGACAAAGGAGTGAAAATTTGGAAAATCTTGACTATCACATTTGTTCTTCTCCTAGTATCTCTCATATTTGTGAAGAAGATACTTTGATGTTAGAAAGCACAACCAATGAAATTCATGATAATATTATGTGGGAAAACATTATGGAACAAGACAATAATGTCATTAATGAACAAGACAATTTAACCATTGATCATGCCCCTACTTGCGATGAAGTCATTTTGGAAGAACCAATTCTTGAATGTCAAGAATATTTGGTTTGTAGCTCTCCTAATAACTCCCCTCCTAGGGAGGATATCATGGTGCAAGAAAATCTAAACATTGGGGCTTCCTTAGATGAAGATGATGAAGTGGCATTAGACTTCTCTTCGCTAAGAGATCATACAAATAAGAACAATCTTCTTAAGGTTATGATGACATAAATTGGATCTCCTTTAATTAGTGAGCTTCCTAAGTCATGTTCCATTAATGAATCACATAAGAAAGTAAGAGATTTCTTGAAATCTATGATGCAATCTAAAAATATTTTGTAGTGAAAAAGATACAACATAGTTTCTCAAACATGAAGGGGACCAAAAATCGCTCCCACAACATCACCTTTGCCTAAAAATATTGTGCCTAGTGTTGAAGATCTTAAGAAGACTCCCACTAATATATCTATGTGGTAACTCATTCAACTATCACCTACATATAAGTATTTATTTCAAGAAATGTTGCAAATAAAGGAGGAAATACAATCTTATATGAAATCAAACAATGTAACATCCCCCTTTCATCCCATGAAAGTCACACAATCAAAAATCATATTCCCTAGATATGAATTACCCTCACTTGAGATTCAAAACAAAAATGAAGCCTTGATGATAAATTTGTCCATTAATGAAACTATAGTTAAGCACACTCTCATAGACAATGGATAAGAAATCAATATTTGTAGCATTAACCTTATAGAAAAAAATGAAATGGAAAAAGGCTTATTCAACCTAATAATGTGCATATTCACAGCTTTGAAAATGTTGATAAACAACCACTAGGGATGATCATATTACCTATTGAGGTTAGACCTATAGTGTTGCCTACCCCTATCCATATCATGTCAGGATTCATTTCATACAATCTTCTCCTAGGGACCATGGATTCATGCTATGAAAGGAGTCCCATCTACTCTTCATTATGTAATGAACTTTGAATACAATAATAAGATATACATGGTTGAAGCAAATGAATAAAGATATGAATCACATGATCACAACACTTCCAACTCCTCTAATACTTTCATTCCAAAGTCAAAAGTTGAGCCAATACAAGTTGATATTAATCCTAAACTCTTTAGTGACAATTAGATCATTAGATTTTACACCTCCTTTCAATATAGAATCCAAAATCTCACCCTCAAGGACCAAAGAGTCATATACCAATGATTAATTTTCAGATATAAGTTATAATGATGATTGGGGTTTTACACCTCCCTTTATAGGAGAGTGACCAAAATAACCTTGTGTTTCATTCACTCAACTTAGTTATACAACATTACTCCATGGTGGTGATGGGGGTTATATAGCTCCCATCCCTTATGAGGGGATGATGCATAATTTTAAAAAGGATTTGTGTTCTCATGAACAATCCAATCCTTCTTAGAAACATAAACCCCCTTCATATGACTTGGAATATTGTTATGGTATCAGATAAAATCTCCCTCCTACACATGGATATGATGAACACACAATGAAAACTGACTTACCATGCTCTTTCAAGAAAGATCTAAGGTTATCTCCCTTATCTCCATTTTCATCTAAAGCCTTGTCATTTAGTGTGTGCATGGCATATTGTACAAATAAAGGAACATCTTCTACTATTTATCAAGACAATATCTTGTCGAGACTCCTCCAGGATCATTTGATATCTTGCCCTCCAAGAACATGAAAGAAATTTTAATACAAGAATTCATGGTCATTCTACAAATGAATATAAGGTTTTGAGTAACCAAATCCAACATCTCAAGGAGTTTGGTGCTTTTCCTTGTGTTGAAGAACCCAATTCCTCTAATTAACACCTACTTTCATCCTATTTGGCTCATCCTTGTCCTCGTATGTCACTTTTCATTATCTCTTTTGGCTAGTTGATCACCTTTCATTTACATATAAGAGCAAGCTTGGGATGTGGATTATATACCTAAAATTGGCTCACATGTAAAATATGCATTCATGATGTAGTTCAATTAAAAAACCTATGACTTGGTATAGAGCTTTTTGTATAAGCTTTCATTTCTTCTTCTACTTTAAAGAAATTTCTCACAATAATGGTGTTAGAAACCACTTTAAAGTGGGGCATACATCGACACTCATGTTTCATTGTGTGATTTTTTTTTTGTTGCAATGCATCCTTTTCTTGGTGGTGACATTGGCCTTGATTTCCTCTAAAAGTGTGATATTTCTTTGACTTATTCTCTCTTAGAAACATTAAGAATGATGTTAGCTAAGAAGAGACCTCGCATGAACTAAGAAAAATACCTTTGAAAATTCCTTACACTATTTCACATTTACAATTTACATTATGGCCACCTTGCATAGCACATTTTGCATGCCTGTGGAGCCATAATTTTTGTTCATGAGCTCTAAACATACGAAGTTTTGATTGTCTCATGAAGCTCAAAAATCATTTTTGTGTGGCACCTTATCAAATTTATCGAGAGGTATAAATTTTGTAGGGTTGAGCGAGAAGCACAACTGAGACCTGACTTTCCCCATATCCACTTGCATGAGTGTGAGAACATATCAGCCATGTGTGTATGTGTCTCACCTCTTGGGATTACTCACCCTTTGGATGGTCTGAAGTTTTGTGGCCCTAGAGTGAGTGCATTTTTTTCTTATTCTTTCCTTCTTCATATCTCTGACATTGCGTGTTTTTGTATCCTAATGCTGCAAATCATACACCATGTGTGTGTTTCCTTTTGTGTTTATGTCAGTTTGACTTGGGATCCTAGATCTTGGGAGATTGATCACTTCCTCGATCTTTATTATCCTAGACCATCCACATGGGTATGATTGGACCCATCTTCAATGTCTACTTTAGTGTGATTTTGAAGTAGGTTCATCCTCTCACTATAGTGGGGGATAAATGTAGTGTCATAAAATGAGTCCTTTGACATTTTCACACTTGTTTGGGTCCTCCTTGTGGATTTTTTCTTAATGTTTTGATTTAGTGGTGTAATGTGGATAACATATTAACATTAGGTCTTGGGCCCTTGTGAACTAATTCATTTTAATGGTGCCTTGCAAAAGTGTTGTGAAGTGTTGTAACACACTTTCACACTTTTCTATAGTTTTATCAATTAACTAAGTATAATAAACATAATTTTAATCATAATTAATCTTAATCTTTCCTTATTTGGAGTGTTCTAAAGTGTTGTAACACACTTTCACATTCCTCTAGGATTGTCATTAATAATTGGGATTTCTTATACTTTAATTATCCCTATTTTGCATCAACGAGCCTCATTTTTTACATCTTTTTGAGGATAATCCTGACACAAATCATTGAACAATCATAATTCTAGTGTTTATGGCTTGTGTGGCTTAGATTGAGTGATCTAGGACTCATTCACCATATTGGGTGAATGAGTCTTGTGTGGCCCAAAATCAAAATTAATTCAAATTTCTATTGGGATTTTATTCTCTTGGATCTGAAGTTGGCTTGTAGTGTTGTAATTTCAATAATTCTTGCATAATTGAGTATAAATACAAGGTTCCTTCTCTCATTTTAGCCCCAAGCATTCAAGTATTCATTCTTATAGAAATTTTGAGTTTACAAGTGCATTCAAGAATCTTCAAGAGAATTCAAGTGCTAAAGTCCTCATCAATTGTTGCAAAAATTCAAGATCCATCATCATGGCAAGCATATCAAGCATCAATCATGTTATTAATCAATTGTTGTGATGTAGCATTGAAGATCCAAGATCAGGCATTGTTCAACTCCTATTGTCAAGATCATGATCTATATCCTTCATGGCCATTCCATGTTGAGTTTTAGATTTACAAGAAATCATCCACAAGACAACACTCAAGGTATCATTATTCATGTTTCATGTTTCATTGTCCAATCATTTTTTTTAATTACATACAAGGGGTTTGACCAGGGAAAACCCCTATTCCCTAACAATTAGAATTTTCTCACTCTTTCTTTGTGTGATTGTAGATCTAGGTATCTTCAAGCTTGAAAAAATGAATGAATATTTTATTACAAGATTTTTGGAGTGGTCTCCCTATTTTCAAGGTCATAATCCTCACTAAAAGGTTATCTACAGCCCCAAAATCCAAGTTTCAAATCTAGGAACATAGTGTAACAAATTAAGAAGACTAAGAAGAGTAGATGCAAACTTTGAATTTCTAGAGAAGCCAAAGGAGACTCATTCACGAAGAGTTCCAAATTAGTCCCATTGTAGGTGTATTTCGAAGATATTTGAAGATTTGGATACCCATTTGGCTGAAACTTGATCTTGTGTAGAGACCTAGATCTGGGACTGATTCACCTAAAATGGAAAATGAGTCCCACCCAACC
Organism: Sequoiadendron giganteum; assembly: GCA_007115665.2. Lineage (NCBI taxonomy): Eukaryota > Viridiplantae > Streptophyta > Pinopsida > Cupressales > Cupressaceae > Sequoiadendron > Sequoiadendron giganteum. The sequence continues at coordinate 588,966,084 of CM021101.1, read as the reverse complement.
CAAAAAATAGCAATTTCAAGATTTTAGAGCTCCACTTCATCTCTCTTCAGTTTACAAGTGAAAACTTCTACTTTTACAACTTTCTATTTTATTTCATTTGCATTTCTAAGTCATTTAGTAAAACATTGCATCAAACTAGGGTTTTCATCCTTCATTGTATTGTCTTTCCAAGTCTAAAATTGGTGGTGAACCACTCTTCTAATCTAAAATCATACCCTAGGATACCCTATTGCCAAATCTATTTCCTTTATTCTTGGGGTGAGATCTCTAGGGCCATCCTTGAATGTAAAGTATAGAAGATTGTTTCCCTAGGTCCTAAAACCCTAGTGGAGACAAAATTCTATCTTTCAGTTTGCAACCGGAGAAAGAAACATGAAACAACATAAACCTTCAAATTTTAACTTTCCAAAACCCTATCCAAGGACTCATTCAACTATGGGTGAACTTGTCCTTGTACAGGTGTCCCAACAAACTTTTGCACATTGTTTTATCTCTACATTATTAGTTTGTTCCAACTTGCATATCTCTATTTTACAATTGAAAAAAAAATATTATTGCATGTGCAAGAAATATGTTATTATGTTTTTTTTTTTTTTAAACTAGGCAATTTTTTTTTGGAATTTTAGTATTAATAATCATTAGATCTATTGGACTTTTTTTTTCATTTTCTAAAGCATTGCATAATTTGGGTAGTTAGATTTTATTTTTACACAAATTCATACATTGCATAGTAATCTGGTCATGTTAGATCTCTTCCTTAAGAACATTTTTATACTTACCAAACCCTTTAGTTGTGATGAATTTGTCATGTTAGATAAATCCCTTGAGGACTTCATCTCACATAGATCATCCACTAAAGATTTGGTGCAAGAGGATGCAATCATACAGAATCATGACAATCCTATTTGTTCTTCCAATAACTCTCCTACTTGTGACGAAGCTATCTTGGTGTTTGGAGACCGAATTATTGAGAATCATTAGAATCTTATTTATCCCTCTTCCAATGCCTTACCCATTTGGAAAGATATGGCAGTAACAGAAGATGAAACCATTGATACATTTCCCTGAGCAAACAGTAAGATGGAAGGCATAGATGAAGATTCTAAATTCACATTAGATCCCCCCTTGATTGAAGGCTATCAACAAGTAGATAACTCAATTGAGGTTGTGAATGCACAAATTAGATCTCCTTTAATTATTAAGCCTCCTAAGTCACCTCCCATTACAAGACCTCCTAAACACCTGAACCATATCTTGAACCTTTCAAGGAAAATCTATAGTAAACATGTGTCACAACAACCAAGTTATCACATAGTTTCTCAATAATATAACATTCATTAGCATAGTGGTAAAGAGTATGACCTTGTTGAGAAACTTCATCATACTCCGGTAAACATGACCCTTTGGGATTTGATTCAAACATTACCTACATACAATAGGATTCTCCAAGAGGTTTTTTAGAAGATTGATGTCTAGTCTTCTATTAAACCAAATGGTGTAGCTGCCTTATTTGATTGTATGCAAGTGAAGAAGTTATATATCACATTCCCTCAACATGAATTACCCTCCTTTGATATCCAAAATAAACATGAGGCCTTAATAATAAAGGTTAACATTAATGAAATTGTAGTTAGGAATACTATCATAGATAACAAAGTGGGTCTTAATGTTTGTATAATTGATCTCTTGGATAAAATGGTGTGGACAAGAAGCTTATATACAACCCAGTAATGTTAATATTCATGGATTTGGAAATTTTAATAATAAACCATTAGGAATGATCACATTACCAATTGAGGTTGGACCTATAATTTTTCCTACTCCTATCCATATCATGTGCCAAGATTCTTTCATGCAACCTTCTCCTAGGAAGACCATGATTTAATACCATGAAAGGAGTCCAATCTACTCTTCATCGTGAGATGAAGTATAAATATCATAACATGATATGTGTATGTTTTAAGCACATGAAAAAAGTTACACTTCATAAGTTCAACATGATCAAAACACTCCCAACTCTCTTAATACTTTTAGTCCAAGTACAAAAGTGGAACCTGTAATTAGGGTAAAAACTTAGGGTAAATGTATAACCATCAATAACAAAACCCTAACAATGCACAATGAAGGACAAGATATCATGAAAATTAAAATAATAAATTCAAATGAAAATAGATATCCATGCTAAACTTTATTGATCTCCATTTCTCTTCTCCACCTCATATGAGAATGCAATATTTTGAAGGTTTGATTGTTGATTTCTCAATTTCGCAGCATAACATCGAGATGAAAAATGATAGATGAGGATAGATAGATAGTTGAGAAGATTGAAATAATTTTGGCAGACTGAGGCTACTTGAAGAAGATCTATCCAAATGGCTTGTAAGAGGCCATATTTATAGAGTTCTAATGTAGAGGGAAGAAGATTTGATTTTGGAGATAAGATTTCATAAGGATTTGATTTTTGCTTTATTCGACAAAAAAAGAAATAAAACACTTGAGATAAAATAATATTTTAAAAGATAGAAAGATTTGATTTTTTGTTTTAAAGGAAATAAATCCTAAAATAGATGAGAGGGATAATTGATGAATTATCTAATTAAATTAATTAATTAGATACACATGAGTTCCAATTTTGGAAAGAAAGCAAGAAGATATTTTTAGGATTTTATTAATTAAATAAATATTCGATTTATTTAATTAATGTTGGATTTATGATTTAATTAATTAAATAATGTAAATTATTTAATTAATATTAGAAGAAAGAAGGGATTATGAATAGAAAGGGAATAAATGAAATTAGTCAAATAAATAAGATTTATTTAACTATGAATCAAATTTTTTCCTTTGTCTATTTTTAGGTTTTCAGATTTATTATGGTATTTTTGACAGACGTCCAATGTGCCACGTAGTGGTTGCACGTGTGTTAATAATCACTTTCTCCTTAGTCGGAAGTTAGACCACATGTCGGCTTGGTGGATGTTTTCTTGCATCCACTTTTCACAAATTTGAGAGTATCTGCCCTTTTGCACGCCATCCCTTCTCGCTATGAAGCTATGTCTTGGGAATGTTAACTTGGAGTCCGTCAGAATGTGTTTTTCCTTTCCCAATGAAGGGATGTGAGTCAGTGCTGCCAAAGACACACTTGGGTGATCGACAAGACCTTTTCCATACCATCTTTCTAGGATTAGAGCGATTATAAGGGCTAATCCTGTTGAAATATCTAAATGATATAAATGTGGTAGTTGAAAGTTGATGAGAAGGATTCTAGTGACCTAATAAAAGATCTAGAATCAGATTTCCAATCTATTAGTTTTGGAGGTTTGGAAGCCATTAATTTTGGATGAGGTCCGTGTTCCTAAAGTTTTTATGTTGAAAATTTTTTCCTTAGTTTTCTTAGTTAGTAGAAATATTTTCTTTAAAAATTTCATAGGACACTGCTTCACTCTGGCATGTTATGTCTATTTTATGATCAAACTATTATCAGATTGGAATTTGATCTCTATTTTAAACTTCATTTAAATTTGAAGTACGAGCTATTTTAAATAAATACTTGAAACTGTGCATGATATGGTATGTGTCAATATTTCTCTCTTTAAATATTTGTCCAGGATAGAACATTGTGTGTAGCTTAATCTGAATAGTTTGGTAATTGGATTTCTATACTGTTTGTGTATATGATTAGATTATAATATTTAGAGACTGGACTGTGTCATTAGACTTCTCCATTTTCTTTGTAGGGTTATCATTTCTTCATGATATTCTATATTAGTAGGAAGGGTTTATATTGTTTTTTAAATGTTTTCTATTAATTCTAAAACTTCTATGTTTGATTAGGATCTTAATACACACTTCTTGTGAGTTGATTGAATGACTACATATGTGCTTGTATCGAGCCTTTGTTATTTTTTCTCCTCCCAACAATGAAAGGAAGTGGTGTTTTGTGTCTCTCATATCACTCATAGAGGGAAGCTTATGATTTTGAAATGTTGTAAAAGCATTGGTGCATCGCCATTTTTCATGTTTTTATGTTTGCATTTTTTTTCCCTTTTCCCAAAGTCAAAGAAGAGTCGACTTTCTATAAATATCCCAAAGTATTCAGTGAGGCACATATTGTCCCTCACTCATTGAATTTCTCATTAGACTGTCAGAGAGGCACAAGATGTTATAATCAACAGTTATTTTTTTTGGCACTCCTAGTGGGACTTATTCCAAAGGCCTGATTAGAAGTTAGAAATATTTCTAAATTAGACTAGAGGAAGGAAACTGGAGGTTTCATGCCTAGGGTTCAAACAAGAGCATCATTGAAGGGTAAATTTTAGTACTCTCAACTACTAACCTTAGTACGTAGCATAAGAAGAGCCGCAAGTTCTGTATCACCTATGAGAAGTAGAAGAGTAAGAAGTAAGAGTCTGGAGTTTAGATCCCTATCCACTCCGCCCAGAGGCCAAAGTTTCCAAATAAGAATACTAGTTTACCCGATGTATAGGAACCTTTTCTCCATGGCTCATGTACCCCCTCCTACTCCCAAAAACTTTGTAACCTAGGACAGTGGTAGTCCATTATTGTCACCTACTCCACTCGATTTTTGGCCCACCATACCCACTGATGCCCTCAAGGTTATTCTAGAATTTTCTGGCGAGGAATTTATAACCCCTTTTGAACACCTCCAAGATGTAGCGGAAGTACGTAGGGTGCATAATATCATAGAGGAAAATATTGCTATGAGATTGCTAGTTGCTTCTTTCAAAGGGAAGGCTCAAGATTGGTACAGATCTCTAACTTCCAGTTCCATCAACTCATGGGATGATTTCAGAGAAAATATTTTTGAACCTTTTTCAAAGAAAGGATATTGTTCCTCACTATTACACCAACTAGTTACCATCAAGATAGCCCCACAAGAAGCTATGAGAGACTTCAACACTAGGTTTAACAAAACTTGGTAGAGGATCCCAACCATTGCATGACCTCCAACTTCTATGGCATTCATGTTCTACTTGAAGGCCATGAATTCAAACATTGTGGTCCTGATAACTTCCATGGGAGAAGATACTTTACCTGATGCCTATGACTTGCAAGTACGTGCAGAGAATAGCTTGATAGATGTAGGAAAGCTTTTGCCATGACCTCTGATGCCTATTTTCCCTGAAATCTCTGGTGCTCCACTCCAAGAAGAGCCTTCTCCGAACACTCTAGCAACAAAGATGATGATCCCAACTCCACCCCAATCTATGTATGTGTATCCTACCACATTTCCAAGCATGTCAAGTTCTTCCTCTATAGTGATAGACCTTAACGATATAAAGAACTTGATGACATAATTCACTAAAGAGCTAGTTCTCATCAAGCGGCAATAAGCAACTCCTTTGAAACAAGAAACTCATATGTACCAAGAAGGTAGATTTTTCTATCAATAGAATCAGTAGAGTACATATCAAGGACCTTTGGGTCGGGGAGGTCAGCAAGTGGATTTTACTAACCAAATAGTCTTGGTTACCATGCCATTATAGATGGTCAAGGATAGCCATAGCAAGGATTTGATACTAGGTCAAACTAACCTAGTCTATGATGAAAATGCATGGTGTTTTCCCTACAATGATAGTCATATGCCCCATAATTTCCCCAAAGGAAAAAATTAGCAAAGAATAGCATATTAGAGGAACAAAGGTGCACAACCAAATGTAGAAGGATATGAGTCTCCAAAGATGGGGAACTCTTGATTCAGAGTGCAAATGCAAGGAATGTCCGTAGAGCAAGAGTTGGACATTGCACCTAATCAAGCACTTTTATCTTGGATGGAAGAAGATGATGTAGTTTTCATGAATGAAGCCCTGACAACTAGCACTCCATAAGTACAGTGAGATTACAACACCATATCTAAGAGAAGACTCATCGAGGAATATGTGCCATAGGCTCTGCCTCGTTTCTAGTCTTGCCAACCACCCTCATGTGAGAGACAACTACCCTAGTCGACTATTCAACCAACTCAACAACAATGGATTTTTTCGGTGCCCAAAAAATTACCTGATAAGACATCAAACCCATTCACAACAGATCATCTTCCTTAGAAGCCAAGAGAGATTCCGCCATTTAGACCAAAGATTCAGCCGATTGGAATGCTCAATGTGGTGGAGAAGATGAAGAAGGAACCTGCTAATGTGTCTCTATGGGATGTAATATCTATCCTCAAGAAAAATACATTTCTTCGAGAAGCACTTAAAAATGAAGAACCAAGGCCATAGGCATGCAAAGTTCCACCACATGATCTGAATAAAGATAAATTTTTTGCTTTAGATCCTCAAATTTTGAAGTTTGTAGCTTATATAAATGACATAGATAAAGAAAAACAAAAAGAGGTAAGAAAGCAAAAGCCTACACTTTTCTTTTTAACATTAATTGTGAGAGATAAACTTCTACACATCAATATGATCGACTCGGGAGCTAGTACAATAGTCATGCCAAAGCAAGTGGCTAGTGCTTTGATACTCAAGTATGAACCTTTGGAAAAGGGGATCATGCAACTAGATGGAAATAAGGTTCTGATGGTTGGTCAGATAAACATCTATCTTTAACCCTTTTTTCACTCCTAAGCCAGACCGTATTGTAGGAGGTAGTAATAATAGACATTCCCTTGGTTTTCGGGAAGTTTCTTTCTAGAGATTTCACTACAAAGCTAGGTGGATATTTGGCACTAGATTCGTCCCATCTAATATTAAGAACTAATCATGGAGAAAATATGAAGATTACTTCATAATCTTTGCATCGCGAACACATATCAGACAATTATTTTCTCTATTTTCAATCTACACACACTTCTTTTTCAAATCAAGAGGGATATTGCATTGAAATGTTGGAAAATGAAGAAGACTAAATTGAATAGACCCTTGAAGAAGAGGTTCCCCTTAACCATTTCATCAACTCCAACCCATTTGGAAATTTCCATGCCATGGGACTAGGTACTTATGTCATATTTGATGATGACATGGTGCATTCAAAAATGATAAAGGATCCGGAAAGATTTGATGATCTGATGGATAATTGTCTATGGACCTTTTACTTTGATGGCGTTAAATGCAAAGCTGGTTCTAGAGTAGGATTCTGGTTGTTGTCTTCGATAGGGTTTGAGACCCTCAAAGCCTACCCTTTCTAGTTTTTGTGCTCAAAAAATGATTCAGAATATGAAGCGTTAATCCATGGTCTATTTCTTGTTGAGTGGATGGGTGTGAAAAGATTGCAAGTATTTGGAGATTTTGAGTTGATAGTAAGCCAAGTCCGTGGACAATAAGCAACAAAAAATATAAGGATGAAGGCCGATAAACATTGGATATGGGATTTAATTGAGCATTTTGAAGCTTTCAATGTGCAAGTTATTCCCCGATCTCATAATAGTATAGCAAATTGGATGGCTTCTATTGAGTCATAGATTGAGTCGGGTTTCGACTCAAAGAAAAGTGCAGTCTACATTGTTGTTCGACTATCAATTCCCGACAACGAACAAAATTGCCAAGTGTTTGAAGATGACACCCTGATAGCCACTTTTATTCAAAATTCAGAAGGACCTTATGATTGTTTGGAATTAGAGGTTCAACTGTCTGAAGGGAAGGTCATTCAGCTAAAGGGAAATAAGCTTCCTCGAGGTTTGATTTACCTCAAGAATCTCTTCAACTATGAAGATGTGAGGAATGGTAAGCAAAGGTTCACAGCTAACAAAAAGGATTATGAAGAGTTGGATGTCGGGAAGGACAAAAGATTGAAGGTCAAAAGAAATGTACAATGGGAAGATAGAGAAAGGCTAAGAGATCTATGATCTAAGTACAGAGGAGTTATAGTGTGGACCTATGATGATATCAAAGGATACAATCATAGTATAATTCAACATACCATTGACTTGGTGGAAGTGTCAAAGCCAGTCTGACAGAAGCAAAGGCCTATTAATCCGAAGGTTGAAACACTGATGGCACAAGAGCTCACTAAACTGATTGAATCCTGAATCATTTATCTGATTAAACACTCAGCTTGTGTGTCTAATCTAGTATTGGTTTCAAGGAAAAATGATGATGTTAGGCTTTGTGTCAATTTCTGAAACTTGAATAGGACCTCATTGAAAGATCATTATCCTTTGCCATCCATGGAGTAGATCTCACAAATAGTGGATGGGTTGGAGATGTTCTCAATTCTTGATGGATTTTTAGGGTGCAATCAAGTACTTGTCAAAAGAGGTGACCAACATGAAATAGTGTTTACCACTAAGTGGGGGATGTTCATGTACATAAAGATTCCCTTCAAACTCTCAAACATTGGTGCAAATTTTTAGTGGTCCATGGATATTTCTTTCATGGGATTGATCAATTCAATCATTCTGATTTACCTGGATGATCTGACCATTTTTTCATAGTTGAAGGTTGATCATTTGGATCACCTAGAATAGGTCTTCTAGAGGTGCCAAAAGTTTAAGATTTATTTAAATCCCAAAAAATGTGTTTCTAAAGTACCTCAAGGTAAAATAATTGGCTTTGTAGTGTCCAAGGAAGGAATTGCAATATGCTCCGAAAGAGTCAAATCTATAATGGATTTTCCCTTACTAGTAAATCAAAAGGGGTTACAATCTTTCTTAGGAAAGATCAATTTTTCCAATCGTTTCATTTCTAAGTTTGCAGGCATCACAAGGCCCATCACATTGATGCTAAAAAATAATCTGATTTTCAAATGGACTCTCAAAGAAAATGAAGCTTTTGAGTCAATAAACAAGGCCATCTCAACTACTCTGGTACTGGCCAATCTAGATTTTTCTAAGGATTTCTTGTTATATGTATACAACGGTCAGCATAGAATAGCTTCCGTGCTCACTCAAAAAGACGAGAAGGATAATGGAGAGCATCTGATTTCCTTTCATTCAAGAACCCTCAAAGGTTACAAAATCAGATATAACTTTGTAGAGAAACAAGCTTTTGCCATTGTCAAGAGGCTCAAAAAGTTCTTACACCTAGTGTCGGCCAATAAGATCACCATTTTGGTTGCTCACCTGAGTGTAAGAGAATACATCATTGAGGGAGAAATAACCAAAAAGAGAGACAATTGGATCACCACGATCCTGGAGTAAAATCTTGAAATTAAATCGACTAATCTTGTGTAGGGAAGAGGTCTGTGCAAATATCTTGCACAAGAGTCAAGTTTTGAACCCGACAAGGAGATTGATCAAGTCTTTTCAAATTAGTTTGAATCCGATGAATCATTGGTAATGGATCAAACATTATACATGTGGAAAGGATACTACAAGACAAATCTCCCCTCCCACAAACAAAGATACTATCAACTGCAAGGCACTAGGTATGTATTGGTTGAAGAAATTTTATTTAAAAGGAACTATGACAGAGTATTGCTTTGATGTTTAGACAACTTCCAGTCAAAAAGGGTTATATCAGAATTCCATAGCAATCCCAAGGGCAGACATTTTTCTGCTAAAACTACTACTCTAAAAATTATGTTAGTGGGGTACTATTGACCCTTGATGTTTTTTGAAGTGTACTGATTGGTGGAGAAATGCACTCAATGCCAATTATTTGTCGGCAAGATAATTTTTATTTTTTTTACCTTTAAGTCTGATTGTGATTGAAGATCCCTTTTCTCAATGGGGATTAGACTTTGTTAGAATGATAAACCTATCTCCAGTGTTGGCAATAAGTGGATCCTCACAACAACTGATTACTCCACAAGATGGATAGAGGCTATAGCTCTAAAAGGTGCTACAAAAGGCGAGATTTTTAACTTTCTGGAAGGGCTAGTAACTAGGTTTGGTTTGCCAAATACTATCATATTTGACAATGCTAGAGCCTTTGTAGGCTTGAAGGTGTCAGATTTTTCTATTAGGAAAGGGATCTACCTCAAGACCTTTTCAAATTACTACCCACAAGGGAACAAGTTAGAAAAGTCGACAAATAAAAACCTAATTAGGTTAATCAAGCACTTTGGGTTTGAAAGGAAAAGAGAATGGCACAAACATCTATAGGTTGCTTTATGGGCAGACTAAATTATGTTGAAAGAGATCCTGAAGACATCTCCCTACAAATTAGTATATGGGAAAGAAGTGGTCTTACTTGTTTCTATGGAACTCCCCACCTTACAATTGCTGAAAGCCCTAGAAGTAGAGGAGAGCAACAAAATGGAGGTACAGATAGCCGAGCTCCTCAAACTACAAGAAGATAGAGAAAGTTATTTTGAAGCCATAATTTCCTGCTAGTAGATGTTCAAGCGATGCTTCGACAAAAATATTTTTGACCCAGATTTCTAGGAAGGAAGCCTAGTACTAAAATACCATGAGCACACTACAAAACTAGGACAACACACAAAATTTGAAGAATTGTGGAAGGGCCCCTTATGAATTATTGTGATCAAGGAAAATAATGTATATGAGCTAGAATATATGGAAGGTAATGCTTTAGAGATACCTGCAAATGATATTTATCTAAAACCATTCCATTAAAGTATAAAACTCTTTAAAAAATTCACAGATATGTACCATATGTAACAAAATTGTAAATTTTTTTTTAGGTTTTTAGATTTAAGAATAAGCGAAGAAGGTGAAGAAGTATGAAAAGATTGTTGGATGTTCAGGCCATGTTTTTGATATGTGGTTGTCATTGTTTTCAACAATATTATAATTGATGATTCTGAAGGCTGTATATGTCAAGGATATTGAGAAAATTGTAATAAATATATTGCAAGCAGTCAGTGAAGCTAAGAAGGTCAGAGTAATGGAAAGTTTTGTATGTTGATGGTCTAAAGGCATGCACTAAAGGGTTCATTGTTGAGCCTATCTAGTATGTTTTCTAGAATTTTCAATGGTATGCATCAAGATTGAAGAAAGTTATCAAGTTTTGTGTTCCTACAATTATTTTGTTACTGTAGCAAGCATTTCTAAGAGAAGAGAATGCAATTCTAGTGAATTGAATTTTTTTGTATGTTCCTAAGATGTTTAGTGATGTTTCTAGATTGTTCTCTATCAGTTTGGTACGTACGTTTTGATCGACGTGTTCATGATTGAAGATATTTCATTGTGTGTTTAATTTTTTCATGTTCTTGGTTGACATGAAGGTGGTAGTGTATTGCAGATCCTTATGGATTAATATCTTATTTTTTGGCATGTTCGAGGATGTTGATTTAGGTCCTCACTATGTTGTGACCAGCTTAGGTTGGTGTGAATTAATATCTATTCATGTATTGAGGCTGATAGTTTGTAATTCATTCATTATTTTGTGGCCGACAGAGTAGTTGATGAAAATCCATGTAGCGGATCTATAAGAATGATTTTTTCTTCATTTTGAGGTGTGTGTGGTGTATACTCGATGTATGTTTGTATGTGTATGTGTGAATAAAGATCAAATCATTTGAATGCAGAGAAGAGTGTGAAGAAGTTTGAGCAAAGTGTGAATAAGTCTATATGTGCCTAACGAGAACTATAATTAGGCTTATGAAGAAGCTAATTTCTTATTTCATGTTTGTCAAATGGATTTAATCTAATTGTCTTATGTAAGGCAGTAAGCCTTCCATTTGAGCAGTGATCTCTACGCAGTGTTCCTGAATCTAGGTGCATTCTTTATTCATTCTTCATTATACTTTTAATAGGGTATAGTCTTGTGGACTAACATCCACTGTGGTTTTTCCCCTAACAAGGTTTCCACGTATAAAAAATCTTGGCGTTGATGTGTTTTTTATGTGTTGTTGATTTATGCTTGTACTGTTAATTATCAGATCTAAGATTAAAGGTTTATTAAGTTTGAATAAGTTCAATTTCTTCAACAACTGATTCACCCCCCCTCTCAGTTGTCTATCCTTCTTTTTCCAACAATTGGTATCAGAGCTAGTTCCTCTGAAGAATTATTACAGCTTGAGGTGATTTGAGATGGCATCATACAAGAAGGATAGTCCTAAATTTGATGATACAAACTACTCTCTGTGGAAAGCCAAAATGGAGTGTCATTTGAAGTGTATTGGTGAGCCTTTCTGGAAGATAACAAAGGATGCATATGCTATTCCTTAAAATGGTCCCTCCTCCGCTGATGATATCAAGGAAGCAAAAACTAATACTAGGACTATTGAAGTGTTTCTGAGTACTTTGACATATTCGGAGATGACTAATGTGATAGGTCTGAAGATTGCACATGAGATCTGGAAAAATTTTGAAACATTGTATGAAGGAGATCCACTAGTAAAAGTTGCTAAGCTACAAATTCTGAAAGGAAAATGGGAGAACATGGAGATGAGTGAAGATGAAAACATCTTTTATTTTGCACAAAAGATAAATGAATTAGTGATGGACATTAGATGTGTCGGTGGAGTCTTGGAAGAAAATGAAATTGTGGCTAAAATACTTAGATCTGTGCCTACTTCTTACAAAACAAAAGCTCATGCTATGGAAGAGCTCATAACAGTAAAAAAATGTGACAAGAGACATTCTAATTGGAAAATTTTCTACCTTTGAGTTAAGCCAATTTGGCGAATCTTCACCTGAGACAAAGTTTGCATTCAAAGCTACTATATCAAGAAAAAGACAACAAAGATATTATCTGGGAGAGAGTTCTAGGAAAACATTCAAATATGAAGAAGAAATGAAATTGATTGAAGATGAAGAAAGAGAGCTAGAATAACTAGAAGCACTAATTGTGAAAAGAGAAGCCAGAGGATAAGGTAAGTACAAAGGAAATTTTCCAATTAAATGTTTATATTGTAGTAAGATAGGTCATTTTGCATCAAGGTGTCTTGAAAGGGTTTCTAAGGATAAACTCGATAAGTCTAGATTTCAAAAGAAATGTTATTATGCTGAAGAAGGTGTTACTGATGATGAATCTGATAAAGAAACTAGAAATGAAGATGAATGGGTATTCATTTCTATCAAGGAAAATGACTCGGTGTCCACTAAATCAGCTAGTAATTAGAATATTGAGAAAGCTCTTGCTACCAAAATTGATGAGAAAGATGAGTGGGTGATTGATAGCGAATGCTCACATCATATGACTGGTGACAAAAAAATTTTTCTAAGCATGGAAAAATATGATGGTGGTGTTGTAATATTTGGAGATAACAATGCTGGTGTCATTTGTGGCAGAGGCACTATTTCTCTTGGTGGAAAATGCAATACTGGTGATGTCATATATGTTGAAGGTTTCAAGCACAAATTGTTGAGTGCTGGAAAGATGGTTGTAAAAGATTACAATCTTCAATTCAAAGATGGTAAATGCAGGATTTTGGGAAGCTCAAGAAATGTGATTGCTTTAGGTACAAAGACAAGAGGTAATATTTTTCACTTGAATGTTGCTAGTGAAAGTTTTTTGATTCCTCAAATTGATGTAAGTTGGTTATGGCATAGAAGGTTGTGTCATGTGAACTTTGATAACATTGTCAAAATTAGCTCCACATAAGCAGTCAGATATCTACCTAAGTTAGTTAAGCCTACTAACACTTTATGCAAGGAATGTCAGATGGGAAAGCAGACAAGAATTTTATTTCAGAGAAAACAACATCATTCCAATGGAGTACTAGATTTGGTACATACTAATCTATGTGGTCCATCTAGAATTAGAATTCTACAAGGAGAAATGTATTTTATGTTGCTTATTGATGATTATTCTAGAATGGTATGGGTTGCTTTCTTAAGAGAAAAACATGAGGCATTAGAGAAATTCAAAAGCTTCAAGTCTATGGAAAAAATGAGATAGGTCTAAGAATCAAATGCTTGAGATTAGACAAAGGTTGTGAATTAACTTCCTAGGAGTTGAATTCATTTTGTGAAGAGCATGGAATTAAAAGATAGTTATCTGCTCCCCAGACCCCACAACAGAACAAAGTTGTTGAGAGAAAGAACAAAAAAAATTTACTTGCTGCCAAAACTATGATTTTGGAAGGTAATGTTCCTCATACCTACTGGAGAGAAGTTGTAAGAACTGATGTATATACTATCAACTGAGTGAATTTCAATGGTAATTCTAGTAAGACCCCTTTTGAGCTATGGTTTGGTTATAAGCCTACTATTAAATATTTCAAAATCTTTGGAAGTAGATGTTACATCAAAAGAGATGAAGATATAGTAAAGTTTGAAGCTAGAATTGATGAAGGAATCTTTTTGGGTTACTGTACTAAAATTAAAGCCTACTAGTGCTAAAATGAAATATTGAAGAAGATGGTTGAGAGTGAAAATGTCAGAGTTGATGAGGATATTGATAGATCATCCAGGTACTATAGATATGATTCAGATGACCAAAAAGATAGTACTAAGAATGGGAAGAATGCATAGACACATCAAGAAAAATATGAAGAAGAAGATAGTGGAAATTCAGAAGGAAGAACAAAAGAATTCAAAACCCAAAGGTCTATAAAGTAAAGTCATTCTGAAAGTCAGATCATAGGAGACAAGAAAAAAGGTGTACTGACTTGAAGGAAAATTGCAGAAAAATATTTTTTGATATCTAAAACTGAGCCTAGCAATGTTAATGAAGCATGCAAAGATGAATATTGGATGGAAGCAATGAAGGAAGAACTGATGCAGATATAGAAGAATGATACATGGACTCTTGTTCCTAGACCTCAAGACAAAAATGTGATTGGAACCAAATGGGTTTTTTGGAATAATTTGAATGAGCAAGGTGAAGTGATCAGAAATAAAGAAAGACTAGTATGTAAATGGTACTCACAAATGGAAGGTATTGATTTTGAAGAAACATTTGCCCCTATTGCTAGAATTGAAGATGTAAGGTTATTTCTTTCTTATGCTACTTTCAAGAACTACAAAGTATATAAAATGGATGTGAATTCAATATTTCTGAATGTTGAGTTAGAAGAAGAAGTTTATGTTGAGCAACTGGATGGATTTCAACTGAGTGATGAAAAATACATGGTTTAACGATTGAAGAAAGCACTATATGGACTCAAACAAGCCCCTATAGCTTGGTATGCAAGATTGGATAAATATTTGTTGAAGTTTCGATTCAATAAAGGTATTGCTAACAACAATTTGTATTTCAAAGTGGATAAGGATAAAGAATTGATTATTGTTGTCTTTGTTGATGATATTATTTTTGAAGGTGATGATGACTTATGTATGAAATTTTTTGATGAAATCAAAAGTGAATTTGAAATTTCAATGATAGGAGAACTGAAATTCTTCTTAAGATTACAAATTATGCAGTTAGATGATGAAATCTTTATATCTCGGTCTAAGTATGTGAAAGAGTTATTGAGAATTTTTGGTATGGAATATTCAAAGCTAGTTGGTACACCCATGGTAACTAGATGTAAGATAACACAAAATGATGACTCTCCTAAGGCTAATAAAATAAGATACAGATCAATGATTCATGGATTGCTATATTTGACCCAAACTAGACCAAACATCATGAATGTTGTATGCATGGTTGCTAGATATCAAGCTGATCCTAAGGAATCACATGTGACTGGAGTAAAGAGAATATTCAGATACTTGAAAGGAATAGTTGACTTTAGGTTATGGTATCCAAAGGATGATGATCTTACCTTAAATGCCTTTACAGATTTAGATTGGCCAGGTGATGTTAATGATAGGAAACATACAAGTGGTGGTGCATTCTTCTTGGGGAAGAAGTTGGTGTCTTGGCTAAGTAAAAAGTAGAATTCCATTTCTATATCTACTGTTGAGGTAGAATATTTTGCTTCTACAAACAACTACACACAAGTGTTGTGGATGAAGCACATGCTGAGAGACATCAAAATTGAGTATGATGATACAATTGCTATATTCTATGACAACTCAAGTGCCATAAAAATTTCTAAGAATCTGGTGCTATATTAAAAGACAAAGCATATATCTATCAAGTATCACTTTTTGAGAAACAATTTGAGTGAGAAAGAAGTCAGACTGGAATATGTGCCTACTAAGGAGAAAATTGTAGATATTTTCACTAAACCGTTGCCTAAGGATACTTTTGAGTATCTCAGAGGAAAGTTAGGGGTGGTTTCCCCTCCTAATCTAAACTAAGATGCAATTCTTTGCATCAATCCATGTAATCACAATCAGATCTTGTTTCAGATTGATGATTGTGGTTGCCGCTACTCAGGGGGGGTAGTTAGAAGATTCAGATATGTGGTTCAGAGCATGTGTAAATTTTCCATTGATGTGAAAGGGGGAGAAGAGAAATGTGAAAAATCCTTGAGGAAGAGAAGATTAATGTGAAAAATTTGGGGAGAAGAGAAAATCCTATGGTGAAGAGTCATGAGAGAAGATTAATACTAGAAGTGTAAAACAAAGGGAGAGAAGTGAACAACTAGTTGTGCTTGATGGTATTTTTCACATCATGTGTTTCTATCATCACCAAAGGGGTAGATTGTTGGATGTTGAGGTTTTGTTTCTGATATGTGATCGCCATTCATCTTAGCACTATTAGCATTGATGATTTTGAAGGTTATATATGTTGAGGATATTGAGAAAATTGTAATAAATATATTGCAAGTAGTCAATGAAGTTGAGAAGGTCAGAGTAATGGAAATTTGTGTACAGTGATGGTTTGAGGGCATGCACTAAAGGGTTTTTTTTTTTAGCCTATCTATTATGTTGTCCAAAAGTTTTGATGGTATGCATCAAGATTGAAGAAAGTTATCAAGTGTTGTGTTCCTATAGTTATTTTGTTACTATAGCAAGCGTTTCTGAGAGAAGAGAATGGAATTCTGGTTAATTGAATTGTTGCATATGTTCCTAAGATGTTCAGTGATGTTTCTATATCATTCTCTATAAATTTGGTATGTCCACCTTGATCGATGTATTCGTGATTGAAGATCTTTCATTGTGTATTTAAGTTTTTCATGTTCTTGGATGACATGATGGTGGTAGCATGTTCTAGATCCTTATGGATTAATATCTTATTGTTTGGCATGTTCAAGGATGTTGATTTAAGTCCTCACTATGTTGTGACCGACTTAGGTTGGTGTGCATTAATATCTATTTATGTATTGAGGCGGACAGTTTGTAATTCATTCATTATTTTGTGGCTAATAGAGCAGTTGATAAAAATCCATGTAGCGGATATATAAGAATGATTGTTTCTTCATTTTGAGGTGTGTGTGGTTTATGCTCGGGGTATGTCCATGTGTGTATGTGCGAATATAGATCAAATCATCTGAATGTAGAGCAACATGTGAAGAATTTTGAGTGAAGTGTGAATAAGTGTATATGTGCCTAACAAGAACTATAATCAGGCTTATGAAGAAGCTAATTTGTTAGTTCATGTTTGTTAGATGGATTTAATCTGATTGTCTTATGTAAGGTAGTGAGCCTTCTCTTTGAGCAGTGAGCTCTCGGCAGTGTGCCTGAATGTAAGTAAATTCTTTATTCATTCTTCATTATACTTTTAACAAGGTATAATCTTGTGGACTAACATCCACCATGGTTTTTCCCCTAATAGGGTTTCCACGTATAAAAATCTTGGTTTTGATGTGTTTTGGATGTGTTGTTGATTTATGCTTGCACTATTAATTATCAGATCTGAGATTAAAATTTGATTAAGTTTGAATAAGTTTAATTTCTGAAACAACTAAGTCACCCCCCCTCTTAGTTGTATATCCTTGTTTTTCCAACAAAGCAATATTATATATATTGTATTTTTTATTGAATTTATAGTATAGCATAGCTTGAGGCTCAGATTCTAACAGAATGGATCTCTCAAGAAAAACCCAGAAAAGGGTATTTGAGCAATATACAAAAAAGAAAAATGGAGGCATTTTTACATTAAATCAAAAGGAACACCTCTAGCCATCATTATAGGGGCTTGTTTCCCATAATCCCTTTTCTATTTTCTTCTTCTTCTTCATGAGTAGGAGAGCAAGAAACACAATTCATGAACGTCAACCTCATTATGTGTGGTCAAAGACGACGAGCTGAAACTGCTTTTTGAAGTCATACTGCAGAGCTTCGTCAACACCATACTCTCGAAGGAGGTAGGTGCTGGTGGGAAGAGACAAGGTACAATTGCTATTCAGTTCCGTGGTGTGAAATTCGCTGAGTAAAGGAAGCCAAGGCATGCCCATGCCATGATCAATGAACTTGTGGAGGTCCATCACGTTGGGAATGTCGATGCCAAGGATAACAACTTGTACAATTTCACCCAGCCCTTCCAACAAAGATACATCGAACATATGGTGACACAACTCCACTATCTTGGTTTTGGCAACATTCAGGTCTAGCAGAGAGGCCATAAAGTGGGACAAGATGTTGCAATTGGTTTGCATCTAGTTCTCTTATTTGATGAAGTCCATTCCAACAACCTATCAAAAGGAAATTACCCCCAGGCAGTCACACCCCTTTACCAGGTGCTTAATGATCTCACCTATAGTTTCCCTAGTCAAGGAATACTGTGGCCTTTTTGGAAGAAGTCGGATAGGAGTACCCAAGCCAACAGACATGGTTAGAGCAGTAGAGTGAAAGATAATATGCAAATAGAAAAGAATATAGTTAAACTTTGAATTTTCAATTTTTCAAATGAATATAGCTTTGAGGTGGCATAGCTATTTATAGAAACAAGGTGTCGGTATGGCTAAATAGTGGAAGTTATATTTTTGGCTAGATAGTAACAAGAAAATATCAAAGCAATTGGTGAATGGAGAATAGATCATACGAAAAATCTGACATAAGGTCTCAAAATTAATGTTTGGGCATTGGGAGTAAAAGCTCATATAGGTCGATTTTTAATGTGTGCCCTTGGTCATCATCAGCATCAGCTAGCTTACATAAGTGAAAGGACATGGATTAACGTGATAATATCTAACAAATTAATGAGCTCATCTTTTCAAGGCTACTTCGTATCACTAAGAAAAGATTGACATAATTAAGAACACTCTTCCCAAGGCAACGAGTTTAGTTGAGAAAAGAGGTGGCAAAAGGAATGTACTAAATCCATTTAGGCAAAAATTGGCATTCCTGAGGGATACAGATCCCCTACCCACATGTATTTCCTCATTGGTAGCATTTAATGGACCAATCGTAACGACATAGCCTTAGCTGCATGTACTTCTTGGGGAGATTAATTACAAGAAAAATTAGATTTTTCCCAAAGGAAGCAAAGAGAAAATGAGTAGAATCTATGCCAAGGAGGCGTATTTTCGCTAATATTTTTGGGTGAAGATCATTCACCAATGCCTTAGTGCCTAAGGATCGACCATTTGAATTTTGTAAGAAGGTGAAGATAGATAGGAGTGTTAAAAGAGAAGCAGTGCAAGATGTCGCCAATAATTTCTTTGACCCAAGGTTGGCAAAGAACCCTAAAAATCTCAGAGAAGGGGCATTTCAGAGAATGAAATACCATGGTACCTCTGAGGGTTTTGCCTCTCGACTCTGGAATTTTTGTTTGCCACAATTCATGATACCTTTCCTACACCCATGCTTAGAATTGGTGGATTCATGCACCATAAGATTTGGTGAAGAGACCAATACCATAACATGCAATAGAGTCAGGGTCACAATCTCTCCTCTAGCTATACGAGAAATTTTGTGTATCCCTTTCATCCGGTGTGTTGAGCTATTCATTGAAGAGGATATGGAGACCTATTGGGAATAATCAAATGAAAGGGAGGGTTTCTATTATCATGAAATAGAGGAGAGGCTAACTAGAGGCCATTTTGTTTTTCCTTTAGCACTCAAGAAGTTCCTAGAAAGAACACAATATATTTTCTCAATGGTAG
The DNA here is from genome assembly GCA_007115665.2 of Sequoiadendron giganteum. Taxonomy (NCBI): domain Eukaryota; kingdom Viridiplantae; phylum Streptophyta; class Pinopsida; order Cupressales; family Cupressaceae; genus Sequoiadendron; species Sequoiadendron giganteum. The sequence continues at coordinate 588,946,392 of CM021101.1, read as the reverse complement.
CCTAGGTTTTCAACCTGGATAATGACGAAGAGGTCCATAGTTTCTAGATGGTCTTTGATCTGACACTCAAGCATGAGCGGGAGTAGAGGTATTTTGATTTTTCCATGTGATAGCTGCAAGTATGTTTCTACAACTAAAAAATTACCAAGCTAAATCTAAATTTAGGTATTCTTATTTCTTGGTTGATTTGATCTTGCATCAAAACTTTAGGTTTCTAGAGAGAAATTTTCCTATATCTAGGTTAGATGAGGAGGGTTTAATTCAACCAATTTTTGTATGGACTTATCTCTTGTCAAGAAGAAGTAGCTATTACTAGTTTGTACATCTCTTTCTGAGACCAGTGTTGCAAGAATTGTTACCATGGTCCAATGGCCACTTGTCTCCTGAACTTTTTCTATGGATAAAAAATTCATCGACCACAGTAGATTATTTCCTTGGGGAAAATTTTACATTTATCAGATATCATGGTTTTATTTGAGTACCTTTCTGACTCCCTAGATTTGTGATCGATCGAGTCTTCGCGTTAGAGGCATGCCGAAAGGAAACTCTTGCTGACAACGCATATGGAAGAGGAAGGAACAAAACAAAGTTATATCTGCTTCCCCTCTACATTGAAAAAAATAAGGTAGTGCTAGAGAAGAATAAAGCATAAAAGGAATTGACCAACCTATTAGCAACTCTGGGCTTAGTCCTCATATGCGACGAATGGGACTATAATCCATCAAAACAACTTCCCCTTAGGCACGAGGCACGAGAGTATGTGGAATCTAAGAAAAATCTGATTTAGGAGAGGTCATATTTGTACGTCAACTTGGATCTCATACCAATGAATTGGCCGAAGTGGTTAAGTTTCCATACACCACAAGTAAGATATCAAAGGCAGATTCTGATAGGCAAAACCCTAAAAAATTAGATGAAACAAGGATTGTCAAAACACAAAATGGATGACTTCTGGAGGTTTCGAAAAGAAATGGGAAATACTCATAAGTTGATTTGGGACTTTCATCCATATGATGAATAGTTTGAGGACATTTATGACCGAGAGGTTGATTTTGATAATAGCAACGTAGAGTCTAGCCATGAAGTAAAAAAGGAGCGATTTCCATGCCATACCTCCCGACCATAGGAGTCCGACAAGGGAAATAGCTCTAACCAAAAGGAATCACAAGTTGTATCTTCTACTAGTGTTCTAAGCAAAGGGAAGAGAACCTGACGGTCCCCAAGAGAATCGACCGTAGAAAAAGAAGGCCAAGCTTTGACAGGATCATCCACAAAGGGGTTGGGACACTCTAGTTCGGGATGAACGAAGTTACGATGAGTCCAAGATCTGGACATATCTGATGCAACTATCAAAAATGAAGAAGAAGCAGAGTCCACTCTCTAGAATGTTCAGATAGTCACAGTTTAGGTAAGTCTCGCTCCCCCTCTTCTTCCTGTTTCTGCATCTTTGGTCAATCCTTTGCCTCTACCTGTTGAAAAGATCCTCTGCTCATGGACCTTGAGTTGTTAGTTCTAAGAGAGCCCCCTACCATTTTTAATTTATCAAGTGATGCACCACTGTGTGCTGAATAAGCAGTATCTACTTCAGCTTCCATTGACTCTTTAATCGCCTTATCTAGGGCCCCCATAGATAAATTCAAGTCACCCATGCTACCTATTACCCTAGGCCCATCCATATTCGGACATAAATTTCCTACCTTGTTTGTTACTCTTTTTACTTTGATAAGTACTCCAAGTGCCCAATCCAAATTTGGCATCTCACCATTCTCAATGATTACTCTCCCATTTTCCTCTCCACATTCCCATACATCCAAAGTATCCCATTCAGTCACTCTTTTTAGTCTACCCCCTAGTGCTTATATGGTAGCATAGAGTGACTGAAGGTTTGATAAAATAGAAAGCAGAAAATAAGAGAGAAGAATTGGAAGCTGCTAGCCTCGAAGAATATTCAAACATGTTTTAATGAAGAAAGAAATTCTCTATGGATCACCACCATGAAGCCACTCGCAGCCCAGCCAAAAGGACATATGCAAATGGAGGACTATGATATTCAAGCAATGGGTTTGGATTTGAATGAGATTCGTTCATGAAACAAGGTAGAATTGGCCAAGACTAATCAGAAGGTGGTATATATAGATTATGAGCAACTGGATCAGAAATTAAGAAAATGCGAGAATGAGCTGGAAAATGTAAGGGAAGTGGTAAATTGCTTTCAATCCGAACTCAGGGCCCAAAATGATGAAATGACCCGCATACTGCAGGTGCAAGTCCAATAAAATGAAGCAACAAGATCTCTTGCAACACTCCAAGATGAGTGGATCCAACTTTACACTAAAATAGACAGGTTGAAAGGTGAACTTGTAGTTGAGTGCCAATCTATTGCAAAACACCAGCGTGTTCAAGAAAATATAAAGAAGGAGCTAGACAACATCCAAACTCAGGCTTTTGATGATCTACAAAAGGCCTGATAGGAGATTGAAAAGCTGAAGGACATGATAAACAAGGTTGAGGTTGCTTTGCACACTCAGAGTCAAGAAGCCAAAAATTTGGTTTCGGATTTGGGAGAAGCCCTCTAGAAGAGAGATCAACTAAGAAAAAGACGGTGAAGCACAAAAAGAGTTAGCTGTTGTGCAAAGATCTACAACCCTTCCTATAAGAAGAAAGTTGGTATTTGCCTACTAGGAGAAAATCATCATCTCACTTTCCTTCTAAAACTAGCCTTACAATTCCTAAGGGATGCCATAGAAATAAATGAAAAGGTGGGCCCATTGGCCGATCAACATCTTCAGGAATATGCTCCCCGATTGGCCGAATCACAAAATTTGATCTCTAAGCTCTGTGTGTTAATAGATGAGGGCCCGAGAGGTGTAGGTATAATAGATTGGAGGGATACCTCTAGTAAAGCAAGTGAATTCACTTACTACCATAAGGTGGCATTCAAAACAAAGAACAACTAGGCAATTTTTAATAAGAGGGTTTATGAGATCAAGAAAGATTTTAGAATTTTGTATAGTTATAGGTTGCCTCCCTTCCTTTCAGAAAATGGAGATGTATGTTTAGTTGAATAGATTACATTAGAGGTTAGGAACAAGGTTCATACTTCCGTAGACCTTCTAGGGTTGTGTTCAACACTAGCAATGGATGGCATTGAGAATGAAGTTCTTCAACTTTCTCGTCTTTACTATCACCTAGGAGTCATTTTAGCAAGATGGGGATTTGTTTCTTTCAAAGAAGTGTTCGATCTAGATCAGACATATAAATCCTTCTATAGCCTTGCCTGACTGACTAACGCAGATTGGGAGATGCTGCATTTCACCTTTCTTAAACTCCAAGAATAACCAGAAGTCTAGGTTCGTGCTTTACTAAGTGAAGGCCCCCTGTAAGTCACCAAAACTGTGAAGCAAAATTTTTCCTTTGTCTATTTTTTGGTTTTTGTCTTTATTTTGGTCTTCAAGGTGATTTGTGCATAAGGAGGTTGTATTTCCGATAGACACACAATGTGCCACATAGTGGTTGTGCATGTGTTAATAATTTATTTCTCCTCAATTAGAATTCAGACCATGTGTCAGCTTGGAAGATGTTTTCTTGCATGTACTTTTCATAAATCTGAGATTATCCTCCCTTCTGACACGCCATCCCTTCATGCTATGAAGTTGTATCCTGGGAATGTTCACTCGAAGTTCATTGGAATGCGTTTTTCATTTTCCAATGAAGGGACATGAGTTGTTGCCGCCAAAGCCACTTGGGTGATCAACAAGACCTTTGCTAGATAGTATTTCTAGGATTAGAGTGATTACAAGGGCTAATCCTATTGAAATATCTAAACGATATAAATGTGGTAGTTGAAAGTTGATGAGAAAGATTCAAACGACCTAATAAAAGATCTAGAATTGGATTTCCAAGGTATCAGGTCTGGACGTCTAGCAGTCATTAATTTTGGACGAGGTCGATGTTATTCTCTTTTGGGTGGCTATATATTGAGAACAACAGCATAATGAAGGGGTTCTTGAAGTTTTCCCGTCGGAATTTTTTTCCTTAGCTTTCATAGTTAGTAGAAATATCTTCTTTAAAAATTTCATAGGACACTGCTTCACTCGAGCATGTTATGTCTATTTTATGATCAAACTATTATTAGAATGGAATCCAATCTCTATTTTAAAGTTCTTTTAAATTTGAAGTACGAGTTATTCTGAAGAAATACTTGAAACTGTGCATGATATGGGATTTGTCAATATTTCTCTCTTTATATCTTCATCCAAGATAGAACAATGTGTCTTGCTTAATCTAAATAGTTTGGTTATTGGATTTCCATGTTGTTTGAGTATATGATTAAATTAAAATCTTTAGAGACTGGACTATGTCATTGGACTTCTCCATTACATCATTTAGTCGGAGACTGGTCTATATTTTTCCCCTCTTTGAGATGATGTTTGAGATAATGATATTTATGTCAATTAACATCATTTGAAAGAAGCTAAGGTATGGATAGATAAAAATAGAAAGATAGGATGATGGTGATATAAGAATAGGATGATGATTCCCCCTCAAGAGGATAGGTGGGTTGGAAGAACATGGGTATGCTCTTGAAATGGATGAAATGATAAAATATGGATAAAGAGATGGATAATACGTTATGCTACAAGAAAGTGAGAAATCATGGTGTTCGATATAGCACTAGATGTTATGCACCAAGGTGACGATGTGTCTCATGCCCCAACACAATACAACCTTGTCTAAGAATATGAGGAAGTAAACTTAGAGCATTAAAGTCCTAATGTACAAAAGGTATGATGTGACCTTAGATGAAAAGTATATTGAAAAAGCTATTCCAACATACACAAGTTATGAATATTAGTCGGAATGATACATATTTGATACAAATGCAAGATAAAATGATAACACACACAAGCAAGTGAGCAAGCAAGCATGTGCAAATGATTCAAAAACAAACAAGGTATTGCCCACGTCAAGTTGTAAATCAATGATTAATTGATTGATTTTGATTGATGATGATAGTTTTCTCATTGCAGGGAACAATATATCCCTAGATCAACACAAGGATGATTGATTGGGTTTACAACAAGATTAGGGTCAAGACCAAAGGATGTGATTGGATAGTTTTACTTGTGTGATCAACTTGATTGGTATGGATTAGGGATTGACTTGCATTTGGATTGTTGCTTGGAATGATTGAAGATGATTGATTTGAAGATTTGGATGATGATTGATGAATTTAATTGAGGAATTGATTTGCTTGGAATGATTTAAGTTGGAGTGATTTGATTAGAGGATTGATTGATTGATAATTTGAAGATTGATTTGAAGGAGTTGAATTGATGCATTGAATTGATTTGAAGAAGTGATTATGTTTGATTTTATTACTTGGATTTTTGTTGGCTATTTAATTTTTTTGTCTTTTTGAAATGTTTTGATTTTTTTGGATTTTTTAAATGTTTTGATTTTTTTTGGGATTTTTGAACATTTGATTTTTATGGATTTTTTTAGGATATTTTATGATTTTAAGGGATTTCTTAAAGACGTTTTATGATTTTTTTGGATATTTTTAATTTTTAAAGATGGGGTGAGATGAAATGTGATATATGCTTCATTGAAGAAACTAGATGATAGATCAAAATGAAAGATTCACAACAAAACATGGCACACAAGGAACATATCTTTTGTCAAAAGATGATAATGGTTGATTGGTTTAGATGCCAAGAATAATTGATTCCATAAGGCACGATGATGATAAGTACTTAGGATCACTGATTCCTCTAAGTACAATAATATTTATGATTTTTTGATGATTTATTGACAAAAGATATGAAGATTGGATAATGTTTTACAACTAGGCTCAAATATGATTTGCATCATAAGATTCAAGGTTTCAAAGGGACATGATGACCAGCATTGGAGGTATTTTAATCATGGATAAATGATAGGGATGTGAAATATGATGGAATGGTAACACATAAGGATATGAAAGGAAATACAAAGCATGCATTTGTAATTTCTCCACTAATCTCATCAAGAACAAAAGAAGGAAATGGGACATGGATTTTTATAAGCTGGGAGATATGGAATGGAAGAATGCAAGGATAAGGATAATGAAGAGGGTGATCAAGATCAACTAGATAAGAGAATGACACAATGCCTATGTATTTTCCCCCTATTCCTCATCAAGATCAAGGAAGGGAAGAAAGGTTGTATTTAAATAGAAGGATGGGATATGGATAAGGTATAAGATATGGTATGGAAGATATGGATAAAGTGTATATGATAAGATGTATGATGTTCAAGAATATCCTTAACCTTGTCAAGATCAAAGGTGGAAAGGTAAAGGATGAACATAAAGAGGATAATGGGTATGAATGATAAGATGGATGAAACTTGACCCCAAGTGTAAAGTGTAAGAGGAATATGGAAGATAGGATAGGGATAGGGATAAATGACTATGGAAGATAATATATGCATGATAGGGAGATGGAGGAAGGACTCAATAATCAAGTACCATGACTAATTTTCCTTGAATATGTGATCTAATAGGCCATGACAATGAGGATTAGGCTCATAAACATTGGTAGATTAATGGTATGATGGAAGAAGCTAAGGACTTTGAAAAGGTTTGAATTAAATGAGGATAATGGATAAGAGGTTGGAATTCTTGTTGATGGTTCTATGGAAAGGATGGAAAGATCAACATCGACACATAGCTGGAATGGTGGTGGAGTGATGGAGGAAAAATGGATTTGGAAGGTGGCAGGTTTTTAGATGGAAGATTAGAAGAAGCTTTTGGATTAGCAAATTTGGATGCCAATTTAGATTTTATTGCTTCTATGAGAATTTTAGGAATCCACATAGCTTTTGAATTTGGTTTTTCCTTTGTGGGCCTTTTTGGCCTTTGAGATTTTTATTTTTGCTTTATGGACCTTTGTATCCTTTAAAAAAATTCTTTTTGATTTATGGGCCTTTGTGGCCTTTGAATTTTTTTCTTTTGACTTTGGATCATATTTTCTTTTTTTTCCATGTCTCTTTGAGGAGATATGTTCATACTTTGATATATGTAGATTTTGTTATGGAATCTTTTGATATTTGGTACCCAATTACTTCCAAGAGAAATGGGATGGGTGGATGGAGATGAATGATATGGAGGTATTATGGATGGGTTAATGTAGGTAGAATTTTGAAAGGGCATAAAGGATGTGTGGCTTTTTTGTTCTTGATGAATAGGATATGGAGGGATGTAAGGCCCCAATATGGATGGAAGGGTTGATGAACAAGGGTGTAGATGATAAGGACCAAGGATAGATGGAAGGTTTGATGGACTAGGATACTTAGGTTTATTTTGATGGAATCTGAACTTACATTGGGTACCAATGTATTGAGTGTGAGGTGTATAACCAAGGCCATGATAATATGGATTTCCTTGGATATAAAGGGGTTATAGGATACCTTGTTCATGAAGGCCTAACCCTTTTCCTTTGTAGTTCATACTTTGACACATTTTTTTGTCAATGGGATATGTATTATTTATGAAACAAGATTCAAATCCATCATGAGGTGAATGTGATATGGAAGGAATAACAAGACCCTAGAGTAAACCGCCTTGAATAAAAGTGAGGGAACCTATATGATAGTTAAGGGGCTCATGGATAGCTTGAATAGGGGTGATAGACTCTTGTGGGGGATTGTGATCATGAGGGGAATTCGGATAGGTGATAGGATCTTGACATGGGGATGATGGGGTACTTTGATCTTGACTTGGAAAAGGATCACAAGGTGTAGGAGATAGAGTATCTTTCTCTTTAGTAGGTATGGAATCATCATGAAGTGGTATAAAAGGTATATCTTGATCATGAGAAGGATGAAAAACATCATGGAATGAAAGTGTATCCTTGAATGGAGGTATATCTTGATCTTGATGAGAAAGGGAATCTTGAGATTTTGCGAAAAGTATATCTTGATCAACAGATGGTAGGACATCATTGGATATGATGGAATAATAAGATGGTATGGATTCATTAGATGAGGTTGAAGGAGGACTTGGAAGGATACTTTTCTCTTGAGATGGAAGGGGATTATATTCAATGAAACAAAAAGAGATAAGTGGATCATCATGAGGTTCTTGAGAGATAGGATCTTGGTCAAATATTGGAGGGGGTTGTTGAATTTTGGTATCACTGGATGGAGTGGAAAGAATAATTTGATCTTGATGTGCAAGGGAGTCTATTCTAGTATGCTTTGGACTAAGAGATTGGCATGAATCATTGGATGTAGGTGGTATGATAAGAGAGGATGGATGGATAGATTAGTTAACATGGGTGGAAGACTCATGAGGTTTATTTTGTTTGATGGGGGATGAAGATAGATGCATGAAATGGTAGGATTTCACAACATTATTTGTGTTTAAGGACTTAGATTTTGGTTTCTCATTTAGCCTTTACAAAAATTCATGGACGTTGAACTTGGATGATGTAGTTTTAGGTGAGGATAAAGGCTTATGAGATAATTGCATCAGTTCATTCAAATGTTGGGATTCTATCTTTCTTTCAAGATATTTCAAATGATGGTCAATATATTCAATCCTTTGGTTTCATTCATAGGTTAGGGATGAATATGAAGGATAGCACTTAGAAATGTTTTTTTGATGGTTTGGAAATGTTTTGAGGTGTTTAGGGATGGTTAGAGATGATTAGTAAAGTTTTGGGAAGGTTATGGATGGTTAGAATGACATGTTTATGTGTTGGTGTTTATAGCTTGATATGGAAATTCGGAAACAAATGATTACATATGTACACACATGAATCACACACGCAAGACACATAAACAAGTTTGAATTTGAAATTATGAATGTGATGATTAAGCACACACTTGAAGAAGACACATCAACAAGTTTGAGAAATTTTCAAGTGGGTATGGCCAATTAGGTCTTAAGCTAGGATGCACAAGGTTGAATGTCAATGATTTGAAAGAAAAATCCTATCGCACAACCAGAAGAAAGGGGTAACCCACCCTTCACCTTCACTTCCCAAAGGTATAAATTTATTTTGGGCTTAGCCAAGAGTGATAAGATTTCAACTCCCAAGGAGCGTGTCTTTCAATTCACACCTCGATTGAGGTTGTCCTTTGGAGTGGTGTGTCTCCAAGCAGGTCTGCTAAGAAGGGTATGACAAAAGCGAACCAATTGAGGTGATTTTTACCACACACACTTGATTCACACTCGCAGTTTTTAATTTACCTTTAGAAAATCAAAATGTGTGTAAAACAATTCAAGAACTTATTTTTTTAGATCCCAAAGCCAAATGTGTAGGAAGACAATTTTTCCTTTTAAACCCCAAATTGAGGTGTGTTGATAATCAATGATTAGAGATGAAAGATGGAATGTGTGCACCTAATTGTTTTTCACCTTCCAATTTTATATGTGATTAATACAAACACTACTTCGGCTCCTTTGATGCACCTACAAGCCACCAAATTAAAAAAAAAAGTAAAATTGCATAGAAAAGCATGATATGAAAAAGATGAAGTTTGATAAAATATTATTAAGATGACCTGATATAGCTGAATAGATTGTATTAAAAAAAAATTAGAATATTTCATGCAATTTTTAAAAAGAACTCATCGAAATTGGATGAAATTTTCTCAAGATATGCTCATTTGAAGTTTAAATGCAAGTTTGACTTTGACTATGAAAAAATCCTAAAAATGACATAGCCACCTAATAAAAGTTGTACAAATATGAAGTTTGTCCTGTCAGCTTTCCAATGAGTCCTCGTTTGTGTGATTTTGAGCCCATATGACCAAGTTATGATAAAAAGAAAAAAAATCAAAAGAAAATTAAATCAAATCTAATTTAAATCTATTCTAAATTACATCTAATTTAAATCTAATTGAAATCTAAATGAAATATGATTTAAATCTTATTGAAATCTAAATTAACTCTAATGACTGCACTCTGTATGTTCAACCAACTACCAGCTACGACACTTTGATGAGAAGAAGATAGCGTTGCATGTTGACTACTGTAAAATTTTCTTGTGGCTACTGATCTAATAGTCTTCCTACAATTTCCATGCAAATCTAAAAGATGTTATATTGATGCCAAATTAGAAACAAACCCTGTCAAAACAACAATTTTCATGAAAATCATGAAATGAAAGATATTATCATTGTTAAATCAAATAAAAAAGCTATGACCAAAGCTAAAAAAAGAAGCCTAGGAAAGTCATCCAACAGTTGGAAGTAGCACGCTAAATGTTGTCAAGGTTCACAAAGAAGTCACAATTTGTGAAGAGTAGCAAAGTCATCTTAGCTTGGTATCGAATAAGTTTGTTTCAAAGCTATTGAAGCATGGCAGAAGGGATTAGGTTTGGAAAAATGATTGCAATAACAATTGTTGTGATTGCAATATACGTAGCCACTGCCCCATTCGATCATAGTGCTATTGTTAAAAAAATTGACTTTGAAGCATATGTTGTAAATACTCCATCATGGTTAGAGATTCCTCTAGCTAATGATGCTAAAAATAGGATCCAAAGGTCTAGAATAAAGTATGATAAACTGTTCTTAATCCATATGATTTAATTGGGTGCAGTTTGTTGTGGGATTCGACTTTCAATAGTCAAACCTTGCCATGGGTTTGTATTTTTAATATTTGTGTGATTGTTGCGAAAAAGTCCTCTTTTGATTTAGATTTCTGGGTGTTTGCAATGCAATGTAGTGATGAAATGGAGAGAGCACAGAGACTGAGTCCCGCCACAGTCCTTAAATTTGTGAGGAAGCCAAGTTGCAGAGAAAAAGGGTACATGACTAGTGAAAAAATTTCAGGCAGAAGTGGATGGAACCTCAAGAAGGACACGCTTGGAGTGGTTAAAATCAGTAATATCAACGCCTTGAAATACCCTATACAACCTTCTTCTCTTATTCTTTTTAAGACGTGATTCGATGAATATGTTTTGAAGAGGACAAAAAAAATCTCAAATGACTTGAAAAAGCTAAGAAAATGACATAAAACTTGTTTTCAACCAAAATAATCAAATTTCCTCAAGTTTTTCCTAATATCTTAGTGTCCTACAACTGGAATGAGAGATGTCAACAGATTGACGAAGTAGAATTTGAGAAACTATGGTGCCTTATATTCCTTATACAGTTGCTAGTGAACGTAACGCCTCTCAGCAAGATGATAGCCGCCCTTGTTAATTTCAAATTCTCAACATAAAACACCAAAAAAAAGTATATTCATTTGATTTTCACATTGAAATGTTGGGCTAAAGATGAAAATAGAAATGAAAAAAAGCCACAAATATATGCTCAAATAAAAATTGCAACCATTATACTAATAGATTTAAAACATTTTTTGAATCATAATAATAGACTGTCAAATTTCTTATTAAAATTTTGAAGGCCTGTAGCTAGAGCTTTTGACCTTCAACACACACAATCCTATTCTATATGCTATGAAATGAAACCATAGATGATTCACGTTGGGTTCACCATTTGTACTTAGGGTAAATTTATAAACATCAATAACGAAACCCTAACAATGCACAATGAAGGACAAGATATCATGAAAATCAAAATAATAAATTCAAATGCAAACAGATCTTCATGCTAAACTTGATTGATCTCCATTGCTCTTCTCCACCTCACATGATAATGCAAGATTTTGAAGGTTTGATTGTTGATTGCTCAATTTCGCAACATAACATTGAGATGAAAAATGGTAGATGAAGATAGATAGATAGTTGAGAAGATTGAAATAATTTTGGTAGAGTGAGGGTACTCAAAGAAGATCTATCCAGATGGCTTGTGAGAGACCATATTTATAGATTTTTGATGTAGAGGGAAGAAATTTTGATTTTGGAGATAAGATTTGATAAGGATTTGATTTTTTCTTTATTTGAAAAAAGAGGAAATAAAACAAGATAAAATAAGATTTAAAAAGATAGAAAGATTTTTTATTTTTTTTAAAGGAAATAAATCCTAAAAAGATGAGACAGATAATTGATGAACTATCTAATTAAATAAATTAATTAGATACACATGAGTTCCAATTTTGGAAAGAAAGTAAGAAGATGTTTTTAGGATTTTATTAATTAAATAAATATTTGATTTATTTAATTAATGTTGGATTTATAATTTAATTAATTAATTAATATAAATTATTTAATTAATATTAGAAGAAAGAATGGATTATGAATAGAAAGGGAATGAATGAAATTAGTAAAATAAATAAGATTTATTTCACTAATTAGATGATGGCATGCGTACCTAGGGAAAAACATTCTACAAGATGGCTAAATGATGTAATGTTGTGATGAGGTGTTGTAAGACATGGACATTTTTGGGTGTCTACAGAACCTATACAAGTTGATAATAATATTAATTATCTTTCACCTACATTAAAACTCTTAGATGACAATGGTGGTTCTTTATATTTTACACCCTCCTTTATTGGAGAGTACAAAATCTCACAATTTAAGCCTCAAGAGTCTTGTGTTTCATTTTCTCAACTTGGTTTTGTACATCAACAACATCACCCCATGGTGGTGATGGGGGATTTTCAACTCACATGCCTTATGAGAGGAAGATATGTAACTTTATAAAACTTAAAAAGGATTTGTTCACTCATGAAGAAGCTAAATTTCATAGGAGTATAAAATCTCTTCATCTGAGGTTGAAGCATGTTATGGTCTTGGATATAAAATTATTTTTAAACATAGATATATAAAATTATGGAACAAAATGATAGAAATTAAGTGAATTCTATACCGTACTTTCCCATGCAAGTTCTAGTAGATTTCTAACCTTTATCTTCATCTTCATCTAATTCCTTATCATCTACTATGTATGGCATCTTCTACTAATAAATAAATGTCCTCTAATATTGATCAAGAGACTAACTTGTTGAGGCTTCTCAAAGACAATTTGATTACTCTTCCTCCAATAACACTGCAGACTTAGAAAATATACTCCTTTACACTTTCACACTATGTTTGGGACCCTTAATAAAATGGACTTAATTAAGCCTCTAATTGGCCCAATTATGCATTTAAAATCTTGATTAATCCCAATTTTTAAAAGGGAAACTTGTATTAAACAATTGCAAAGATTAATTAAATTTCCTTGGAATTGGAGTGTCATGGATTTAGGTCCTAGGACCCATTCACCGAAGGATGAATGGTTCCTCCTTAAGTTTAGGATCCCAATTTTTAATATTTTTATGGCAAAATTTTTTTGATTCAAATTCAATTTGCAATTGTCATCCTTTGATGTTTAATTTTTGGAAAGTTAGCAAATTACCTATAAATACAAGGTATTTTTATCTTTTCAAATCCTAGAACAAGTAAAAGATCATTCTGCTACAAAATATTATTGTCAAGATCATTTAGGAGAATATTTCTTAGTTATTTTTTGCAGTATTCAAGTTCTCAAGCATCATGTCAATGTTATGCTCATTCATGCATATTTTTGGAGCTAACATTGTGATGTAGGTTTCAAGAATTCAAGTCACGATTCAAGCATCAAGATCAACATCTAATCAATCCATTTCATGCAAGATCATGACCTTGCAGAGAGAGACTGCAGTCCTTCAAGGATCTCCATTCATGGGTTTGGTGAGTTGCGACATAGCATTGTCCATTCATCATTCCTTCTATGCATGTTTAATTTCATTTAAATGTTTAATTAACAAAATAGGGTTTGAAAAAAGAAAACCAACATTCACCTAGAACAAAAAATTTATCCTTCTCTCTTTGTGTTGTAGATTTGAAGGTGAAGAAGGATTAAAGATTGATCAAAAGTGAAATTTTGTAAAGTTCTCAAATTTGTAATTAAAGTTTTCAAGCCATGAAAACTTAGTTGCAGAATTTATTTTTGATTTTGAATTGATTTAGTTTGCATTATATTTAAGGTTGTTACAATTGCATTATTTTTTGTCTAATTTACAATTTTAGGTTTGCATTTTGCATCATTTAAAATCTAAAAATTCAAAAAAATTGCCTACATATTACATTAATTTTGCATAGTACTTGCATATTTGTGTATTTTAAGTTATTCACATTCACAATGAGTGAAAATTGCATTTAACAAAGTGTCACATTGTTCATCATTTTTCAATCATTTTACTTGAATAGGACACCTAAATCTAGAAAATTCTATCATTGAAACCATAGTTAGCAACTTGAAATTGAAAATTCAAACATGAAGAAAGAAACTCAAACTTTGATTTTTCAAAACCATAACCTAGGTCTCATTCCCCCTAGGGTAAATAAGTCCTTGGGTGATCCCACAAAGCTGGTTTACAATTTTTGGGAGATTCTGATTTTTGTTGAAATCACATATTTTTAGAAAATATAATGATTTAACCCTTAAAAATTTCCATTTTAAGGATTCCAATTGAAGATGGTTTGATCAAACCACCTTAGATCAAACCCCCTTGGATAGAACCCTGCTAGTTTTAAACCATACCTACAACGGAGTCTCCTTTACACCTATCAAAATGTTGATAAAAGATTACTTTTCATTTACCTTTTGGGGGATCAAATGAATTCATTTAAAATTTATTTCAAATGATCATGGTATTTCTTGGAATGAGCTATCCAACTAATATAATTTTAATATGTTTTGGTTTTATTATGTATTTGTTTTTTTAGTTTTATTAAACATATGTTTTTCATCAAAAATCAAGCTCTCTATTCTGCACATATGGAAAAATAGCAGAATATAAAAAAAAAAATTAAAAATATGTTTGGGTTGGGTATTGATGTCCTTGATCCATTCAAAAAAACATTGAATTTCGATACATACATAAAAATTTATGTTGTATACAGTCTGCCTATGTCTGAATTGTAATTGGTTTTACTTTGAATCTTGATTAAGAAAAAAATATTTAATAAAACACTATGAAACCAAATGAAAGTGCTAGATATTGTAGTTACAAATCTAAATTCAAAAATAATAGAATTTAATCCTTCATACAAAAAAAATTATGTTGTATACGATGAGCGTCACTTCTTAAAAATGTTGTTTTTTAAAAAAAAAAAAAGTTTTCAAAGGAGATGGAAAAAGAAGTGAAATTTAATTCAATTTTTTTTGAAAAAAATATATTTAGAATCTATAGAAAAAGTGTCACAAATCACTAGTTTACATCATCTTCAAATTCCTCATGGTTTAGCCACTATAGGAGCCTGAAAGTGAAGATTTAGTTTTTAAAAATAAAGTTTAGTGTCTAGTTTGCCCAAATATTGTAAATTAGTATTGTGGGATCACCCCCTTGTATAGGTTCTTTAAAAAAAAATGGGCAGTAATTTTTCTCTATTTGCTTCATTTTGATCTATTGTTACTATTGTATTTTAGTTTCAACAATAAAATAATCTATACTTTCTTGCATTAAGTTCAAATTGGTCAAATTGAGTGCATTGTTTAAAATCAAAATTTTCATTAAAATACATCATGTTCAAGTTTTCAGATAGCATAATCAATAATTATCTTGTTTTAAATATTAAAATTGTTATCTCTTGTTACATACTAATGGAACTTTAATATTTTTTCTACTAGTTCCATTTGATCTTGCCTATGTCTTTGGTTCTACATGGTGATTTTCTATAAAGTGATTTGAGAAATTCTAGGGTTGGGAGTTTACGTTTGTTTCCAAGTATTTGTGTAAAACCTTAATTTCTTATCTTATACCCTGGCTTGGATCTATTTGGTCGTTACTTATTGTTTTTTTTTTTGGGGAGGGGGGGGTTTAAATCAACTTAAGTCCCATTGTTTCATCTAGGTTTGGTCCCCTTTTGATCCATCGCTATATTTTCCTTTGCTAAGACTTTAATTATTTCTAAGTCTAGGATGGCCCTGTGCTCCCCTTTTAAAAAGAAAGCTTCATGTCATGGTTTTCCATCGACCTAGTTATGTCCCCTCTTGTCTTAATAAATGTTTTATACTTTGCAGAGGGATGAATTTTCATGGCCGTTGATGAGTGGTTGTTTGATCTCGGCCATTCCCCACCATCCCATGATGACCCCACCACATGGCTTTGACTGATCATGATATCAAGGGCGGGCACCACTTGTCACATCTGGTGAAGCCGAAGGAATATTAAGAATGCTTTAATATATGAAGCCTACTTTAATACATTACCTGATAGGTTTTAAAGCAGGTATAAAATGCACATGATTCAAATGGACGAAGATGTTTTAATCTCAGCAGAAAAGGTGCTCGACGTTTAAGGTCAGAATTGGTAGCTATTTTGAACGAGCAAGATCGTTGATGATTGAGATCTACGGTTGCCTGCCATTGCGTGATCAGAAGTTGTAGGGTGGTTAGTGATTGTGACATCGAGGGAAAGATGACATGTGGATTTCCTTTGCGACGTAGAAGGTGGTGGGCCATTTTCCACAGTGTAGGTCAATGCCAGATTGATTAAAATGTAGTCATTAGATGATCCAGCCAAAATGAAAGATCAATGGGTAATATTCAAACCTATATCAAATGTGATTGGAGCCTTTGGTGAAATGCACAAGTGAGATTTAATGGCGGAAAGGATATTTTTTGGCATGATTTGATCAAATAAAATGAGTATTTTCCTGGTTTATTGTCACACAAAGCATTCAAGGAATTTCGTAGAGAATTCTTGAAGCCGAGGAAGAATTCATGAGCTATTTGGGAAGATTAAGCCCCTTTTAGAGCTAAGATGCTCCCACCCCATTTGGCCAGGGCAAGAGGTTCAAGAGTTCATATCAGCCCTAGTGATCAGGAGCCTTTTAGAATGGACTTTTTTTTCCAAACACTTCTTGGATAACTTCTATTCATTATGCCAAATTTTGGGTTTTAGCCCTAACACTGTGATTCCTATAGCATTTATGTTCATGGGGGTGCAGATACAACACCCAAATTTCTATGTAGTCTATGATTTTGCTTCTTTTCTAGATGAGAAGATACACGAAGGGTTATTGAAATTGTAGCAGAGTGATACAAGCACCCCTTTTTACTGGTATGCTATGCTTATGCACATGTTTTTGTTCAAGAATGTTGAGTTCTTCTCTGAGAAAATGAGATTCAATCAATTTTTCAATGAAGAAAGGTTGTTGGTACAAGTTTGGACTACTGACCTTTCATATAATAGATAGAATGCCAACTATGTATAGTTCGACAATTATTTTGCTTCAAGACTAACAGCCAGATTGATGGTGAATTTACCTAGGGTTCCTGTGGATTTGCATTATTTTCATAGGCCCAAGGGGAGGAGGCCGGATTTGAAGATTTTCCACAATTGGGGTGAAATTATCCCATATCCAGTCAACACTATTTTGAGGGTATATGGTTTTCAGGGGACCCCACATATCTTTCCTTATAATGTGCCACCAAGGATCAGATTTGCTGAGGTCATGTGGCAGATTGGTTGCATTCATGAGGATAACCTCACTGAAAAGGGTAAAGGGACTTTCTACCCTGATTACATGATGGTTTCTAATTTTTTTATTGTAAAAGGAGGTTGGGTGCATTTTAGGAAATTCTTTGATTTATACCATTTAAGTTTTGGTCCTAAGAGGTAGTGTAATCCTAAAGGTTTCTTTGCTCTATTTAGACAAAGAATAAAAGGTGCTAAATTTATTTATGAATTCAATTTTCCTGAGGACCTGATCAGAAATGAGTTTGATTTGAATAAGTAGGAATTGAATAAATAAAGAAAAATGGGTAGCCTATGATAAGTTGTTGGCTATTGTACACAAGGTGGATCCAAAATATGATCCATTGATGGAATTCAATCCTTTTCATAAGAAGATTTATTTTTTGATGGAGAATTTCAAGGAAAACATGGGTATTCTAATGACAAAAAATCAATCTGGAGTTGGATTTGGGTATACAGGAATGAGTTGCAGGGCCATTGGAAGAAAGGCCAACTTACCAACCTCTAGATGATAAGCCCATTTACAGGAGAAAAAGGGATGATAGTAGTGATGAAGAAGAGAGAGATAGAAAAGGGAAACAGGTAATGGAACTATGTGTACCACCAAGCTCACATCTCAAAACACCTAGGGCTATAAAAATAATTAATCTTGAGTCATCACTAGAAAGGATTCCCTCACCACCACCACCATCGCCAAGCCCCAAGAGGCAAAGGATTGAATAGTCCCAAGAGGACTTGGTGGATGAAATTATTGTTACTAACCAAGATATGCAAATGGGCGTGCCTTCCCCTCCAGAACCAGTTGAATTAATCTTATCAGACCTGGACATGAAGGGAAAATTTGTATAGGATGCAAGAACGGAAGCTTGAAAGGAATTCTTGGATGATGATGCTTTTGTGAAAACATCAACCTTCTTGCAATTGGTATGGAGGATGAAGTTGGAGGAATGTCAGGAAAAGTGCAAGAAAAGAAAAGAACAGAGGCCTGATAGGTCAAATCAGGAAAATGATGATGAGGTGAAGGCTGAAGTGATGAATGAATTCAAGAACATCACTCTAGAAGAAGGGAGAAAGCTGGTTAATCAAACTGGTGTCTTGATTTTACCTAAGTAGGCTATTGCTGATGTAGTGGCTTTTAATGTTGTTTTGAAGTCCAAACATCCCCTCCAGAATTCAGAAGAAGTCAAGGCAACACTACAAGACTACTTTTAGTGAGGAAAATGAAACCTTGGCAATATGGGCTTTGGCCCCACAAGGAAGAAAACCAAGTATAACTAATATTAGCCCAAATTTGAGGGGAGGGTTAATAATAAAAAGAGATTCAAAGAATTCAACCATAGAGGCTACAAGTTTAATTGTTAATGTGGCCAAATTGACACAAAAGATTGTAGAGAGAGAGAGGAAGTTGAAAAAAGGAGTCCTATGGAAAAATATAACTTTATGATTGGGGAGTATAACAAGGTGCAGAAAAAGAATATTGAGCTGCAAACAAAAGTGGAAAGGTTAAAGTATAGGAAGATTGGGGAAGCATCAATTGCTCTTGTGATTAAATCATTACCTTCCACATCAGGGTCACCACTTCATGTTTCCCCCATTTTTTCCACACCGGGATCTCCTAGTTAGACTCCTTCCCTTAGTCCCACATTGGAACCAATTGACGAGGAGTTTGAGTTCTCTATTGATCCAACAAAGAAGTAGTTAATGTAAAAAATTGTAGAGCTAAAGGATTCTTTTAAGGTAAATGAGGAGAGGGAAGTTTTAAGACAAAGGGAAATTGTTACCACTATTTTGCAGTATTTGAATGAAAAGGTTGATGATATATTGTTAAGTGTATATTCTTCTTATTCTTTATTAGTAGGTGCAGTAAATAATATTGATAGGGATCAAGAAATAGCAATACCATTGATTGAGAAATGGATCCCTAGGGAAAATGACTTGGATGTAATGTATAGGGCTCGAGATTTGATGTCAATAATATGCCATAGTCATTGAGACCTACTCAAGTGTTGGTTAAATCATTGCAAGGTTTTCATGCCTTACTAGATGACTTGAGTAGGAAGATCAAGGAATTGGTGAAGAGTTTTGATGATTAGAGTGACACACTGTTTCTTGATATAATTGATGAGCAAGGTAATATCAGGTCACTTCAACAATGGAAGGATCAGGCTAGTAGGGTCATTGATGCTCAAATTACTTTAATTTGTGATGACTTGGATTTTGATCTATTAGTGATCTACATGAATAAAATAATCAGCACAAGTTCATTTCTTGAGTCTTTTGAACATGAGGCAAACCAGGTGGTAGTTAAATATACACCTTATAGTGTCAAAGTAAATGAGGTAATCAATTTTAATTGGTCGAGTTATGAAGAATATCAATGATGGGTGGACACATATTTAACTGAGGAGGAGTAAAGGTGGGAGTAATATGCTAACAATTAATCAATCAATTGTTGTAGTTATAACAATTTCTAGTTTTATTTTGGTGGAAGTTTAAGCGTGAAGTTCTTGAAGATTTGTTGCTGCATCAAACCATCCTTAAGGGGTAGGATAGGAATGAACAAGAAGATTCTTCGAGGGAGGTATCTATTGTAACCAGTTTTTGAAATGTCACAAAGAGGTCCAAGTGGCTAGTGACATGTGTGTTTTCTAGCCCGATTCTTGTTTTCTCCTTCATTTTCTATAAGAAATATTTCAAGGCCAGAAGTACGAGTCAACAAGTTAGAAATTTTTTGTCGAGTCTAGGTGAAGTTGTAGAACAATTGTAAAATCTAATTGTTATAGATAAAATGAAAGTTAGGTTTTAAGTCATTTTGTTATAGGTTTTGAATTCATGGAGATATAATGTTTTATAATAGTACTGCCATTTGAATTAGACTGATAAACTTGAGCTCATGTCTCTCCTATGTATAAGCATATTTGAATTTTGAATAAAGTGATCAAGGGTTATTTTGTTCATCTCATTGTTGTGGTGTGTGCAATTCTTATTTTAGCTTTAATTCAAGGAATTAATTAAAATGTTTAAATGAGATTGTAGGTTGATATGTTATGTACAAGGATTTGATAAGTAGTATTAAGTTAGGGTACACATTGGTGATATTGTAAGGCAATGTTATCGAAGATCTTATATGCTATGAGTTGAATCTATTATAAACCTTTAGGTGTTTGTGAATTTGACTCCTTCAATGGAAATAAGGCACTGATCTAAGTTGCATCCATTTGTGAAATTCAGTATTTGTTTGTGTTCACCTAAAGCTTGCTACAAATTGAAAATTAATGATTATCCTTTACTGTGAAGTACTGTTATAATTATCTCACACTCCAAATGGTTGATATTATTAATGAAAAACCAATTCTATTCAGTATTATCTCTTTATGTTGAGCTATTGAGTGAGATTATCTATTATTGTTAATGTTTTCTATGATAAAGGTGTAGAGTTTGTAAACACATTAAGGGATCACCCTCTCGGGTCTTGCAGAGCCCAAAGTGTAGGAGGTCTTTAAAATCCTCATCAGTTGGTCCAAGTCCTTCAGGCTACCCTTGATTGGAATTGGAAATTCCATAGGTAGATTAGAAGATCAACCTGGTTATAGTAAAACAAACCAACACATACTTGCATTGGACTTCATATTTTTGGGTGTTGATTGCATTTGTTTAGTGCCTATTCTCCATTTTGGGTGTACCTAGGTTTGGTGAAACTTGTATGAGCTTCATAACTTGGTGTCCTATTACCAATACTATAATGAGACATAGTTTGAGACTCATGTCAGCTTGTGCTACTACATCCACTATGGATCTTGATTTTTCCAACTCATTCACTCACAGTGTTGATACTAGTCAACCCACTATGAACCATAGCTTTGATACCTCATTTCCCATGAAAACCCTACCCAAAACCAATGTAATTGATTTTGACACAATGTTTACTAATGTCCCTAAAGGAGAGCTCAAACAAATGGATGAGTATTTATAAAAACTGAAAAAATTTCCGAGTGTTGAATGCATTTCTATTACTACAATTCCCTTCATAGGTAACATGAGGAAAATGATTCATAATGAACAAGTAATAGAGATTGTGTGTATCCTATCTCAGATTATTGATAAACATTTTCCTACATTAGCTAGTTGTGCTCAAACTTTGGGGTACACTCAAATTCAAGGTGGAAATATAATTCCTCCTTCCACAACTATGGCTTTTATTCATACATACACTAATCCAATTGTTACAACAATAAAACAACCCACTAGTAATGTCAATACCACCTTAGGTATTTCCATTGGGAATTGTAGACATGGAAAATATACAATTCGATCTGACACACTGGATCCTGATTTACTAACACCATTTCATCCTGAATCATCTCCTTTGCTAGTCATTTAATTGAATAATCTGTATTTGATTAAATTCATCACTCTTCATCTCTTAATTAAATAAATCAAATTTATCTAATTAAGTCATCATCTCTTGTTAATTAAATAAATCAATTTTATTTAATTAATTATGTAAAACTCCTTTTAATTAAATAATTCATTTTATTTGATTAAATTCCTAAAGTCTTCTTATTCAATTGAATAAATTAAACATTATTTAATTTAATCTAACATTACCCTCCTTAGTTAAATAAATCAAAATCATTTATCTAATTAAATCTTTCCTCTCATTTTGATTTAAATCAATCCTAAAATCTAAGTCAAAATGGTCAAATCATCTAATCTCTCATTAAATTGATCAAATCTTGATTAATTTAATCCCAATCACTAAAATCCTCTAGAGAATGCAACTTGCACAATAAATCAATTACTTTGATTTATTTAATTGCCTATTTTCTCTCAACATGGCATCAAAAGGGAATATTCCCTCAAATTTGAATTCAAATTCAAATAGGCTTGGTCCTTCCAACAAGGCATTCAATGCCTCTTACATGTCCTTATGCATTGATCCAAGTGACATTAACTCCATTCCTCTTTCCCTCTCACATGTCACATTAAAATTTCAAATTTGAATCCAATGGCATTTATCATGCACATTGACCAAAATGTGCTCATTCCTCAACCATTCACATCTTGACAAGTGGCACTTGGCCATTGGATGTTGAATGATCCCACATTGCTTATTTTCACTCATTCTTCCAATTTGAAATCTATAAATGAGAGACTCTTCCTCTCATTCTAACATCCACAATTTGATTAAACTTACTATACTCAACTTCTTCTTCAAGCATATCTAGTTTCATCTATTTCTTCACATTTTTAGCTAAGTTATGTAGATTTTTATCATGAAGCTTGATTGAATCCTCGTCAAGGTGGATCACTCATCAAATCACTCAACATTGCAACTTAGGAGTTGGGAAAGGGCCAATTTTGACACATCAATTGGCACCAACTCCCCCATGGGATTGATAGTTTGTTCATTAAAATAGGATTTATTTACTTTCATTTGCATTGTTCTTCATTTTCTTCCTATGTTAATGTTTCAATCTAATTTCATGGGGAATCCTTGTTTTTAACTTGCATATGATCTAATATTGTGTTTTTTTGTTGTATTTGTGCAGGTATCAAATAGGGGTTCATAGGAATCCCTTTAGCTTTGGGCATTCAAATCTCATATCTACTAATCCATCTCCCCTCACAAGCTTACAAATCACTTGTCCTCCAAATACATATACACCTCCACCTTATTCACCTCCATCTCAACACAACCAATGATTATGTCCTTAACCAACTATTACAAAAAAATTCATCCTTCCAACAACAAATTGACACATTGAATTAAAGTTAAAATAGCCAACCTTCACAATATGTCAAAATAAACCATTTATCCTTTGAGATATTGAGAGAAAAAATGCCACAAGGCATAAATATTCCTAGATTTGAGAAATATGGTGGAATAGGAGACCCTAGTGATCATTTCTCAGCATACATAAACTTATGTAGTGACTTCATTTTTGAGGATAAGCTCTTGGATATATTTTTTTTGAGATCCTTGAAAGACACTACCTTGGAGTGGTTTTATTCTTTACCAAATAATTCAATTCATTCATTCAATGAAATTTTTGATGCCTTTCTTAACCATTTCCAAGTGCACATGGGTCCTAAGATGACCTTAGTTGATTTAATGCCATTTAAGAAAAAAAGATGAAAATGTCATTAATTTAATAGAATGATACCAATTGCTTTACTCACAAATAACCATTAAGACTTTTGATGCCAACCTTCAAAGAATTTTCATTGAAAATTTACAAAACAATATTGAAGATAAACTAGGGATGATGAAGTTTTCCTCATTTACACACTTGTGCATGGCCCTTTGTGATTGTCATAATTTGGCTAGTCATATTAAAGAAAAAAATCCTTCTAACCATCATGAGAAATCTAAATCTGTGCCCCATAACAATTTCCAACCTTTCAAGAAACAAAACAAGGGATTTTTATAAATAGATACACCTCAAACTGTAAATCTTTACCAACCCCATACTAAATCATAATATTTCTTTTGTAAATGCTATTGATACTAAGAATGATGTGATGAATGTTGACAAACTTCAAGATACAAATAATTATAATATAAGTGAAAATGAAGAAGACTTACAATGTGTGGTTGGCTTTAATAATGTACAACATTGTAAGGGCCAAACCAAAATGCCCCTTGACATTTATTTCTCATAAAATGACATCATTAGACATGAAGGTCCTCTTTACATCACCAAAATAATCAATTACAAGCTAGGTACTAATGGGATATTAATTGATCCCATGTGTGTAGAGAATGTGATCACTTAGGAATTCTTATTTGTGCATGAGCAACTGAAAGAATGGATCAAAACACATAATGGTTTATATTTCTCTACAATAGGTTTGATCACTCTTCCTTTAACAATTGGATTGAAACAAATGAATGTCTCATTCTCCATCATCCCATTATCGAACCAATTCTATGTGAAGCTTGGTTACACATGGCTATGCTCCATGGATGTCATCTCGTCAATAGTGTATAATTGCATAAATTTCTCATTTAGCAACGATAAATTTATTGTGCTTAATAGTGGCTTTAATCCTATGTCTTCCAATGGAAATTTCTCATTAGATTTATTTTGGCCCAAACCTATGGAACCTATTAATCCTTGTTAAGACATATTATTCAGATATTATCAAAATTTGAAGGTAAAGTGCATAGAAAAATTATCCCTTAGTAACATGCCTCAACCCATGATTGAGCCTCCTATAATTATGAAACCATGATTGAACCAAAATCCCTTCCAAGTAACCAAGACCAACCCATGACAAATCCTTCACCTATTTCCTATAAAATAACATGAGATAACAATATAAGTCCTATTGTCCCTCCCAAGATTAAACAAGTTTATAAAGCTAAAGAGAAAGTTGTTGAACAACCTCCCATAGTTCCTTTCACTCCTCCCTTGCAGGAAGAAAAGAGCCCTATGGTTGATAAACCCACTCCTACACAATCACAACATAAAATAATACAAAAATTATAAAGAGTATAGGCATAGACATCATGATATTTTTCATAAGTTAAATGAAGAGAATAAAATAGAAAATAAAGATCACACCAATTGAGAAAAAGCATGATGATTCTTTGCCTTTGCCACAATAACAATAAGAAACTTCAATGGACATTATCATTAGGCCTCCAGTTGTGATTAACTTGGATGATGATGATGAGATTTCTAAAATTTATGAGGAAGTTCATAATGAGCTAAATCTTATTTTTTCATCTTCCATGAGCTTACACAATAACAATATTGATGATCCTCCTAATAAGAGTGACTCACCACATGTTGAACTTGGTGATTCTCCTATTAAACCACTTGTCATTGTCTTGCTGGTTATTTATCCACCTTTTACATATGATGAACAAGATTGGGATGTGGATGACCTACTATAGGTTGAATCACATGGGCCATACTAGTATTGTAATTTTCTTCTTTTCATGTTCTTTTTGATTGTATGTGTGTAATGTGATCCTATGTATTCTATTGCTTGGCTTGTCTTTATATGTTTGTGAGCCTACTTTGGATGAGCCTTGTCACTCCTTTAGTGCAAGGATACAAGGGAAGAAAATCTATCATGAAATTCTTCTATTTATATCTACATTCTTCTATCTATTATAAACCATTTATCTTTTTTCTTATGTTTTCCTTTTAGGGATGAAATGAGGCATTGAGTCATTTACATTTCTTCCATGTTGAACAAAAAAATTCTCTTTTTTTCTCTTTATGTTTCATTCTTCCTTTGTGCTCATTCCATGACTCATTTAGGGAATGATGACATTTCCAAGGTTGATTATATCATTTCATTAATGAAAAAAACTAACCCTAGATCCATGGATCCCTTATGTGTTATCTTAGGATTTCATATGGAGGAAATCCTCCTCTCCATGATATAGCTCTCTCTCAAAAACATATGTTTCCATAGGGATTTCTAAATAAATCTCTCATATATTGGTATTTATTATGTTCCACTTTAAAGTAATTTCTCATAGCACGGTATTTAAAATTTTCTTTATATTTAAAATTTTTTTTAAATTTGTAGCATACATGTCCCCGATCATTGTTTACTTCAAAGTTTGGTCTTCTTACTTCACATGATGTTCCTTCTTTGTGGTGACATTTTTTTCGATGTTCCTCAAGAGTGTGACCTTTCTTGGTATATGAAAGTCCTCTTAGTGGTAATGCTATGTCTTTCAATCCCTAAGTTAAGAATATTTTATGCTTGACTAGTCCTCTCTTGGAGAATTTAGGCATGATGTTCCCTAAGGTGACACCATTCATGAACTAAGAAAATACCCTTTGAATATCCTATTGCATGTATCAAGGCCACCAAGAATAACACAACTTGCTTGTCCATGGAGACTTTATATTTTTAATACTCGACAAGTATAACACAACTTGTTGCAACTAGTGGAGCCTTTTTCATGAGTGCCTAGCATAAAAAACTTGCTAGCCTTGTGAGTTCTCTTGTGTGGTGCCTTATGAAATATATTAGAAGGTATAACTTTGGTATGGTTAGTGTAACGTCAAAAAAGGGTCCTTATCCTTTTTTATGCTTGCTTAGCTCCTTCTTGTGGATTTTCGCTTATTTTGGCCTTGATTTAGTGTTGTAATGTGGATAACACATTCACATTAGGTCTTGGAACCTTGTGAACTAATTTACTTTAATGATGCATTGTAAATTTTTTCAATACACTTTCATACTTTTCTAGGATTTCTAAGCATAATTAATATTATTTCCATCATAATTTCTCTTAGCCTTGCCTTATTTGGTGTGTTGTAAAGTGTTGTAGAACACTTTCAAATTTCTCTAGGCTTGTCATCAATATTTGGGCTCTCTTATGCATTGATTGGCCTCTTTTTTCCTCCACAAGCCTTATTTTGGTGTATATTTGAGGATAATCCTAACAAACAACATTTAAAACATCAAATCCCCAAAAATCCACCTGAAATTCCTAAGGTGGGACTCATTCACCATTCTAAATGAATGAATCCCCTTAGGTGGGACCCATTTTCCCAAGGTGGCAAATGAGTCCCCCTCGACTCAAAAATCAAATTTAATTTAAATCTTTGGTAGGATTTTATTCTCCAAGATCCCATGTTGGCTTGTAGTGTTGTAATTTCCAATATTCTTGCATAATTTGGTATAAATACAAGGTTATTTCTCTCATTTTGATCTTATCTAGAAATTCTATCATCCAAGCACATCCTAAGAATTCAAGAATCCATTTGAGCAAGAGCATTCAAGTATTTCAAGGGTAGATTATCAATCTTTCAAGAGCATTCTTCAAGCATCATTTATTATGTCAATGATTACATCCTTCATGTTTTTCATTGTCTTCACAATTGTGGTGTAGAGTTCATGATCCAAGAAAGCTTTGCATTCAAGATCTATCTCCTTCAAGGAAGAATCAAGAACCACATCCATTGTGGTCATTTCAAGCACATTTGCAGCACTTTATTGCAAGGGTTTGGTGAGTTGCAACATCACCTTTTTTTCATTCATCATTATCCTTTACATTTAATTTCTATTTCAAGGTTTAATTACCAAACAAGAGGTTTGACCAAGGCAAACCCCCATTATCTAACCCTACAACCATTTTTCCCTCTCTTTTCATGTGATTTGTAGGTCTAGGTTGTAGATTTATCAAAGAGAAAGATTAGAAAATTTGTCATAAAGTTTTCAAAGAAAGTTCAAGTTTTCAATAAACCTTGGATGAGCTTAGAGAAGACATGCAGGTTGAATTTAGCAATTTTAGACCTAGATTTGAATAGGGATGTGTTACCAAAAAGTGTAGTCTTTGGCACTTTTTTACTCATTTTGGCATTTTCCCTTCAATTTTGGCCTTGTTTTACCTTGATTTAGTCTTGAAATCTTGCAATTCAACAATAATATAATAGAGTTTTACTAAGGTATTGTGAAGTGTTGTAACACATCTTCCCACTTTTCTAAGACCCTTTCAACACAATTCACCTAAACAACCCCCTTTTACCCCTTTCCAGGCCTTTTTTCCAAGTGTTGTAAGGAATTTTCACATCTTCTTAGGCTTATCATCCACTAATTAACCCTTTTCTTATGATAATTTGTCCCCTTAATGCAGTTTTAGTCCCAACTTAAGTGTGTTTCAGGAGGCAAGCCTAATACACATCATTAATCACCATTTTATTCTCGACCACCACTTGAATTTTCCCAAGTGGACTAGGTCACCACCATGGGTGACCTAGTCCCAGTTGGCTTAAAATTCAAAC
The DNA here is from genome assembly GCA_007115665.2 of Sequoiadendron giganteum. Classification (NCBI taxonomy): domain Eukaryota; kingdom Viridiplantae; phylum Streptophyta; class Pinopsida; order Cupressales; family Cupressaceae; genus Sequoiadendron; species Sequoiadendron giganteum. Next base: position 588,918,222 of record CM021101.1, on the reverse strand, counting down.
TTAAAACACAAATCTTGCGGGACTTCTCCCCCAAAACCCCAAGGTCAGCCTATCATGTGTCATTTTCAGGAAAATTAGGGCATAGTATGTATAAATAAGGTTTTTTATCCTCATTTTACCTCTCTTCTTCCACATAGCTCCAAATATTGCATCTTCTCAACTACTCTTGCATCAAACTTCCCAAGCAAGAAATCAAGCACAAGGCATCACAAGAAATCTCCATTGGAGCTAGTTCTTGCATGTTGCAGATTTTAACAATCAAAGGTTTGGTTTTTATATGTAGGTTTTTCAAGGAGAAAGGTTCCAAGAAGGTGTTCTCAACTCATCAAGATCACTCAAGTCAACAAAGCCCTAGTTGAAGCTTGGAGACCTCTTTCAGTCTGTTTTCTGTAGAATCTGAACCAGACACCTGTCAAGACCCAAAGTGTAGACTGAAGGCCCCAATCTCTATTTTCTGATTCTCAGAAACCTAAAAGATGACTCGATCGCCAATAATGGTGACCTAGTCCCTCTGAGCCTATTTTTTGAGGATTTTGACATTTGTGGACACACTTTTCGTAGAAACCCATTCTGGCAAAATTTCCTAAAAAGAGGACTAGGTAACCTATTCTGGCGTAAATGTCCCTGTGAAGATTTGAGATAGATTCTAGAACATTTTGAAGCTCCTCATCTGCAACTTCAACTACCTAGGTGCACCACTTCCGTCATTTCCAATTTCTTTCTAGTTTGCAAGCATTTGTTAGAGTAAAGGTTTTAACTTAAATTTTGTGTTAATTAAGTTACCTTTATTCCCTTCTTAAGATTTCACTTTAGTTTGCATAAAGTGACATTTAATAATTATATTAATTATTAAATGTTTTCCTTTTAGGGCTTCTATTAGGGTTTCTTTAGTGTTTCTCGATCTCTTTTTATAAGGATTGATCTCATTGTATTAACACATCAATTCATTCTCTCATTCTCTCTGATATATACATTTTCAGTTTTCAGAGAACCCTTGCTTGTTTGTCTTCATCTCTTCTTTTGTGACAGGTTATTTGCATGCAGGTGATCTTCGGGGTTTGTGAAGTTTTATTTTCTCAACTTCTACATGGTATCAGAGCATCATTTGTAAGCAATCTTTTATGTAAACACACTAAGATAAAGTGCCACACTATTGTACATGCATCTTTGGGGATTTTTCACATAGGGTTGTGCCATATTTTGTACTTGCATTGTTATTATAAAGTTCCATGGGGGGTTGTGTATTTTGCCTTTGTTTGCCATCACACCTTTTTCTGGTGAGTGTGCCTCCATGACAACAATGGATCTATATGATTCCAGCCTCATGCATGTGTGCTTTGTTTTGCACAACACTTTTTCAGTTGTAGGTGCTTTCTTGCGCACTTTCAGATGTTGTTTCTTCTTCTTCATGCACTATAGGGTGTTACACACCATTTCAGTGGATCTGTTAGGCTCTCCCAGTTTAGCATTATGGGGGGGTATTATACTATTCATGCTACTGCTTCCTTGGATTTGCCTTGGAAGGAATCTTCCATTCTCTATTGATATGCTATGAAATATAATTTCAGTTTTCAGAGAACTCTTGCTTGTTTGTCTCCATCTCTTCTTTTGTGATAGGTTATTTGCATGTAGGTGGTCTTTGAGGTTTGTGAAGTTGTATTTTCTCAACTTCTACATGGTATCAAAGCTCCAAACCTGCTGCTTCTTGTTCTTGTTTTGAAGATTTTTGGAGCTTCAAGGGTTTGGGGTTTGTTTTTTTGATCTAGGGAATACCTGCAATTTCAAAGCTTTTTGAGCCCAAATGGACCTCACCATTGCATCTGTAGCAGTCCAAAACCCCTAAATCGAGTATTCATTCATCCATTTTGAACAAAGTTGAATTTTGGGGCAAATTTTTTTTGCAAGTACAGTCATACGGCCGTCATCTGCGCAGATCAAAAACAATCCTAGTAAAAACAAAAATCAGAATTTCTTTTGTTCGAAATTTGTAGGGTTTAAAAAAAAATTTGTAAGGTTTTTTTTAATTTAAAAAAAAAAAAAATTTAAAGCCTTTTTACGATTTGCTTAGGTCGAGACCCTGCACAGGCGGGCAATGCACCCGCGCAGAACTTGCGCAGACCTGTGCAAAGTACCCATGGCTGTATAGGGGTACAGTGGGGGTGGGCCATGTCCCTACCCCACCTCCAATATATATATATATTTTAAAAATTATCAAAGAAAAAATTTATGTAATGTTTTTTTTATTGTTTTTTTAATTTAAAAAAACATTTTTTTTGTAAAATAAGCCCTATTATGCTTTTGCGGTGATGGTCGTTTGGCCATCAAATTTAAGCCATTATTTTTTTTGCGATGGCCATATGACCGTCAAATTTAATCCAACGCTGGCTTTTTTCATCTTTGGAGTTGTTTTCTTCCAGAGGTCGTAACTTGGGCATACGATATCGTTTTTTGGTAAACAAGATATCGTCAGAAAGCTGGTTTTCTCAAATTTCCTATGGTGTGGGTCTCATCACCTCTTATTTCTGTTGGTGGATTCTACAGTCAGTTTTTTGGCTGTTCTTCTTGTATTTCCAGCTGCTTTGTCCTTTATGGGCATTTTGAGCATCATTTGTAAGCAATCTTTTATGTAAATGCACTAAGATAAAGTGCCACACTATTGTACATGCATCTTTGGGGATTTTTCACCTAGGGTTGTGCCATATTTTGTACTTGCATTGTTATTATAAAGTTCCATGGGGGGTTGTGTAGTTTGCCTTTGTTTGCCATCACACCTTTGTCTGGTGAGTGTCCCTCCATGACGACAGTGGATCTATATGATTCCAGCCTCATGCATGTGTGCTTTGTTTTGCACACCACTTTTTCAGTTGCAGGTGCTTTCTTGCGCACTTTTAGATGTTGTTTCTTCTTCTTCATGCACTATAGTGTGTTACACACCATTCCAGTGGATCTATCAGGCTCTCCCAGTTCAGCATTATGGGGGGTATTATACTGTTCATGCTACTGCTTCCTTGTATTTTCCTTGGAAGGAATCTTCCATTCTTTGTTGATCAATGTTTTTCAAACTATTGGTACTTGTGCCATTTGTATCTTCATTCCAAGTGTTTGCCTTTGTTTGCCATCTAATTCGAGTAGTGTCATTTGGGGCACTCATACAGATTGTTGTCTTCTTGATCTTGATCATCCTATCTTCAGCGGAGGTTCTTCTGCACCATAGTAGTCATCTTTCAACAGTTGTTTGTAGCTTCTTCTGCTTCAGTGATGTTCTTCATGGCTTTTTGCATCTCTTTTTGGAGCAGAGCTTTTTCCATGAGGTTTTCTCTATTTCTCCACTTTACAGAGATTTAGTTGTATTTGGGTACCTGATCTGGCCTAGTTGTTAGGACCCATGTTTTCCTTCTTACATTGTAGTTACCTTTGCTTTTTTGCACATGTTTGTAGCTACACTTTTTCTCATCTTAAGGGGGGGTGTTAGAGTAAAGGTTTTAAGTTAATTGTGTTAATTAAGTTACCTTTATTCCCTTCTTAAGATTTCACTTAGTTTGCATAAAGTGACATTTAATAATTATATTAATTATTAAATGTTTTCCTTTTAGGGCTTCTATTAGGCTTTCTCGATCTCCTTTTATAAGGATTGATCTCATTGTATTAACCCATCAGTTCATTCTCTCATTCTCTCTGATATATAAATTTTCATTTTTTAGAGAACCCTTGCTTGTTTGTCTCCATCTCTTCTTTTGTGATAGGTTATTTGCATGCAGGTGATCTTCAGGGTTTGTGAAGTTGTATTTTCTCAACTTCTACAACATTTAGGTCATTTACTTTACATTGCATGTAGTTTACATTTACATTACTCTACATTTCATATTTAGCTTAGTTTCTTTACATAAAACACTTAGCCACAATTTATCACACACAACACTACCCATACATAACCCCTATTTTTGAATGAGCTCACCAAAAGGCATATCACTAGGTGAAAGAGAGACATTTCTCAATCAAGAGCTCCTAGGTGGAAAACCCTAAGATCCTATTTGGGGAATCCTCTTTCCCTCATTGCATATGTTTTTGGTGGTTCATTTTGGTGACCTTGACTATCCAATGCTTGTTAATCTTTTGATTTTGCATTTCATCTTAGGAAAAATATTGCATTGCATTAGGATTTTGCATTGTTTGCATCCTACAGTTTATAAAATAATGCATTAGTGAAAATTTCATGTTAGCTTACATTTTTGCATATATTTTTTCAATGAAAATTTCTAAAACTCTACATTTGCACCTTAGGAATACATTATACAGCCTGAAACACATCAAAACCACTCAAAAAAAAATTAGAAAATTTGAAAAAAATCCCTAGTGGGACTAATTCACCATTCTAGGCGACCTAGTCCCAGTTCACATTTTTAACTTCCTAATACATCATCAGAAACCTCATTGTTGTGCTTCCCAGACCTCCTAGTACCATATACTATAAGTCTGGAAAGTTCTGAGAACATAGGTATTTTTCTTCTAACTCAAAATCATCAGTTTAGGGTTGTCATTTTTTATATACATTCATCATTAGATCTGCAAAATCCTTACATTTCTGAAAATGTGCTTAACATTGATAAAAGTATTTTTTACTTTTTATTATACAATTTTTGCATTCATAAAACTATGCATAAGTTTTCTAAAAGTACTTTTCGTTCTTTTATATACATTGTTTACATTCTTCAAACTTAGTATACATTGGATAAAAGTGTTATGTATATTTGTATCCACATTGTTCATATTGCTGAAATGGTACATAAAATGGTTAAATGTCTTTTTCATTTTTTTTTTAAATTGCTACTATCATACAAATCTAGATATGCTAAAAAAGCTTCCCTCCCCCCTCCCTATGAGGGTGTTTTAGTGATATAGAATACAACCTTGGATGTTCCAAACAATAATATTAGTTCTTCCCCTAATCTCTCTCCTCTTGGTGATGCAAATATTTTGGTATTAGAAGAACCAATTAATGAGAGTTCTGAGAATCCTAGTTGTTTCTCTCCTCTTACATCTCCTAATAACCATGACAACACCACCATAAGGGATCACGAAAATAACATTTGTCCTTCTCCTAGTATCTCTCCTAATTGTGAGGAAGATACTTTTTCATTAGAACACACATTTGATGAAAGTCACAACTCTCTTAGTTAACCTCTTCTCCTAGGGAGCCCCTTATTAAACACAATGATTCCACCATTTATCATTCTTCTACTTGTGATGGAGTCCCTTTAGAAGAACCAACCTATGAATGTGAAGAACATACAGTTTGTAGTTCTCCTGAAAACTCTCCTCTTAGGGAGACTATCATGGTGCAAGAACGTGTGAACCTTAACACCTATCCTTCAAACACTAAATCTTCCCTAGGAGAATATAATCAAGTGACATTAGAATCCACTTCACCACCAAATCATACAAATAAAGACAATATTCTTGAAGTTATTACTACATAAGTGGGATCTCCTTTAATTAACGAGCCTCCTAAGTCTCCTACCACTAGTGGATCACATGAAAAACTAAGCAATATCTTGAAATCCATGATGCACTCTACTCATAGAAATGTTTTGCAGCCACTAAGTTCTAACTTAATGACTCAAATATAGGGGATCACACATCACTCCTACACCATTATCACTTTCTCAACTTAGAGTCCCTAGTGTTGAGGACCTTAAAAAGGCTCCTGTTGATATATATGTATGGGAACTTATTCAACTTTCACCTATAGTGAAATTTTTATTCCAATAAATGGTGTAAATACATATGGAGGGGATCAAATCCTACATAAAATCAAACAATATCGAATCCCCCTCTCATCCCATGCAAGTAGCCCAATCTAAAATCACATTCTCTAAACATGAATTACCCCCACTTGAGATTCAAAACAAGAATGATCCCTTGGTGATAAAGGTGATCATTAATGAAACACTATTGAAGCACACTCTCATTGATAATGGAGCAGACATTAATCTTTGTAGCATGGACCTTCTAAACACACTTGGCATGGACAAAAATCTCATTCAACTTAATGATGATCATATTCGTGGCTTTGACAATGTTAATAGGAAACAACTAGGGATGATCACATTACCTATCAAAGTCAGACCAGTAGTGTTGCCTACTCCTATCCATATCATGCAAGGACCTCTTCTATACAATCTCCTCCTAGGGAGACCATGGGTTCATGCTATGAAACGAGTCCCATCTACCCTTCACCGTACAATTAAATTTGAGTTAAATAACAAGATATACATGGTTGATGTTGATGCACAAAGCTATGAATCAACTAATCACATCATTTCCAACTCCCCTACTCCTTTCATTTCTAGATCTAAACTTATACAAGTTGATACTCATCCTTCACCTACAAAAAAATCTTTTGTGATCATTGGGGGTTGTTAGATTCTACACCTCCTTTGAATACAAACTCCAAAATCTCACCCTCTTGGTCCAAAGAGTCATATAAAAACAATTCATACTTAGATACAAGTTCTAGTAACAATTGGAGTCTTACACCTCTGTTCAAAGGAGAGTGTGAAATCTCACAACCAAAACTAAAATAATCCTATATTTTCTATGCTCAACTTGCTCCCACATCAACAACATTACCCCATGGTGGTGATGGGGGCTATATAACTCCCATCCCTCATGAAGGAACACCAAATAACCCTAATAAGGATTTTTGTTCTCGTACAGACACCAATCCTTCTCTGATGCACACCATCCCTTCATTCAACTTGAAATATTGTTATGGTATCGGCTACCACCTCCTTCCTACACCTAGATGCACTATACAAATGACACCAACTGACATACCATACTCTTTCAAGAAATATTTAGGGTTACCTCCCTTCTCTCTATTTTCTTTAAACTTCAAGAATCTCATAGAGCTTGGTGCTCTCCCTTCTATGGGGGTACCTAATTCCTCTCACTAATAGATACCTTCCTCCTATTTTGGCTCACCTTTGCCTTGCACTAAGTGGGGGCAAGGGGTTCATTAGCCTTGTCCTCATATGTCACTCGCCATTACCTCTTTTGATTAGACATTAACATCTCATGAACATACAAGACCAAGCTTGGGATGTGGATGACATGTCTTAAGTTTCCTCACATGTGACATACTATCCTTTCCATGATGCATCCATGCTTGGAAACCTATCACTTGGAATAGGGTTTTCCAAGTTGGCTCTCATGTCCCTTTATTTCTTTTTGTATTTTCCCTTTCTCTACTTTAAAGAAATTTCTCACAAAATGGTGTGTAGCAATTCCTTTAAAGTTGGGGCATACATTGGCACCATTTATTTTGCATTTTTTTTCTTTGTCCTTGGTTCCTAATGCAGCCTTATCACTTCACATGATGTGTTTTCTCACTTTGTGGAGTAAATTCAGTGTAATGTCCTTCATAAGTGTGACCTATCTTAGCATATTACATTCCTCTTAGTGGCCAGATGTGACACACTGCATCCCCTAAGTTGTGAATCTTCTATCCTTTGATAGGTCCTCTTTCGGGAGACATTAGACATAATGTTCCCTAAGTCAAAGACCTCATATGAACTAAACAAGACTCCTTGGGACACTCATTTTACATTTTTTCATTTTGTATTTTGTATTTTACATGTTTCACTTTTGCATTTATGCACACATGGCCACCTTGCATAACACAACTTGCATTCTTGTGGTGTCATCTTGCATTTTTTTTATGAGTTATAATAATCCATGGCTTTTCTTGTCTCATGAGATGCACCCTTGTCTTTTGTGGCATCTTATCAAAGTTATCAGGAGGTATAGTTTGGTATGGTTGAGTAGGAAGCCCAAATAGCGGCATGAATTTCCCCATAGCCACCTTTGTGTGAGTGTGAGTGCGTAACAAGTAAGTGTATGGTTCTCACCTCCTTCTTGGAATTCTCACCTGATGGAAAACAAAAAGTCTCATCGGCCCAAAGTGAGTGCACTCTTTTCTTTCGGACAAATAGCCTAGATCTGATGCACAACTAACTAGACAAGTAATCAAAGCTTGATCTGAATTTTCTCTCTCTCTCCACTCTTTCACTTCACTCCATGTGATCTTTTGTGCTTATGATTGGTTTTCCATGGGATCTTGATCTTGGGGGCTTGATCATCCCTATTGATCATAGTCATCTCACCTTACTAACATGAATACATTAGATCCCACTCAACACACATATTTTGGCTACTTTAGTGTGAGTTTGAAGCAAGTTTATCGTCTCACAAAAGTGGGGGCTAAATGTGTTGCCAAAAAGTGTAGTCTTTGGCTCTTTTTCAGTCATTTTGGCCTTGTTTTTTCTTGATTTAATCTTGAAAGCTTGCAATTCAACAATAATCGAATGGTGTTTTACTAAGGTGTTGTGAAGTTTTGTAACACATCTTCCCACTTTTATAAGACCCTTTCAACATAATTCACCCAAAAAAACCCCTTTTACCCCTTTCTAGGCCATGTGTCAAGGTTTGGTAAAGTTTTGTAAGGAATTTTCACATCTTCCTAGGCTTATCATCCACTAATTAAACCTTTTCTTATGATAATTTATCCCCTTAATGTAATTTTAGTCTCGAATTAAGTGTGTTTTGGGAGGAAATCCTAATAGACATCATTAATCACCATTTTATTCCCGACCACCACTTGAATTTTCCTAGGTCACCACCTTGGACGACCTAGTCACTTTTGGCTTAAAATTCAAAATTAAAGTACAAATCTTGTAGGAATTTGCTACCAAAACCCTAAGGTCAGCTTATCATGTGTCATTTTCAAGAAAATTAGGGCATGATATGTATAAATAATTGTTTTATCCTCATTTTTCCTCTCTTCTTCCACATAACTCCAACTCTTGCACTCAAGCTTCCCAAGCAAGAAATCAAGCACAATGCATCACAAGAAATCTCCATTGGAGCTGGTTCTTGCATGTTGCAGATTGTAACTATCAAAGGTTTGGTTTTTATATGTAGGTTTTTCAAGGGGAAAGGTTCCAAGAAGGTGTTCTCAACTCATCAAGATCACTTAAGTCAACAAAACCCTAGTTGAAGCTTGGAGACCTCTTTCAGTTTTTTTTTTGCAGAATCTGAACCAGACACCTATCAAGACCTAAAGTGCAGACAGAAGGCCCCAATATCTACTTTCAGATTCTTAGAAACCTAGAAGAGGACTAGGTCACCAATAATGTCAACACTATTAGCATTGGTGTCTTCAAGGTTGTATATGTCAAGGATATATATTGAGAAAATTATAATAAATATGTTGGAGACAGTCTGTGAAGCTATGAAGTTCAGTGTGATGAAAAGTTCAATATGTTGGTATTCATAAGTTGTGCATTAAAGGGTTTGTTGTTGAGCCTATCTAGTTTATCCTCTAGAAGTTTCAAAGGTGCGCATCAAGATTGGAGCAAGTTTTGAGTTTCTATGTTCCTATAATTATTTTGTTACTGTAGCTGGTGTTTTGGGAAGAAGAGAATGTAATCCTGGTAATTTGAGTTTCTACATATTCTCTTGCAATATTCGTTGATGTTTCTAGATTGTGCTTTATCCTTGTTCCATGTTCGTGTTGATCGGTGCGCTCATGATCAAAGATTTTTCCTTTGTGTGTTCGGGTTTTTCATGTTCTTGGTTGACATGGTGGTTGTAGCATGTTGTAGATCCTCGTGGATTAACTTCTAAATGTTTGGCATGTTCAAGGATGTTGTTTTAGGTCTTCATTATGTTGTAACCAACTTCAGTTGGCACACATTGAGATTTGTTCATGAATTGGGCCGACAGCTTGTATTCATCTATTCTTTATTTTTGGCCAAAAAATTTGTTGATGCAATTCCATGTAGCGGATATATAAGAGTGATTGTTTTCTTCATTTGAGAAGAGTGTATGTGTGTGGTATGTGAAGTGTGTAATTGTTATGTGTGAATAAAGATCAATCATTCGATTGTAGAGAAGAGTATGAAGAAGTTTGAGAGAAGTGTGAAGAAGTGTTTCTATGCCTAACTAGAAGTGTAATCAGGCTTTTGAAGAAGCTATTTTCTCAGTTCAACCTCTTCAGATGAATTTAATCTAAAATTTTCATGTAAGACAATGTGTCTTCTTTGAGCAGTGAGCTCTAGGCAATGTGCCTGAATGCAAGTGCATTCACATTATTCATTTCTCTTATAATTTTAATAGGGTATAACTTGTGGATTAACCTCCACCGTGGATTTTTCCCTAACAGGGTTTCCATGAAAAAAAATCTTGGTGTTAAATGTGTGTTTCTGATGTGGTGATTGTTTATTCTTAATGTTCTTTAATCAAATCTAAGAATAAGTTGAGTAGAATTTAATAATTTTAAATAATCTATGACAACTGATTCAACCCCCCCTCTTAGTTTTCTATCCTTGTTTTGCCAACAAGCTCAACCTCCGCTCACATCCTGTGACCTCCCTTCATGCACTTCCTAGTCTCGGCCCTCTATCCTTTTCAAAACTTGTGCTCCATATTTTAATCCCACTCACGCATTATTTTGAAATTAATCTTCTTTCAATATTTTGTCTTTTAATAGCTCGCCCTTTCACTTTATTTTTTTGTCAAAAATTAATTATTAAAAATCAATAATTATCTAAAAAATATCTCACGTTTTATGAAGTCTTTTAATAAAGCTATTTTTTTTAAGTGCATGATATAAAAGCTTTTAAAAAATAAAAAAAGACTTAAAAGTTTTTTAAAATAAGTTTAAGAGAATTGCATGTTCTAATTAACCTTTCCTTACCTTTTTATTCAAATATAATTATTTTATATATAGTTGTTTAATATTTATATTTAATCTTATCTTTAATGTTATCTAAACATGAAAACAAACACAACACCATAACACAAATATTTTTACATGGAAACCTTATTAGGGGAAAAACCCGTGGTGGATGGCCAATCCACAATTGATCTGAGTATACTCAAATGAAGATTAAAAAATGGGGAATGCACTTGCATTCATGTGCACTGCCTAGAGCTCAGTGCTCAAAGGGAAGGCTCACTGCCTTGCATAAGAAAATTATATTAAAGCCATCTGAAAGCTTGGACTGAGAAAATTAGCATCTACAAATTCCTGATTATAGTTTTGATTAAGTAAAATAATAGATCTACTATCAAATAAATTGATTATGTACTTCTTCTATGTTCTACTCATACACACAATAAATATCTTCTATGCACAAGAGAAAATGTATATTATCGCCCTTCTGCTCTACTCTTATTCACAATTAGCACCAATACACACATCATACATACATCAAAATGATACAGATGATCATATATATATATATATATATCTACAACACAACATTCAATTACACTTTGCCAACTTCAATAGAACACAAGAAAATTACAACTATCGGCCTCAAATTATGAGAGATATGTAATGCATACCCTTAATGGTTGGCCACAACTTGGATAGGACCCAAAAAAATATATAAAAAGATAGAAGTACTCAAATAATTAGTTCTCATACATCCATGACTTAATACATTCATGAAGTAGGCCACAATACAAGAAAAAATGAGAACAAGTCAACTGAATCTTCTAACTCCCACACGAACTGATATGAGCCGCTACACTTCAGTATTAAACATATATAATATAACAACTAACATTACCTAGGATGCGCAATTCAAAATAATAACATGAAATCTTCATACAAATCGATGAACACTGTGTTATCAGATACTCTATTCTTCCTTGATAATCTTCAATATTCCTACCGGTATGATCAAATGATAGTGTGCAGATCTAATCATCAATTAGGGTTTCCATCAATGACAACACTAAGTGATACACACAATGTCTCTTGCCAAAAATCTTTCCCTTTGGCATTGATGACAACACTTAGTGAAAAATGACTAAGTGTCAAACCAGTACCGAGATAGACTGCACTACTAACCAAAAATTCAAAATACAATTCTCCCCCTCAAGACAATTGAAATTTTTTCACTACACTTCTTCTCCCCCTTTGACATCAATGGTAAATATAGGGGTCACATACAAAAATGGATCAACTCATCAAAACTGTTACGCAAAAATGTTACCTTAACTTACATTAGTTGAAAGATGTTTGTGAAATCTTTCTTCAGCTGAATCAAATTTATGTCCCAAAATCATTTGAGACTTTCCAGTATTGTAATATGACCATAGATCAAATAATATTGTCTCCATATAATCTAGGTTGGTCAGATCAAAAAATCCTATAAATTCTTCTCCTTCCTTTAGAGCACTAGTTAATATGTCAAGTTTTAGGCAGATTATGCTTTTGAGTTCACAAGTCCCTGCAAAAGTTTTTTCATTCTCATGCTTTAGAATTTTTATCTTATCAAGCAAGGACATCACTTTTCTCTTTGTCTTTCCAATACCTCCAGCTAGAGGATCAAATTCTTCAAATATGGTGCTTAACTGGTTTTCCAGATCTTTCACCTTTTTCTCATTTTCTTCAATAAACTATGAAAAAGATAAACATGCTTTGTAGATCTTACCACCTTTTGATAAAGCATTCTACACATTCTTTACACATGTGGTTAAAAGGATTTTATCTTGGACAATCATCTTTTTCAATTCATCAAACCTTTTAACATCAAATTCATTCTGCACTTTCACCATGGCTAACTTTTCTTGTGACTCAAATTGAGTGTCAACTAAGTTGATAAGCCTTTTCAATTCACTAGAAGAAAAACTAATCAGATCTTTCACATAGGATGGCATTATCTTCTTCAATAGTTCGGATGCAAGATTTAGAAGTTCACTATCCTCAATGTGATTTTAATATCTCTTCGTCACCTTGAGCATGAGCAATCTTAGATACTTTCATCTTTTGGATTGGGCTTAAGATAGATAGGTGAATAGGACCTTCAATCAGTTCCAGATCTAGTTCTTCCTTTTGTTCAACCAAAAATTTCTTTACTACCTCAGCAGTGTCTCTCGCTTCAACCAAGTCTGCTTTTACATTATCTTTCTTCTCTTCAACTATTATTTCCACATTTGCAGGTTCCAATTTTCCTTAATTGATTTCCATTTCCCCAACTGACATTTCCATGAATTTCAACTTTCATAGGATTTTCTGTGTTGTCTACCGAAGAAGCAATTTGAGTATCCTCAGTCATGTCATCATTTTCATTTTCATTTTCAAGATCACATACAATGTTTTCAACATTTTCTTCTTTTGCTTCCCTTTCTAGACCAGAGGGAACTTCTTCAACATGTGTCTCCTCAAAAACATCAATTCTATCACTTAGAAAAACAATTATGAGAATCTGCTCAGTCTCTTTTGTGACTTCATCTATTTTCCCAATCATGAGTTTGTTTACCCTTGATTTTCTCTTGAATTCTCTATTTTCTATTTTTAGGAACTCCTTCATCTCATCCTTTGTCATTAACAAACATAGCTTTGCTAGGATCCTTTCTCTCATCCGTTCTTCTTCATTTCTGGCGTTAACTCTCCTCATTTCAAATATGTCATATACACTTTTTGGTAGATTTGGCATTCTTTTTATCAACACTGTATTGAAAATATTCATGTGATTTATCGTTTCTTCTTCAAGAATTATTTTTTTGAATTCGTCAAAAGACTCATACCATTCACAAAGTGGTTTGAGGTTTCCATCCTCAATCACAACTTTTTCAACTGCTTTAGCTGACATACCTAGTTTATTAATCTTTGATTTCTTCTTTGCTTGGTTATCTCCACTAGAAGGCTTATTTTTTGTGATTGATGCTACCTTGGTGTCTTGATATCTGACTTCTTTTACTTCTTCATTAGACTTTGTTTTCTCATCATTAGAAACAACCATATACAATCTTTTTCTCTTATCTTTATTTCTCTTCCCATCTCTACCGGATCCCTTGAATTTAGTTTTCATAGGGATTGATTGTGCTGCATGGACTGAATGGGATGCATAGCTTCTAGTTGTTCTAGCTTGGGTATATAGTGTTGTTGGACCAGTTGATTTACCTTTTTCTGCTTCCTTAGCTTCCTGCCTTGCAGGTTCTACCTCTTTCCTTTTCTGTCTAGCTTCTTTTAGCAATTCTACAGGTACTCCCATACTTTCTACAAGAAATTCAATCTCTTTTTTGACTCTTTTAGAAACTGTAGGTTTTTTGAGTTTACTATGCACCTATTTTTCCTTATTTGCATATGTTCCAAACCTTTCTTGTATCGAATCTATTAGTTTTCTTAGTATGTGTTGTGTACATATCCATATCTTTCCCATCGAAGTCATACCCCATAGGTATGATCCAGATTGTCCTAGAATCAACAGCCTTCATCATACACTGATCAATACTCACCATGCAACAAATTGAGTCCTTGTATTTCTCTACAATAGAGGTGGTAATTCTTTCCCTTGCTTGTATCATAGTATGAAAACCTTTGAAGTATGCCCAAATAGCTGCATTCCTTGCTTTGATATCTGAAACATTGTATAATAGATCTCTGATCTATTCAGCTACCGATTTGTCCTTTTTCCACTAAACTTTTCCAACTCCTGGAACTTCACCCATGAAGTAACAGAACAAACACAAAAGTAGGGTACCATATTTGAAAGAGTTCTTCTTATCCTTCTTAATATTTTCTATATTTTCCATTAGTTGAATTCTCAGTAGTTCACAGAGATCATAATCTGTGTTTTCCTTCACCATTTGATATGCAACATAAATTGTTGTGTCAGATACAGAGTTATCTCAGCTAGAATGATAAATTTTGTATCCAATGATCATGGATGCAAATTTCACATCCAAATCGATGATGTAGTCAATAGTCATTTCCCTCCTATCATATGTAGATCCTGTAGCACCAACGACCATTTAGATTTTCACAAACTTCAAAATTGGTAGTCTACAGAAAGAATTTAGACCAATTATTGCACTGATAACTTCCTTTGTAATTTTGAATGGAATAGTTAGCCACATAAATTCATCATGCACTCGGCTCAAAACATAATGAACCCATTTTGACTCTCGAAACATGGGAAATTTAACCATTTGAGTGAATTTATTTGTTTTCATGATTTTATGTTCTAGATTTACAGAGTAACCTTCACCAATGATATGATGATTTTACAAATTAATGAGTTGAGAACTTCCTATTTCTTCAATATTGGCATGGATATAAACCCTAATGTCCTCTATGTGTAATACTACATATTAAACAAAAGAAAATGCTCCTAGAGGATAGGTCTCAAGGGATTTGTAAGGATTCCACTTAAATTTTGGATGAGGTCGATCTTTAACTTCAACTACCAAAGGAGTATTCATTTTCTCAAATCACAATCTTGCAATTTTTTTTGAAAAATACCTTTTTCGCCGAATCACAATTTGAATGTTGAAACACTTTCGATGCTTGAATCCCACCTCAAATCGTGAATGTTTTCCTATGAGCTCTCCATACTTCTTCTCTGCCAAATGCAAGGTGAAAAGTGAAGTGTGGAAATGACCTTTTATCATTTACACACCTAACTCTTTTGTCGCAATAAATGTTTAACCCTGATTCATTCGGTTACTATGTAACTATACATTGTGACGGATAAAACATTTGCGGACCTCTAATATGGCATATTATTTCCTCCAATGAGTTCAACAACATATTTTGATCGTTTATGCATCTACTATACACATCCACACCCGGTGTCACTTGTCGTTTATGGGTTTATATGATTTTCTTTGACAACTCCCCCTAGGCCAAATGCCTGAGACTAATTCCTAGAGGAATTACCAAAAGCAGGTTCTGGTTTTGGCACACTTTCTTCAGAAGATGATTATTTCTTTACCCATTTCTTCTACATTTGTTGCTTGACCACATCTGCAGTGACTTTTCCTTTTATTTTGATATCCTTTTGCATGTTTATTCTTTATTTTAACGAACCTTTTCTATTCCAGTAATGTCTTGCAATATGACCCAATTTTTTGCAGTTGTAGCACATAATATTTCTCTTTCCAGACCAGTTGTTCCACTAATTTACTCTATATTTGCATTGGTTAGCAGTATGGCCAAGTCTATTGCATGTATATAATCTGATGTTTCTATGAAATTGATTCATCATACTTTTGCATTCATTTGAATTATGACCAATCTTAAGAAAATTAAAACATTGACCTAAGAATGATGGACCACTTTGATTCATTCTACTTTGGCATTGAGTGGCCATGTGTCCAAATTTATTACAACTGAAACAATGTCCATTAAATCTTTGAGCATTAGGTTTCCTTACCGAATACCTTCTAGATTTGTTTACTTGATTTCCTTGTCTGAATCTTCTTTTCTTGGATCTGGAAATTTCTCCTTCTTCATATCCAAGACCTCGCTTATCACCATGAGTCATTTGATTGCTAACTAGTTCATCAAGCATGGAAGAAATAGATTTGAACTTCTCTTTATAGTCATTAGTAGCAACAAGTTCATTCTTGAAATTATCCATTTTATTTTCAAGTGCCTCTTTACTATATTTAGATTGTTCCAATTCATTATCCAATCAGCTGCATAATTCAGATTCTTCCTATAGGGACTGTGTTAGGTTCTCTTCATTTTTATTTTTGTCTTCAATCTCCTTAGCCATCTTCATCATGATAGATTCCATCTCATGTTTAAGAACTATATTATCTCTGGTAAGATTTTAACATTCTTCTGTCTTTTATTTTATGGCTTGATTGAGTTCTTCTTCTTCAATGCTCTTACTATCACTCTACTTAATCTAATCACATAGTTCCTTTCTCTTTTCTCTAGACTTGTTGATTTTATCTTTCAGAGATTCAATGAATTTCTCAACATCTAATAGATTTTCTTGAAATTTCTGAACTTCAGTCTTTGACTGATCAAGATTATACAGGGCCACCAAAATTTGTTTTTGAAAATTGCTTGAATCCATTAAAACACCTTCCAATATCTCCCCAAGTGGTTAGACTTATTTCAGAGGAAACAACTCTAATACCAATTGTTGGAAACAAGCTACACTAAGAGGGGGCAGTGAATCAGTATTGTGCAAAAAATAACTTCATTAACCTTTATCATCAAAGCATTAGTAACATTCAACCATAGTGTATAAATATGAAAAAAAAATAGAACACCATAACACCAAGATTTTTTCGTGGAAACCCTATTAGGGGAAAAACCACGGTGGATGGCTAATCCATAACTGATCTGAGTATACTCAAATGAAGATTACAAAATGGGGAATGCACTTGCATTTAGGTGCACTACCTAGAGCTCACTGCTCAAAGGGAAGGATCACTACCTTACATAAGAAAATCTGATTAAATCCATCTGAAAGCTTGACTAAGAAAATTAGCATCTACAAAAGCCTAATTACAGATCTGGTTAGGTAAAATAATAGATTTTTTGTCCAATAAACTAATTCTATAATTCTACTTTATTCTTCTCATACACACAATACAGATCTTCTATGTGCAAGTGAAACTATGCATTATCACCCTTCTACTCTTCTCTTATTCGCAATTCGAACTAATACACATCTCATACATACATCAAAATGATACGTACGATCATATATATATATATATATCCACAACATATGATTCAATTACACTTTATTAGCTTCAATAGAACACAAGAAAATTTCAACTATCGGCCTCAAACTATGAGAGATATGCAATGAGTACCCTTAATGGTCGACCACAACTTGGCTAAGACCCAAACAAAGATATACAAACATACAAATACATAACTAATTAGTTCTCATACATCTACACTTAATACATTCATGAAGTCAACCAAAATACAAGAAAAACTAAGAACAAGTCAATTGAATCTTCTAACTCCCACACGAACCAATATGATTTTCCATGCTTCAGTAGTAAAAATAGATAATATACCAACAAAAATTACCTAGGATGCACAATACAAACTAATAAAATGAAATCTTCATACAGATCGATGAACACTATGTTACTATATACTATGTTCTTCCTTGACAATCTTCAATCTTCATGTCGGTATGATCAAATGATAGCGTGTTGATCTGATCATCGATTAGGGTTTCCATCAATAACAACACTAAGTGATACACGCAGTGTGTCTTGCCAACATAAGTCTCATTATAAAAAACATTATAATACTAAACCTCATTATAATAATGGAAATGATCCTAGAAAGTTTAACTCTTCTAAGAGACCTCATTGCACTTATTGTAATAAGGATGGTCATTAGAAAAATACTTGTTTTAAGAATAAAAATGACAAAAATCCTATAATGAAAAATAATCAACAACAAAATAATGCAAATCAATCTAGACGTGCTTTTACTTGTGGTTATAATATTTCTCAACCTCTTGAATGGGTTATTGATTCAAGTGCATCTCAACATGTTACTTCACATAAAGAAGTTTTTGAGTCTATGCAACTTGATATGTCTAATGTTCCTCTTCAACTTGCCAATAATCATACTTGTAAAGTAGAAGCAATTGGAGATGTTCAAATGTTACTAATGGTAAATTGCATGATGTTTTATATGTTCTTGAATTAAAGATTAACTTTCTTTCAATTGCTAAGCTTTTTCAAGATTATAAAATAGAATTTTACAATGATATGTGCTATGTTATTGATCCAAAATAAAACAAGGTCATTGCTAATTCTAAATTAGACAATGATAATTTGTTCAAATTTTATGAGTTTTCTCAATCTAGATGCTCTTTAATATCTACCATTGATTTCAATATTTTACATGAAATACTTGGTCATATAAATGCTAATAGTATTTCTTTAATTAAAAATCTTAATATGATAGATAGATTTCCTAATATTGTTCCATCCAAAAATTGTATGCATAGGATGCATGAGTGGTAAGATGCATAGGGAGCCCTTTTGACATGGTCAATCATTGAGGGAAACTCATAAGTAGCACCTAGTTCATAGTGACCTTTTGGGACCCATGGAGAATAAATCCATCCAAGGATCAAGGTATGCACTTTCTTTTGTTGATTATTTTTTCTAGAAGAACTTGGATCTCTTTTCTTCATAGTAAGGATCAAGTTCTTGATATATTTTTTGAGTTTCATAAATTTTTTGAAAGGAAATCTAGTTTTAAACTTAAAATTATTAGAACTGATAATGGTAAGGAATATGTGAACAATGATTTTACTAGTTATTTAAAATAATTTGTTATTAATAATGAGCTAACTTTTCCCTATGCACCTCAACAAAATGGTGTAGAGGAAAGGAATCATAGAGCTAGTGTTGAAATGGCTAGATGTTTGTTACATGCTAAAAATATGTCTTATAAATTTTGGGGGGAAGCCATGTTTTGTGTTACTTAAATTATTAATAGGAATCCTACTAAATCTTTAAAGGATATAACTCCTGAAGAAGCTTGGTCCGGTAGGAAGCCCAATATTAAATATTTAAGAATTTTGGGCTCAATTTCTTATGTTCACAAACCTAAACAAAAGAGGAAAAAATTAGATGCTACATCTTCTTATCATATTTTGTTGGTTATGATGAACATTCTAAAGCTTATAGAATTTATAATTCTCTTACTAGAAAATTTAAAGTTTCTAGAGATGCATGCATTGTTTAAAATGGTGTTCATTATTGTTCTAAAGTGCATGATATTGAATCTTCTCAAACTAAAGTTATTGTTGTGGAGGATAATCCTCAAGTTGAATCTTCTCTTAACCCTCCTAATGTATTTATTAATCATAGTGATAGTGATGATGAAAATGTTGAAATTTCTCCTCATGATTCTTCTTCTAGTGATGATACTCCTGCATCTAAGAGAGAGCATAAATGGTTTTAAAAAATTATGCATGAAAGTGAGGATATTTTAGCTATAATGAATAAATATAAGACTAGAAAGAAAAAATATTATAATTATTCTTTGATGTCTAATACTATGAATGCAAATGATCCTCAAACTTATGAACAAGCTAAAGATCAACCTTATTGGGAAAAGGCTATGCAAGAAGAATATGATGTACTTTAATTCCTAATAACTTGAAATTTAGTTCCCTTACGTCAAGGTAAGAATCTTGTTACATGCAAATGGCTGTATAAAACTAAGGTTAATGCAAATAATGAAGTTAGAAAGTTTAAAGCTAGATTAGTTGCTAGGAGATTCTCTCAAGTTGAAGGCTTAGATTATATTAAAGCATTTGCTCTAGTAGCTAAAATTCCAACTATTAAATTAGTTTTGATTTAGCTTCTCATATGCATTGGCCTATTCATCAAATGGATGTTAAAATTGAATTTTTAAATGGTGATTTACATGAATAAATTTATATGTCTCAACCTTTGGGTTTCATTAAGGAAGGAAATGAACATCTTGTTTGAAAATTGAAGAAATCAATTTATGGTTTAAAACAATCTCCTAGAGAATGGTATTCAAAGATTAATACTTCCTTTCTATCTCAAGGTTTCATTACAAGTAAAAATGATCCAAATTTATATACTAAGCATAGTGAAAATGATATTGTGATAATTATTTTATAAGTTGATGATTTAATTATCACTTCTAGTTCTAAAAATTTGATTAATGATGTTAAGTCTCAACTCAATCACCAATTTCAAATGACTAATTTAGGCCTATTACATTATTTTTTGGGTATGTAAATTTGGCAAACACCTGAATGTATTTTTCTTTCTAAAAATAAATATGCTCAAGATCTCTTAGATAGATTTAAAATGAATGATGCAAAGTGTGTTTCTACTCCTTGTAAATTGGGAAATAAATTAATGGTTGATATGGAAACTCCTTTTGTTTATCCTACTTTATATAGGAAATTTTTAGGAAGTTTAAATTATCTAACTCTTACTAGACCTGATATTTCTTATAGTGTTGGATTGGTTTCTAGATTTATGTCTAAACCACAAAAAACTCATTTTAAATTTCCAAAAATACTTTTAACATATGTTAAATGTACTCTCAATCTTGGTCTTTTTTATGATGCAAATTGTGATTTTTCTTTAAAGGGTTATACTAATTCAGGTTTAGGAGGTGATCCCAATGATGGGAGATCCACTTGTGGTTATTGTTTCTTTGTTGGGTCAGGTGAAATCCCATGGAATATTAAGAAACAACAATTTAATTCTCTTTGTTTTACATAAGTTTAATAGAAATGTTGTACAAATACATCCAAATTATGGTTAATATGATTACTTGAAGAATTGGGTCTACCTCAAATGGATCCTACTCCTTTGTATTGTGATAATCAAAGTGTTATTGCTTTGGAAAAGAATCCAATTTTTCATGCAAAGGACAAAGAACATTTCTCTTCAACATCACTTCATTAGAGAGTAAATTGAAGACAAGAAAGTTTCTCTTTTCTATTGTAAAGGTGAAGATCAAGTTGCAGATATTCTCACTAGAGCTCTTTGTAAAGCTAGATTTATCTTTCATTGTAAAATTTTTGGATTACAACCCATTGAATGGTTTGATGTAACCTCCACAAGTAAAGATTAAGGGGGGATGTTAGAAGATTAATCTTTACTTGGTAAAGGTTATTCTTTAATTGTAATTATTTATTAACTTGTACGAATATTCTAAAGGAATCCCTACAAGTCTTTTATGTTTTTGTCTTCTCACATATGTGTGAGGATGAATCATATTATTTTTAATTCATTTATTAGGGAATATTTGTAGACACCTCCTTAAGAGGTTCTTGACACATTGTACACAAATAGATGAATGGTGGAATTCATTGAGTTGGGAGTTACATTCTTGCTCCTTTTCTCACCTATATTCATTGAGGTACCTCTCCTCTCATTCTTCATATTCAAGTGTGCAAGCTTAAGGCTTAAGTGATCTATCTCTCTCTCTTTGTATCATTCTTAGGAATGTTGCATCCATTCATAATATTGGGGTTTTTCCTTGTTTTTTCCCCTTATCAAATTCTTGTGTCTCCTTTGCATTTGGTGGTGCTTGGTTTGGCTTATCTATTTCTTCGTGATATCTTTCCTTCAAAAAATGATCATTGGTTAGTACTTTCCATTTCTCATTTGTTTATCTTTTCACCATCTCATAACACAAGAAATGAACCTCTCATACAACAACTTTTTCAAACCATGTCATCTCTTCAAAAACAAGTTTCCACCATCAACCAAAATCAAAATGTTCCACCCACATATTATGTTAAGAGTAGTCCATTATCCTTATAAATAATATGTACACTAATGCCACAAGGTTTAGTGATGCCTACATTCAAGAAATACAAAGGGAAGGGAGATCCCTCTAACCATGTTAATGCATACACTAATCTATGTAGTGACTTGATCCTTGATGATAAAATTTTGGCAAATCTCTTTCCTAGAACCTTAAAAGACATTTCCATGGAATGGTTCTCTTTTATGAACTTTCTAAGGAATTTATAAATAATTTCCAACTACAGATGAATCCTAAGATGACCTTGAACAACTTGATGAGATGTAAGAAAAAATAGGACGAAAAGATAACTAAATTTATCTCCCACTATCAATCGATTTATTCCCAAGTTGATATCAAGATGCTTGACCCACACCTTCAAAATATGTTTATAGAAAACTTGCAAAAAAAAATCCAAGATAAGTTGACCATGATGAAATTCTCATCCTTCATGCACTTGTGTACTACTCTCCATGATTACCAATTTTTTTTTTCTGATCATGATTCAAAATACACTTCTAGCCACGTTAAAAGATCTTAGAATGTACACCAAAATAATTCTCAACCCTTTAGAAAAAATAAATAAATGGTTCCTTCAATTTAACCCTCCTCAACAAAAAACCCAAAATGTCCATAACCAAGTTGTTGTCATCAAAGCCTCAGTGCCCTTTAGTTTTGGAGATCCAAAAAACCAATTCACTCCCCTACCTGATACCCTTAATAATACCATGTCCCAGCTTCTAAACCAGCAAATGATTACCTTACCTCCTGTTAGACAACTTGAACCCAATAATCCTTTTCCTCCAAGCTTTAATGTAAATTATTATTGTCATTTTCATCGATAAAATACACATGACACAAAACATTGTAAGCATCTTAAACATCTTGTGTAGGACCTCATTGATTCTAGTCATCTATCTGTTGCACTTGTACTCATGATCAAGGCAATAATCCCGTTGCCCCTCTGAACCAAATTTTTTGAATTTTTAGCAATCCTATGCCAAAACATAGTATCTCATTTGTTAAAGCCAATGACATACTGATGAATGATGTGATGAATTTTGATATAGATGATCAACATACTGATTTTGTCTAAATAATGCTATTAATATCAATCCTATTGATGAAATGATAGGGGTGATAGATTTCATCCCTCGTAAGGGATGAACTAAGAGTACTCTTGATATTTCTTTCTCCTCTAAGGATATAATTAAAAAAATTCCAGATGATCATCTTTACATAGCCAATTGTATCTACAATAAGCCCACTAATGGGATATTAATAGATCCCACTTGTGGAGAGAATGTGATCACCAAGTAATTCTTAAACTTGCATGAGATCTATTAAGATGATTATTACAAACCGAGAGCATGGATCAAGACACATAATGGTTTTGTGTGCCCTATGATTGGATTGTTCACCCTACCATTACAAATAGGACCAAAAACATTAGATGCTACATTCTCCATCATCCCGTAGTCATACCAATTTCATGTGAAGCTAGGCCACCAGTGGCTTCAATCCATGAAAGTTATCCCTTTGTTTGTGCATAAATTCTTGAAGTTTATCTTTGACGATGAGATATTTATTGTTCACCATAGTGGATTTAATCCCTTGTAATCTAAAGGAAACTTTTCCCTATATGCCTTTTGGCCCAAGCCCATGGAACCTATCAAGCCACGAGAAGACTTCCTATTCTTGTCCTATCAAATGTTCAAAGAAAATAAGATAATAGAGTTATATCTTCGAAACATGTCCCCATCCACCTTTGAGCCTATTTTCTTTGATGAAACCATTCTTGAACCTAAACAAGATCAAAACAACTAGGACCAACCCGAAACAAAAACCTTACCTACCTCTTACAAGTGACCAAGAAACAATGAGACCAACCCTACCACACCTACAAGAATAAAAAAAGTTTATAAAGTAAAAAAGAAATAGGTTGAACAACCCCCCATGGTTCCTTTCGTTCCTCCCTCTAGGGAAGGAAAGCAACCTATGGCTAATCAACCCACTCCTATAAAACTTGAAAGAAAAACCAAAAGAAACATACATGCTAGGGAGTGTAGACGTAGATGTTGTGCCCTTGCTCATAAGCTCCATAATGAGTTAAAAGAAAATTAAGATCCAAACTTGATTGAAGCAATGCATGATGTTCTTCCTCCCTAGCCGCAACAAGAAATTTCCATGCATCCCCCACAATAAGAGTTGAACTCTTCTATGGATATTATCCTTTGACCTCCTATTATGATCAACTTAGATGATGATGATGACGATGCCTAAATTGATGAAGAGCTACATAATGAATTGAACACATTATTTTCCTCTTCCATGACTTTAAACAAAAAATATTTCAAACTTGGTGCTTCTCCTAGTTCAAAACTTTCTCTTGTCCCTTTGGCTAGCCGCCCGTGTTTGATTTACATAGAAAATAATTGGGAGGCAGATGACTTTCTCATAGGTTGAGTTGCATTCTCCTTACTAGTATTTTGCATTATTTCCTTTTCATTTTACTTTGTGTGATTGCATGTGCATAATGTGATCCCCCGTGATGTTATGTTTCCTCTCTCTTTGTGATATTCCTCTATTTGTACCTTCATTCTTCTCTATATCATGCATTGCTTTCACTTTTTCATCTTTATCTTTTTCTTGTGTTTTACTTTTGGGGATGATGCAAGGAATTGAGGCATTCATGTCTCCTTCATGTTGACCCAAAAGAATTTCTTTTCTTTTTCCTTTTCATTTCATCTTTATCTTTTCTTTTGTTTTTCTTTTGGGGATGACGCAAGGCACTGAGACACCCTATGTCTCTTCCATGTTGACCCAAAATGTTTTCTCTTTGTTTCATTCTTCTAGTTCTATGTGTATTTGGGGTATGATGACATTTTTGAGCTCTCCTTACAAATCATTGCAACAATTAACATACTAACCCCAAATCCATAGATCCTATATGTGTTTGGTGTTTTCTTTTTAGGGCCAAAACCCTCTCTCTTTTCTTTTTTTCTCGCATGACGTAGCCTTACTCAAAAACATATGACTTGGCATAGGGCTTTCCAAGCTATCTCTCATGTCTTTCTTCTTGTTAGCATTTTTCATTTGCTATTTTATAGTAATTTTTTAGAGTTTTGATGGGTGTTTTAGCACTTCTCAACACAAGTAATGCATAGGTGCATCACCTCTCTTCAAAGACAACTTCCTACAATAAGTTTCAGAAAATTATCCCAAGGTCTCTCGGGTGTTAGGTCATGAAATCCATGGAATATCTTAGTTTATTGATGTGGTTTTGTTGGTAATCACAGGGCAAACTTACATGAGTTAAGCTAGAGAAGAATTATTTCATTTGATCGAGTTTTAAGATGGGAAGTTACTGCACAATTTTTGTACGTTCAAACAACAATCTAAAACTCCTTTTAAGCTTTGGATTTGGCTTTACAATGTGCAATGAACCTTGTTCAAAGTCACTAAAAAAAAAAGGGGGCAAGTAAGTGAAGAGGTTCCTGGATTTAAAACTAGTGATGAATAGTGATAATGGAGGTTGCTACAGTGGGCTAGCCTTCCCAAAACTTAGGACCACTTAACCAAGAAAGTCTACAGTATCATGAAACTAGTGCAATCTTTTAAGGTCTGCAGATTTTATTTTTTCATTCACCATGAACATGAATAAAGAGATGAGATTTAAGTGTAGAAATAATATAAATTTTAGACTAACTTTGTAAAGATTTATATCATCAATATGCTGCAAAACATATGAACTAAGAAGAGGTCAAGACAATAGCAATCTTCAACATCAATGAAAAACATCTAACTAATCTACTAAAGAAAACTGAAATACATAGAAAAACAAAGTAAATCTACTCAAATTAACTAACTATGAGAAGAAGAATCATGCAACATGAAGTTGGAATTAAAGAATCCACCAAATCAATAAATTTCTATAAACATTCCAGCAGCATGTCTTTACAAAAATTCAACTCTCTCTTGAAAATGAGAGGAGACCCCCTATTTATAGTTTTCCAAAAGTAGAATGAATGGCTAGGATTAATTTTCATTGTGTGGCCTAGATTTGTTACAAGTTAGGGTTTCACCTACCTCGAAATACAAAACAATATAAAATACATCTTTATCTTTTTCCTATTTTGTCTTCTTGTGGGGCAGCACTGTAGCTCTTTTGTCTTCTAGCTATTTGCTATTTGTTGTGGCTACACTGTGAGGAATTAATCATCTATGACATGCTTTCCAACCTCCTTTTGCAATGTGGAATACTTTATGAGTTTCCCAATCAATAATTTGAGCTTGTCCCACTCCATTATATCTGATTGGATTACCTAAAATGTCAATTTCTTTGATCGGCCCATGATTTTCTCCCAATTCTCCATGCACTTGGGCATAGCCTTAATTATATGCTGAGTCTAAATAGAGGTATGGTGGTGAAGTCCATGAAATACACTGTTAGCACACCCATTGATCATGTTTCCATCTTATTATGGAAATACAGTCTGATTTTTCCCACATTGAGCTCAAGGGTCGACATCTTGTAATTTTTCATTAGTTTGAGATAGTCTTTAGCATCTACCTTGTGTTCTTTGGCCCATGCCAAATTGATCCCTACCTCATTGAATACCTACTCCAAGAATTTCTTTATGTGATCCAAGATCATTTTCCATGTTTCGATGAGCCATTGATCAGCCTTCACAAGACCTAACTCCTTTTTGCATAATTTATTAGGAATCTTGAGGATGGCCTCAATATTTGGATAAGTGATCCTATAAAGTTCCACAAAGCCCTAAAAAATCTTCTTGGTGCCCTCCAATTGTTTTTGCAGCTCCTTTAACTTATTTATTGTTTAGATGGTGTGATTGATGCCCATATCAGTGTTATAGATCACACGCCAGAACCAATCTTCAGTAGCCTTTGTCCAAATCTTCATGTTTTATAGTGTACTAATGTGTTCTTTTGACAACAACAATGGGGTAGCTAATGACGTGGTGGGGAGTTCTTTAGTTGATAACCATTTATGAATATAAACTGTCAGATCTACTAGATGTGCTTTTAGCTCCTCTTTGGAGGTCTTATCTTTATTCATTTGATGCATGATGGTGGCGATGGATCCCTAAAGATGGTCAATTTTCTTCTCTCTTGTTGTTGGCCCCTGATCAATGGTGGAAACATTATAGCTGACCCATTCCTTTCCCATTACTAGGGTAGCAATTTGAACTGTCCTTGATTTAGATGCATCCATTGTCAGATGAGATCTAACCTTCGGTTTCTTTTCCTTCTTTGCACCGATTTGGGCTCAAGCTAAGATGGCTTCCAACATTGTGTTTGGATCTGCTAGGGTTGGGGTCTTCTTCTCCAGTTGCTTCTCAAGCCATTTGGCCATCTAAGATTCCCGTTTGGGTGATTCATGATCACCTTCCTCCTCATGGCTATGTTGGATTTTCATTACCTTTCCACCCGAAGTTTCCTTCTTTGGATTTTCTCCTTCTTCCTCATCTGAATACTAAATGAACATTGTTTATTTCCTTGGGGACTCTGTAGCTATCTGCTCCTTGGGGCTATTCTTCCCCTCAAAATTTCTTCCTTCTTCTTCAAGCTTGTCTTCTTTTTTCTTTTCTTTCCCTCCCTCTTCTTGTTCTTCTAAAGGAGGCATCTCTTCATCATGCTTGGGGCCTTGGTCTTGCTCCCTTGTTGGAGGTTCAATGTACTCCATTTCTTCATCAGTATTCTTCTCTTCAATGGCGGGCAATTTTTTGACCTCTTCCCCAACATCTTTGAGTTGTTAGGCTAGCTCTTCCTCGAGCTCAGGATTGAAAGTCTCCACAATATACTTTGCATCTGAATCCTCATCATCCCCCTCAAAGGATTGTGTTTCCTCCTCCTCATGGACTACTTCATCAATTACAAGATGTTGATATCGGGGATGCTCATGGTAGTAGTTCACCTCTTCTTCCACCTTTCTTCTTGCTTCCTTTTGTTACCCTTTCAATTCCTTAGAGATTTGCATTGTTTCTTCCATCATAGGAGGTTTTGTATGAGGATGAGGGATGGGGAGAATAGTTATAGCCTAAGCCAAGGCGGCCTACACTACAGGGTTTGTAAACATTCCATAAAGCTCTGAGGGCATATTTTGCATGTACTTGGTAAATGCCTCTGGGAGGATGAGAGTGGGAATCATTGTTGCCACAGTGGTAGGTGAAAGAGAAAATGATGGAGACAAGGTGGGAAATTTTTTGAACTATTCCCCAACATCTTTGAGTTGTCGGGCCAACTCTTCCTCGAGCTCAAGATCAAAATTCTCCACAATATACTTTGCATCTAGCTCCTCATCCTCCTCCTCAGAGGATTGTTTTTCCTCCTCCTCATGTACTACTTCATCAATTAAAAGATGTTGATATGGGGGATGCTCATGGTAGTCATCTGCCTATTCTTCCATTTTTTCAATTGCTTCCTTTTATTGCATATTCAATTCCTTAGAGATTTGCATTGTTGCTTCCATCGTAGGAGGTTCTATAGCAGGAGGATGGATGGGGATGCTAGTTATAGCCTAAGCCAGGATGGCCTACACTATAGGGTTTGTGAACATTCCAGAAAGCTCTGAGGGTATATTTTGCATGTACTTGGTAAAGGCCTCCAGGAGGATGAGAGTGGGCATCATTGTTGTTGTAGCGGTAGGCGAAAGAGACAATGATGGAGACATGGATAAGGAAGAGAGAAGGGAAGTGGTGGTAGATGAGGAATCCATGGTCATGAATTGAGCCATAGGATAAGTAGAGGCAAGGTGGACTGAAATATCAACTATGGGTGCAGAGGTGGCAACCATTGCCTATGAAGCAAGCAAAGGAGTAACAGTGGTAGTAGCCATTGCAGCCAGGGAAGTGTAAGAGGTGGATATTTTGGCTACTCAACCCATTTTTCCTCTCCTTCATGGATTGGGTCCTCCTAAATGGTGGGCATCTTGTGAAACTGCCCCATTTCCTTGATTTCTTGGAAGTTTCAACTTTTAAAGCCTTCCCTGAATACTCCTTAGATTTGGGTTGACATTTAGCTGCTTCCTTTCTCTTATTGGATTGTGTATTTGGGGGAGATTTTGCATTCTCTCCTCTTGGGGTAGCATCGGTAGAGCCATTGTTAGTATCACCTTTCATTGTATCTTTGAGTTCCTCATATGTTAGGGTCACTCCTTGCAGCTTTAATTGAGAAATCTACCCATCAATCCATTGTATTGTTCTTGCCTCAATAGGATTTAGAAGAATGTCAAGGTCATTGACCTCCTCTTCATTCCATTCGATTAACAACAGTGGTAGGTTGGAAATAGAATCATATCTGGGATCCACTACGGTGCTTTCTTCTTCAACTACTTGTTCTAGCACTAGGAAAAATTTTGCTATCTTGATAAAGTATGTTATCATGCACATGTATTTCCGCATACACACCTCCTTTTCATCTTTATAATTGGCCCAAAATTCTTGAACATTATTCAGGTGGGCATATTCAAGTCTGACCATCTTCTTAAGCTTTCCATATGGATCCATTCGTGGCTAGGCAATGTGGAGCTTCAAGTTATATTCATTCAGCTCCTTGTCAAAATACTCTGCACATTGGGATGTGTGTCCCCACTCTATGCTTGTTGCTTAGGAGTGTGCATGTGCATTGTAGTTTTCAAGAGAGTTCAAGCAATATTAGTCAGTCATTTGGGTACCAGGGTAGCTTATATGGTTTCTCAGAGAAACCCTCAACTTGAATGTAGTTAAACTTTAGAAATTGTATGAACAAAAAGCCAAACCAATGGAGGAAAATTTTAGCACTATGGGAGACCCTTCTTTCAAATTCACACCCAAGCATTGTGATGATTCCTATATTCGAGCTAAGGGTACTTGTCATACACCTTTAGCTCCCTTTCTGGAGTTGGATTTGGTGCCACAAATAGTTCCCTATATTGGGCATGTTCAACAAGAAAGTAGAATAGGTATGATGTCATTTAGAACTACGAGGTTTTCTTCATTGCCACAAATTGCTCATGTAAGCAGTTGCTAATCATTCTAACCCAATAAAATTTGGTGTCCCCTCAGATTATTTCTTCTATAAAATAGAGCATCCATTCCTAAAAGGCTACAGTTAGGAGGCCTAGATCTGCTTAAAAGGGTTACCAAGTCATGGTAATCTTCATAAAAATCACTTTGGAAGAGCTCCTAGGGCACTTTATTAGTGCTACCCCTATTTTCTTTTAGCCAGTACTGGTTGATGAGTTTCTTGCATTTGAGGGGATCAACATCCCACATCTACTTACCATATTCCTTGGGTTTCTCCTCCATCTCACTGAAGGTAGGGATGTGGAAGGTCCTCCCTATTGACTTTTTTAGATAGATCATCCAATACATTTCCATCCATGTCCACTATTCTTTTTGTATCTTCCTGATATGCCTCCCTACATGCCATTACAAGTTTAGGGGCTATGAGAGCCAGTAGGAATCTGATAGCCTTGGCCAAACCAATGCCTCTAATTCTTCTTGCATTTTCCATTGTAGGGTTGAGTCTGATCCTTTTCTTAAATTCATTAATGTCAATGTGTCCCAGATTGGTGTCTGATATCTCTTTTCTAGTCTCTAGTGACCTTTGAATTGAGGGGTTCCCCTTGGAACTTATATATATTTTGGTCCTTATCCTCTTTTCCCCTGGGTGCCTTGGTTATATTCTTCCCTTTGTCTTTCTCTGTGGCCGCCCCCGAGGACCCGATAGCTAGTTCGATAAATCCTACAAAACAGAAATGCAGTAAGCATATTCATACACTAAATGGGGGAGTGTTAGTGAAGTCCTCTAAAATAGTTGTTAGATGAAATAATTCATGCATAAAGATCATAAACTCCTCTAAAAATCATCTTGCGTCTTTCATTTCGAGGAGATAGGACAATGTGGGCCCAGGGGTACAGGTTTCCCTAGGCTGGCAACTATTTTGGTGGCTCTTCCATTGAGAACGGCATTGGCAAGGTGACATCTCACAAGTAGCATACCACAATGTGGGGTCCACAATCTTTGAGGATGGAGATCACTTTTTCGTTAGAGTTTCAGAGTGTGGGACAGAGGGTGAGGGAAGGCGTTAGGCATTGACTATCTGAAATGGCATAGGTGGGACAAAAGTCCGGCCAAAGAAGCCCACATTACCAGGTCCACAGAAGGTGGGTGCACTGATCGCTCGAGCACAAACATTTGAAGGGAAATAGAAGGGTTAGGTCCCACATAGTGGATAGACGGGGATCAATTTCCGCCTAAAAACAAGATGATCAAGGCAGAGATCTGCAAACGGTAGCCTGCATGGGATGGTCCACAAGGGAGGTCAATCCTTAACCATTTTTCACTTTAAATTAATCAGCGGTAGCAGGTTCGGGCTCCATAAGTGGGAAGGGCGTTATCCTCTCACCATTTTGAGTTAGTCATTTTGGAATGGTGAAAGGTCAATGAAAATCTACAAAGGGCAGTGCACATTGAATTTTCTTTGGTTGTGGGCTTAGACGGTAGTCGGGAGTGCAGGGTCTAGCGGGCGGATGGTCATTATGTGCAGGTTGTTTGGAATGGTGAAGCCTAAGTGAAAGTTCATAGATGAAAGTGCATGAGGTGAACCTTGCACTAGGTTAGGATAGTATTTTTTATGGAATCTAAGTTCAGACAGTGCTCACAAATTCAAGACCTGATGGGTGGAGGGACGTGATTGGATGGTCATTTGAAATGGTAGTATCTGAATGGAATCCCACAGATGGAAGTCCGTAGGACTCCACCCACAATGGATTTGGGACTAAGGTATTCACTTAGTTGGGTTCGATCGATGGTGACTATGGTGGGACTCACTTATTAGGAGGACACCATCAGATGGCCATTTAAAATGGTGGAGCTTATGGGCACCTTGCAGATGGAGGTCTATGCATGTGAAACCCGAGAGGGTTGGAAGGTAAGCTCTTTGGACTTGTGAAATTTTGTAAGGTTTGCAATGGCCAGGCGAAAGGGGCATCCTACAGATGTAGGCCCGACATAGGTGATCACTATTTTCAAATTTTTAAACATTTTGTGAGGGAAAAGGATGATGACAGGAGGGCTACGGGTCCGAAGGGCATGAATTATGAGCCCAAGAATAGTGGGAATAATGATGAATTCCAACACACCTAGATTGTTTCTTTTCTAAGGATTTTTAAGTCTTTAAAATGTGGGTTTTGTGGGCAAGGTGTTTCTCCACCTAATTTCATCATTTTTACTAGGCAACTCTTAATCATTTTCAGACTTTAGGAAAAAGACACATGGTGAAGGGTGACAGAAAACTTACCTTAGAGTCTCGCATGGTTGTTGATGAAAAACACTAGTGACAATGCCTGAACCGACAGAGACAAGCTACGGGAACAATGGAGATGAGGGCAGGAGGCTCTGACACATTTCTAAAAAGGAATGTTTTTGAAAATGATAGGTCAATGCCACTATTTATAGTTTTGAAGACATTAAATTCCCCCATTAAATGCTTGTACAATAGACGACTAGGTTGGTGAGATCCCACTTTAGCTACAATGACGACGCTCGCAGGGTGGAAAGTCATTAGGATTTAGTCGTTCGTAAACTTAGCAACCTAATGGTGAAGGGAGCAGTGAAACCCACAGGGTGGGTGGACATCCAAGGTTCACCGTCCAAAAATAGTGAAGGAAACTTAGAATTGCATAGAGGTAAACCTACAGGGGCGGATCTATAGGGTCCGAAGGATGCCAACCCAAGCTACAAAGGGAAAATTTGTCAAGCAGTTTGCAAGGAGATAAAAGACATCAAAATTCAAAAGGGGGGGGAACTTGGTCAATGAAAGATGATAATTTTAGGGCTCCTTGATGACTTAGGGCTCAAAAATAGGGGCACACAAAATGAGTCGGTGGTAAAAAGAAACCCGACACAAGTGAAAAGAGAGGGTCCCCATTCTAAACAGGGCGTGTGTGCTGCAAACACAACACAGAGCATGGTATTTAGCAATTTCTTTAAATTGGGGGCATACATTAGCATTATTTCTTTTGCATTTTCCTTTTCACGGTTCTTAGGGTACCCTTCTTGCTTCATATAATGTTTTTTCACTTTGTGGATAACATTGGGTGTGATGCCTTTCATGAGCATGATCTCTCTTAGCATATTATATTCCTTTTAGTGGCCTGATGCAACACACTTCATCCCTTAAGTTTCTAATCTTCTACTCTTTGATTGGTCCTCTCTTGGAGACATTAGGCATGATTTTCCCTAAGTTAAAGACCTTGCATGAACTAAGAAAGACTCCTTTAAACATTTCCTATGTTGCATTTATGGTGACCTTGCATAACATAGCTTGCATCCCTATAGACCCATCATGTTTTTTCATGAGCTCCAAGCATACAAAGTTTTTCTTGTCTCATGAAGCTTGAAAACCAAATCATTTCCCTTTTTGTGGCACCTTATTAAAGTTATAAGGAGGTTTAACTTTGGTATGGTTTCAGCGAGAAGCCCAACCAGCGGTGTGACTTTTCCCATAACCACTTGCATGTGTGTGAGTACATACCAACCATGATTTTATGTTTCTCATCTCTTTTAGTACTTCGCACCCAACGGATAGCAATGAGTTATATTGCCTCATAATGAGTATGGATTTTTTTCTCAGAAAAACAACCTAGATATGATCCACACCATGTTGGATAAATGATCGAAGCTCATTTCGGATTTCTCCTTCATGTCTCTTTCTCATCTTTGGCATTGCATGATTTTCCTTGTCCATTTTGATATCATTTCCATGTGTTTTCCCTTGTGCTTATGTTGGTTTTCCAAGATATCTTGATCCTTGGGGCCTGGTCATCCCTCTTGATTATTTTTGTCTCATCCTACTAGCATGTGTACATTGAAACCCCCCTTGATGCATTTTTGGCTACTTTAGTGTGAGTTTGAAGCAGGTTCATACTCTCACTAAATTGGGGGCTAAATGTAGTGTCAAAAAAAGGTTCCTTAGCCTTTTTCGTGCTTATTTAGCTCCTTATTGCAAATTTTGGCTTAGTTTGGCCTTGATTTAGTGTTGTAATGTGGATAACACATTCAAATTAGGCCTTGGGACTTTGTGAACTAATGTACTTTAATGATGTCTTGTAAAGGTGTTGTAAAGTGTTACAATACCCTTTCACACTTTTCTAGGATTTCTAAGCGTAATTATATTATTTTCATCAGAACTTCTCTTAGCCTTGCCTTATTTGGTGTATTGTAAAGTATTGTAGCACACTTTCACATTCCTCTAGGCTTGTAATTAATAGTTGGGCTCTTTTATGCTTTGATTGGCCCCTTTTTCATCGACAAGCCTTATTTTGGTGTATTTTTTAGGATAATCCTAAAAAATGGCATTTAAAACATCAAATTCCTAAAAACCCACCTCAAATTCCTAAGGTGGGACTCATTCACCATTCTCGGTGAATGAGTCCCCTTAGTTGCGACTCATTCACCATTCTGGGTGAATGAGTCCTCTTAGGTGGGACCCATTCACCCAAGGTGACGAATGAGTCCCCCTCAACTCAAAAATCAAATTTAATTTAAATCTTTGGTGAGATTTTATTTTCAAGATCCAATGCAACTTGTAGTATTGTAATCTTCATAATTATTTGATAGTTGGGTCTAAATGCAAGGTTCTTTCTCTCATTTCAATCCTATCTAGAAATTATCTCATCCTAGCACATCATAAGCTTTCAAGTATCCATTTGAGGAAGAGAATTCAAAGATTTGAAGGGAATATTATCAAGCATTCAAGAGAATTCAAGAGCATCATTCATCATGCCAAAGATTACATCCTTCATGTTTTTCATTGTGCTCACAATTGTGGTGTAGATTTCATGATCTAAGAAATCTTTTCAATCAAGATCTATCTCCTTCAAGCAAGAATCAAGAACCACATCCATTGTGGCCATTTCAAACAAATCTGCAACACTTTATTGCAAGGTTTTGGTGAGTTGGAACATCACCTTCTATTCATTCATCATTCTCCTTTTCATTTTCTTTCTATTTCAAGGGTTAATTACCAAACAAGGGGTTTGACCAAGGCAAACCCCCATTCTTTAACCCCAAAACCATTTTCCCCTCTCTTTGCATGTGATTTGCAGGTCTAGGTTGTAGATTTATTAAAGGGAAAGATTTAAAAAGTTGTCAAAGCAAGCTCAAGTTGTCAACAAACCTTGGAGGATATTGGAGAAGACTTATAGGTTGAATTTATCAATTTTGGACCCAGATCTAAATCAAGAAAATTAGGGCAGATCAAGGGATATAGAATACAACTTCAAATTTCTAGAAATCTGCAAGTGGACTAATTCACCACTAGTGGTGAATGAGTCCCACTATTGCTATCTATTAGAGGTTTTTTCAGATCTAAGTACCCTCTGTTAGAAACCTATTCTGGCATAGATTTCCCGACACCAGATTGATTCACCCAGCTTGGTGAATGAGTCCTAGTATGATTTAATAGTGAACTTTCTAGGGTTTTAAACCTCCATTCTAGATTCCCCATTTTCCAAAGTTCACCTCTTTAGTTTTACAAAAGAAATAAAATTGTTTTCTTACATTTCTAGATCATTCTTTGAAGCATTGCATCAAATTATGGTTTTTGCATTTCATCATTCATTTCATTGTCTTTGCAAGTTCATACTTGGTGTTGAACCCTTTATTTACATCATTCAATCCTCTAGAACACACCCTTTTTCAGATTTCAATCACCTTTGCATTGGAATCTTAAGGGTTGTTCTTGAGTGAAATCAAGAAAATTGGTCTCTCTCCTTTTAGGTCCAGAACCCTAGAATCTAAAAGAGAGAAAACAACCACATTTTTCTTCATTTCAGTTAGTACAATGGGAGACTATAGACCTGGCATGAATTTCCCATTAGCCACTTTTTGGGGATCACTCAAGGGACTATAGATTTTACTAGCCCATGTGAGTATATTTTTTTTGCATAATGGACAATGGGTTTCAACTTGGAATTTTTTTTGGACAAATAGCTAAGGCTTGATCCATACTTATTGAACCAATAGATGAGGCTTGATCCACCCATGTTTCTTTTGCATTAATTTTTTCATTGTATGATTATGTATCTTCTCTTGCTACTACATATTTAACATAGGCATGTGTATGTTTTTTCCTTTCTTGTTTTTCCATGAGATCTTATATCTTGGTGGCTTGATCATCCTACTTGACCTTAGTTGTCTTATCTTTCTAGCAATTGTATAATTAGACCTCTCTTGACACTTTTTTGACTATTTTAATGTGATTTTGAGCATAAGGCTCATCCTCCCACTAATGTTGGGGCTAAATGTACTGCCAAAAAATTTACTTTACATTTTCACTTTATGTTTGGGTCCCATAATAAATTGTACTTAATTAGGCCTCTAATTGGCCAAATTATGCATTTAAAAGACTAATTAATCCTATTTTCCAAAAGCGAGACTTGTATTAAACAATTACAAACATTAATTAAATTTCCTTGGAATTGGAGTGTCTTGGATTTAGGTACTAGGACCCATTTTCCCAAGGGTGAATGTGTTCTCCTTAAATTTAGGACCCCAAATTTTAATATGTTTTTTGGTGGATTTTTTATGATTCAAATTCAGTTTATAATTGTTTACCTTCAATGTTTAATTTTTGATAAATTAGAAAATTACCTTTATATACAAGGCCTTTTACTATTTAAAATCCTAAAACAAGCAAGAGAGCATTCCTATAGAAAAAATATTATCCAGAGCATTCAAAAGAATATTTCTCAATCATTGTTTAAAACATTCAAAATCTCAAATATCATGTCAAAGTTATCTTCATTCATGCATGTTTTCAGACCTAACATTGTGATATAGGTTTCAAGCATTCAAGTCAAGATTCAAGCATCAAGATCAACATCCAATCAAGTCATTTCATGCAATATCAAGACATTGGAACGATAGAATTTAATCCTTGAAGGATCTCCATTCAAGGATATGGTGAGTTACAATAAAGAATTGTTCATTCATCATTCCTTCCATGCATGTTTCATTTCATTTCAAGGTTTAATTACCAAAATAGGGATTGACCAAGGAAAACCCCAATTCACCAAAAACAAACTTTTTTCAGTTTTCTCTTTGTGTTGCGAATTTGTAGGTGAAAAATAATTGAAGATTGATCAAAAGTGTAATTTTACAAAGTTATCAAAGTTGTCAAGCCATGGAAAATCACTTGCAAAATTTATTTCTATTTTTTCGACTATGAAATTTGAAGGAATTAGTTGTGTAGATCCAAGAGCAGAGGACTATGAAAATAGATTTTTGGTCCCTTGTATAAAGACCCATTTTCCTTAGGGTGAATTTTCCCCAAGAGCACACCCAATAAGATCTTTTTCGTGGCAAGTGAATAAATTCATACTCATCCCAAATCTACTATAACTTTATTGATTCTGATAGATTATAGTTTTGAATTGATGATTCATGTTTTACATTGCATAATTTCATTCATTTGGTATTTTTAATTTATCTCCCAAAATTTCCTTTCGATTTGATTTACTGCATCCTCAATCATAAGGAAAATAGAGAATTCTCCATTAAGGTTGACTCACCTAATGGTTGAAAGTCAATGTTTCCCTGGGCGATCTCTTTTTCCAAGTGAAAGTAGGAAAATAGGTACATTACCCCCATTCAAAACCTACCACACCTATTCCCCTCATTTCAAACATGAAATAAATTTCATAACAAAAGCTCATTTTGTACACATCTTTAAGTTCATGGTCAGTCTACCAATTAATGTAAGGATTTAAGTAATAAAATTCAACAGCTTAAGGATTGTGCTGATCTTCCTTGTGTTGATGTAGCTAATTCCTCTAAATGATAATGGTTTTCATCCTATCATGTTGCTCATATCTCTGTGGCATTGGTAGATTTATGTGTTTTTCTTATTTCCATTCAAGGTAGCACAATATTAATTGTAACCATATTTATCCTAGTAGAAACATGATAGTACTTGGTGGTTGTAATTGTCTCTACACTTTGGAGGCAATGATAACTAGTTTTTGGAGGTGTCCATTCTTTTCAAGGATCCCCTCTTCCTCTCTATCTACTTAAAATACCAACATTGAAAGTATGTTGATATTTTAAGTGATGGGATACATTGGAATTATTTCATTTTATCATTATTTCTTTGCATAACAGGGTATGTGCATGATCATCATGGAAAAAACAGGCCCTTAAGTGGTGATAAAATTCTGAAAAATTAGAGTTAGGCAACTTGACGTAAAAATTTGAATAAGTTATCTATATTTTTTCAAAAATGTGTAAGAATAGAATTTGTATCAAATTGAATTTAGTTTATAAAATACTAGGTTTATTTAAAGAAATAAAAAATCTATTTTCTGAAAATTTGAAATTTCAATGTAGTAGTACTTAAATTTCACAAGAAAAATAAGAAGTAGGTGTCTATCTGACCACCCTAACCACAATAAAATGATAATAATATTCTAGATATAAGTAGAGGACTCATGTCCTGATATGATGCATATTTTTTTATAATTTTTTTCCAAGTAAATAATTAATTATGAATTCTTTATTACAACTTTTAAAAAATATAAAAACTCATATGTCTTACCACCTTAAGTTGGTCAAAACTTCATGAAATTAATTAAATTTTTTTTAATCCTATAGTATCCAAAGCATAGAATGTGACACATGTTTCTGATTGAAAATATGTGATACCGTTTGAAAGCTATAGATGTTTTTCAATTAGCCTATCAATCAGGACTTAGTCATAATTCAAATAGAAAATGAATAATAATTATTTATTAAATTCAAAGTAAAGAATAATTTATATTGGTGTAAATTTGAGAATCTCATTTAAAAACCCTTTTCATTTCATCAATTTTGGGTAAAAAAAATTCATTAGCCACATGGGCCATCATATCACTTACATATCGTCACTTTTTGGTCCATCATGATCCTACACATACCCCACATTCTAAGGTGAGTTTCATTTTTAATTTGAAATTTTTCTTCACTTTGTTCATACAAGTTGAACTTAGTGTAGCATTGGCATAGAATCTTGATCATTTTGTGGCACCTTATCAAAGTTATCAGGGATTATAACTATTAGTATGATTGGCATATGGGTGACTTGTAGACTTGGTGTGACATTCCCATCTTCCACCTTTTTAATGAGTACACACCTTGTATACCTAGTGTGTGTTTATAATCTTTGTATTGGGGGCTCATCTAGTGTATATCAGACTACACTAGCCCTTGTGAGCATATTTCATGTCCACCTAGCATAATACAAATTTCTTACCAATGGATCCATATGTTTCATAAGTGATTTTACATCCTTGTGAGAGCATTATTTTATTTTAACAACACATTCAATGGATGATGTTTTTTATTTGAGATAATTTAAGGCTAATGTCTCTTTACCTCACAGACTCAAATCCTTTTAGTACTAACCTTGTATTTTGTTGTGTGTTATTGTATGTGTCTTCTTTGTGCTTACATTATTTTTGTTTTCATTTTATCATCATCCATATGTTATTTCATGTTCACTTTTTTTCATCATGTATACTTCATGATTTTTGACATGTATCTTTGTGCATCTTATCTTGCTACTTCATATCAAACAAGTGTGTATGTACCTTTGTGCCTATGTTGGTTTACCATAGGATCTTAGATCATGGGGTCTTGCATAACTCCCTTGATCCTTTGACATTGACTATTCACCATTTGTGACATTGGACCCCTCTTGACATATCTTTATCTACTTTAGTGTGACTCTAAGTTTAAATTCATACTCTCACTAAAGTGGGGGCTAAATTTAGTGTAGGAAATTGTATACTTTTATGATTTCACACTATGTTTTGGCCCCTTAATTTATTATATTTAATTAAGCCTCTAATTGACCCCATAATGTCTTAGAATTATGCATTCCATAGCCCATTTTCATCTCTTTTCAATAAATTGCAAGCATTAAACAAATGCATTCATCTAATTCTTTTCCCCCCAAACTTTAAATTTTAGAAAATACCACTAGGACTCATTCACCCAATGTGAGAATTATCTTGCTACTTTGTTTCCCTCAAAATTTTGATATGTTAGTGGTGGTAAATTATAATATTTGAATGTCCCCTTTCAAAGGTTAGCTATTGGGATCTGATTTTTTGGAAATTAAATAAATGCCTATAAATACATAGTATTTTGATCATTTGAAATTTAAGTGGCATTATCAAGAGATCTTATTAGCAAAAATTATTTTCAAGAGCATTCAAGAGCAACATTATTAGTTGTTTTCAATATTAATCAAGATCCTATCATCATGTCAGGATTTATGTGAGTTGATGTTGTGTTTTGAAGGCTAACATTGTGATGTAGGTTTTCAATCATTCAAGCAAGAATTCAAGTAATCTATCAAGCCAATTCAGTAAGATCCAAATCCATAGAGTGATTTCTTTGTCTTCAATCCTCTAAGGGAAGTTGTTGAAGGTTTGGTGAGTTGTAACAAGAATTATTCATTCATCATTTCCTTCCATTTTTCATTAACTTTATATGAAGGTTTAATTACCAAACAGGGGTGTGACTAAGGCAAAACTCCATTCACATGAAATCAACAATTTTCTTCTCTTTGTGTGTGTATAGTTCTTAGGTTGAAATATGATTGAAGATATCTGAAAGGATAAATTTTGAATTATTGCATTTGTTGTTATCATTTCAATATGAATAAAAATAGGTTCACCAATAGAAACATAGGGTTATTATGGACCTATCTTCTTACTTTCATTAGGAAATGAGACCGCAAAAAATAATTGACTAACAACCCTTAGGCGAATCAACCCAATGGAGGAATATTCAAATTTCTTTTTATGTTAGAATGGGGGTCAAGGCCAAAAAACACTTTAGGGAGAAAAACTAAAAATAATAGATCCACTCAAAAATGAAAACTCTTGGAACAACAAGATTAGTTTCAATACTAAAAAAACTAGAAAGTGGAATGTAGATGTTAGAAGGGCAGAAGAATGTGTACGAGTCACTGAAAGTCAGTTTCTAAAGATAATCTATGATTCATTCACCCAAGGGAGAATGGGTCTTGAGTTAGGTTTTTTTCAAAAATTTGAAGAGCCTCTGCTATAGATCTAAGTTTTCCAATTTTCCTAGGTTTTAGGTTCAAAAAGTAGGAAATAATTTGTACAAATGAGTTTTCCTGAGAAGATAGCAACTTTGACAACTATTAAAAATTAAACAAGTTATTCAATTTTGATCTTCAAAATTTCTCCAAGATTTCTTCCACCACTCAAATAACCCTTGAATAGATCTTGAATGAAGGTCTATGAATTGCATGAAATGGCCTCAATAGATGTGAATCTTGACACTTGAATCTTTTCTTGAAATAGTGCTTTGAATGCTTGATAGGATCATGAAACCTACATCACCATATTAGATCCAAAAACATGCATGATGCAAGAAGAATTTGACATGACAATTGGGTCTTGATTGTTGTAATAAATCTTCAATAAATTTTTTTTTTGAATTCTCTTCAAAGTGCTCTTGAATTGATAAGATGTTTCTTGAAATTTTCTCATAAAATTTCTAGCTTGAAAATCTTAGGTGAAACATAGTGAAATAATCTTATATTTATAGATATATGTATAATTAATTTCTCAAAATTCACATTTCACAAGCTGACATTGAAATATAGATTTGAAAACATTAAAATACTTCCAAAAACATAATTTATGTCTATGACCTAGGTCTTAGGGAGGAACCCTTCGCCCATGAGTGAATGGGTTTAGGACCTAGGGCACACATTTCTCAAGGTAAAGTGTTATGTTTAGACATTTATTATTATCAGGTTACCCCTTCAAAAAATGTGTTTTAATGGGCTTGGAAATGAATTAAAGGGCTTATAAAACAAAACAACAACAATCAACCTTTGCAATACATCAAATCCAATCCAGTATCCTTGGACATGTTAAGAGAAAAAAATTCACAAGGTATAGAAGTTCCTCGATTTCATAAATATGGTGGGAAAGGAGATCCTATATTGCATGTTTTTGATTTTATGGCCTTGTGTAGTGATTTCATATTTGAAGATAAACTCTTTGCTAAGATATTCCCTAGGTCCTTGAAGGATACCGCTTTAGAGTGGTTCTCATTTTTAATGAATAATTCAATCAGTTCATTCAATGAACTTGTTGATTCCTTTTAAAACCACTTTCATATCCATATGGGTCCTAAGATGACCCTAGCTGATTTAATGACATGCAAGAAAAAAGATAATGAGAAAGTGGTTGATTTCATAGCAAGATACCAAACACTTTATTCACAAGTCAACATTAAGATTCATGGCACTGATCTCCAATGAATTTTTATTGACAAATTAAAAAAAAACTCCAAATTAAACTTGAAATGTTGAGATTTCCATACCTTACTTACACACTTATGTACAACCCTTCATGATTATCAAAATTTGACTTGTGACCGCGACGTGAAAAATCCCCCTAGTCATCCTAAAAAGTCTAATCCATAACTTAAAATAGATATCAACCTTTGAAGAAGCAGAATAAGGGATTTTTACAATTGAATTCGCCTCAAACAAGTCAACAAACCAATAACCAAGTGGCTGCTATAAAGACAACAAATTATTTTGGGGATAGGGATAGAGAGTTCACTCCTTTACCCAATACCCTTCATAATATCATGTTGTAGCTTATTGAGAATAACATGCTTACCTTACCTACTATTAGAGAGTGTGATCCTAATATACAATTACCTAAATAATTTTGATGAAATGCTATTGTCATTATCATCAACAAAATGGACATGGTACAAAATATTGTTGTGTCGGCAAAAATCAAGTATACCTTTGAAGAAAGGGACAATTTTGTTCCTAATTTGATCTTATTTTTCATATCTCATCCCCTATATAACCCCTTTTCCAAGCCTTATTTTAAAGTGTTGTAAGGAGTTGTAAAAAACTCACACTTTCCTAGGCTTGTTATC
Source organism: Sequoiadendron giganteum (assembly GCA_007115665.2). NCBI lineage: Eukaryota > Viridiplantae > Streptophyta > Pinopsida > Cupressales > Cupressaceae > Sequoiadendron > Sequoiadendron giganteum. The sequence continues at coordinate 588,875,117 of CM021101.1, read as the reverse complement.
AACAACTTTTCCCTTTCTTATGTTACAAATGACCCCTTAATGCACTTATAGGTCCTACTTAAGTGTGTTTCAGAAGACAATCCTCATAAACAACAATAATCACGCTTTAATTCTTGACATCCACTTGAAATTTCCCAAGTGGATTAAGTCACCACCTTGGGAAACTTAGTCCCATGTGGCATAAAAGTCAAAATTAACTCAAAATTATAGCGGGATATTATCTCCTAAACCCTAAGGTCGACCTGTGATGTGTTATTTTTTGGAAATTAGGGTATAGCATGTATAAATAGGGGGTTTTCTCCTTATTTTACATCTCTTGCATCTCTTACCAGCTCATTCTCTCATGATCAAGAAATCTATCTTTTCAAGCAAGCATCAAGCATTCAAGCAATAAGCACATCAAGCAACATCCATTGAAGTTGATTGCTTGCATAGCTTTGGACTTCTACAACAAGGGTTTGGTGACTTTTTGTACTTTCATGTTATTCAATTATCTTTCCCTTTACATTTCATTTCATTATTTAGAGTTTGATTACCAAAATGGGGTTTGACTAAGGAAAACCCATATTCTCTAACCCTAACCCTTTTCCCCTCTTTGCATGTGGGTTTGCAGACTTTGTATGCAAATTAGTCAAAGAGTAAGGTGCTAAAAGTTGTCATATTTACATCCACATCATTCCAAGTCGGAAAACCTTAAAAAGGAGCTTGAAGACAACTTGCAAGTCAACATCTGAAGATTCAGACACAGGTCTCTCTCAGAAATAAAAGCACAAGTGGGTAGGTATAGATTCCAGTCTCGAGATTCTGGAAAGTTCTAGGTGGACTAAATCAAGATCATTGGTGAATTAGTACCAGGTGGACAAAGTCACCATCATTCACAAATTAGTCCCAGTGCCAGGCCTGAAAAGTGATCTCTACAGATTTGGACACCCATTTCCCCAAAATTGGTTCTGATAAAGTTTCCTCAGAGTATGACTAAGTCGACCAACTTGGCGTAAGTGTCCTAGTTATTATCAATGAAAGAATCTTAAATATTGCATAGCTCCTCTTCATCAACCTTCAGTTTCCAGGTGCACCACTTCTGCTTCTTTCAATTTTGTTATAGTTTGCATGCATTTTAGGTCATTATTAGTACATTTACATAGTGTTTTTAATACATTTGCATCACATTAGTTTACATTACATATTTAGTTCATCTCACTAGTTTACAACACCTAGACACATTCTATTTTACACACATATCACATATCAAACCCCTAATCTTGAATGAACCCACAAATTCCTTGGAGCAGAAAGAACACCCTCTAGCTTCTAGGTGAAAAATCCTAGGAGCCTTTGGGGGAATCCTCTTTCCCACAAAATTTGTGGTTCATTTGTAAGGATCTTAAACATCTTGTTGAAGAACTTATTCGTTCTAATCACTTACAAATTCAAGGTGTGAATAATCAAGGTAATAAGGCTATAGCCCCTCCTAACAAAAACCTATAAATCTTTACCAATCACATGCCTAAGCACACTAATTCATTTGTAAAAGCTATTGAAATGAAGAATGATGTGATGAATGTGGACATGGATGATGAAAACAAAAAATATATCAATGAACTGATTAAAATGGTAGGGTTTATGGAAGGTGCACCTTGTAAGGGATCAACTAAAAATCCTTTTGATATTGCTTTCTCATAAAATGGCATACTTAGTCGTGCACCTAATGGTCCTCTTTACATAGCTAGTCGAATCAACAATAAGCCCACTAATGGGATATTAATTGATCTAGTATGTGGAGAGAATGTGATCACTGAATAATTCCTATTTGTCCATGACCTATATCAAGATACATATGATAAACCAAAAGCATGAATCAATATGCACAATATTTTTTCTTGTCCTATGATGGGTTCGATAGATCTCCCTTTAAAATTTAGACCAAAAACATTAATTGTCTCATTCACCATCATTCCACAATCATACTGATTTCGTGTGAAGTTATGCTATCCATGACTTCACTCCATGAATGTTGTCCCTTTGATTGTGCATTAATATCTAAAGTTTCAATTTGGCAATGATATCTTTATTGTGCATCATAGTGGATTTAATCACATCGGCCCGATGGAACTTTTCATTAGATTTATTTTGGCCCTATCCTATGGAACCCATTAAACCTCATGAGAATTAATTTTTCAAATCATATAAAAATTTCAAAGCAAATAAAATAGCAAAATTCTCACTTCAAAACATGCCTCAACTGACAATTGAACCACCTATCCTTGATAAAGCAATGCTTAAACCAAAATCCCTTTAGAACATCCAAGAACAACCTATAGAATGTCCTCCTATAATTTCCTACAAGAGACCATGAGATAACAAAAAAATACCATTGTCCCTCCTAGAGGCAAAGAATTTTACAAAGCTAAAGAGAAAGCGATTGAACAACCTCTTAGTGTTTCTTCTATTCCTCCCAAGGAAGAGAAGGAACCTATGATTAACAAACCCACTCTTATACAAATAAAAATTGACAATATATTGAAATGGAATATAATTTCTATAGAGTGTAGGTGTAGATGTCATGCTATTGATCATATGTTACAAACAAAATAAGACAACAACAACATAGGAAATCAAAATCTAAACTTACTTGAAAAAATGCATGATTATCTTATACCCTCATTGCAACATAAACAAGAATATTCCATCGACATTGTCATTCAACCTCCCATTGTGTTTAATCTAGATGATGACATTGATATTGTCAAAATTGATGAAGTGCATAATGAATTGAAAACAATTTTTTCTTCTTCTATGAGCTTAAATGACAAATCTCCTAAAAAGAGCATTGAACTCAGTGCTTCCCCTAGTTCAATACTTGTTATTTTCCCTTTGGCTAGTTGTCAACATTCTATTTATGCAGACTGAGATTAGGGATGCAAACGACCTACTCTAGGTTGACTCACATGTGCCTTACTAGTATTTTTCTTTTTCATGTTTCTTTATGTGATTGCATGTGTATAATGTGATCCCTTTTGATGTTTCATTGGATGTATCTCTCTCTCTCTTTTTGTGCATTCCTCTATATGTACATATCTTCTTCTCTATGTCATAAGAAATTTTTATTTGTATTGTGTTTTCCTTTTGGGGATGACACAAGGTGTCAAGACATTTAGGTCTCTTCCATGTTGACTAAAAATATTTTCTTTATCTTTTCATTTGTCTTGTGTTTTGTTTTAGGGATGACGCAAGGTGTCGAGACATTTAGGTCTCTTCCATGTTGACCGAAAAGACTTTTCCTTTGTTTTCGCTCTCTTTGTGTCATTATTCTAGTTCTATAAGTATTTTGGGAATGATGATAGTTCCAAGCTCTTAAAACAACAATGTAGAAAAAGACATACTGACCCAAAATCCATAGATCCCTTATGTAATTTTTGGGGAAACCCTTCCTACCTATTTCATGGTGTAGCTTTATTTTAAAAACATATGACTTGGCATAGGTTTTTCTGAGGAAATCTCTCATGTCTTAGGAAAAAACATTAGCTACTTTAAAGAAATTGCTCACAGTAATGGTGTAGTAACCATTTTAAAGTTGGGGCATACATCAATGAAATATTTTGACATATTTCGTGGTGTGATTTTATTTTTTCTTATGACATTTCATTTTCTTGGTGGTGTCATTGGGTTTGATTTCCTCCAAGAGTGTGATATTTCTAAGCATACGATCTCCCTTTGTAGCATGACTTGTGTAGACACATAAAAATGACCAAGGCCTGCCAGCAATATTTAATCACCTTTTGCCCTAGCATAATTATGACATTTTAATTATGTTTCTAACCCACATTCAACTATTAATTAAATAATTCACAATTATTTAATTAATTCATAATCTTTCATTCTTCATGATTATTAAATAAATAAATCTTATTTATTTATTTTAATTGTCAAAGTCTTCTAATAATTAAATAAAGTCAATCAATTTATTTAATTAATTTGTATCATTAATGTCCTCCTGATTATTAAATTAATATATTTTAATATATTGATTTAATATGTCACTAATTCTTAAATCCTCTCTTAATTAAATAGATTCATTAATTTATTTAATTAATTAATTGCCTCTTCTAAATTAAATAATTATTCTTAATTATTTAATTGCCTTATGTGACATTTCCTTATTTTTAAATAAAATAATTTATTTAAAAATGACGTCACATAGTTAACTGATTCTTCATTTAGTAATTAATTTCAAAAATCAATTACTCATTATCTCACAAATCCATATTTTGAATTAATTTAATTCAAAATGGAAAGAATCTTCTACAAATCAAGTAATTGCTAAAATTACTGATTTTCTAAAATCTCATCCTCTTGTCTTTTGATTTTTACTAATTTCATCTCAACTCTCACATTCAATCTTGATTTAATTCATTTAATTAAATCTTATTCACACATATGGGTATTTTTCCCTAACCCTAAATGAGAGTTGCCTTATTGAATATTGACCTTTGATTCTAGGGCATTCTTCAAATCTCTCATCTTGTCCGTCCATTCAAGATTGCATTTTCTATAAAATGACAATCTTGATCTCATTTTTGGGATCGATGAATCATTATTATTTCTTAGAATTTTTATAAAATCACTATCATCTTTCATTATCACACATAGGCTTAATATTACTATTTGCATAATAGGATTAAATTTGCTATTTGCATATTAGTTTATTTAAAAATCCTTCAAAGGCATTTGCTAAGGCTAGGCATTTTAGAGTTTTCTCACACAAAGGCTGAGGGCATCCATTTATTATAACAGCAAGCTTGAGGAGGTACAATGGAAGTAGTCATGGAGGAGAGAAATGGATGAGACTATTCTAGTCTCATTCCTTTTCTGATGATTTCTCCATTGTATTCCATTGAATGATTATTATTGCATGCATGTTCTAACCAAGATCTATTTTGCAAAAAATATATTTAGATCATTACATTGGTGAACCCGACATTCTAACACACATTTGCAGGTTTCGTATGACTTCAAAATTTTTTTTTGTTGGTACAGATGCATGGAACGCCACAACCATAGCCTAACACAACACAACTACTCTGTCGAGCCGCATCTGCGCATGAAAACGACGCATTCGCCATCAGGCCACACATTTGCTAGAACCAGAACCGCAAATGACATCCTGCGCCACATCTAACAAGCCAGCCTACGCAAGCCGCAACTTCCTGTTGAGCCACATTTGCTGAGCCACAAGTGACTAGTAAAACTTCAATTTTTTTTTTTAGATTTGTAATCTAGATCTGACGCAACCACGACTAGAAATTGATTAGTTTTTATTTTCTTTTTTTTTCTAGATTAAAAAGAACCAACCCTAGGATAGACACATTAATTGGAATTTATCAATCCTAGGTTAGACATCTAATTTAATGGGAATTTATCAATCCTAGGGTAGTCACCACACTCTTCTTTTTGGTTAACAATGAACATCATGATCTTGTGAAGCAATATCTTGACCTAGAATAGACAATGTTTATTTGGGTGTAAAATTGAACAAACTTGCTTTTTGTGTTTGATTGGATAATAGGCATATGCTCTCCCCTTTACTGGGTGATCAAAAAGCCAAACCTATCCATTTTTTATACTTATGCATTTTATGTTTTCTTACAACCCTTAGAAGGCCTGCCGTAGTGGGAAAAAATACTCACCCTACGGGAACAACCTAAGTGGGAACAACCAAGGCCAGGTTTTCCAACCCACTATAATCAAAATCGAATTCAGGGAAAGTCCGCAATTCGACAACAGTGTGCAAAGATAACCATCCCCAAAACCTTTGTTCTAAAGGTTGGGAGGTCTCCTAAGGGAGTTTATCATTTGCCGCATCGAACGGAAACCTCGACTAAGAACCATAGTGTAGAAGCCAGCCGTGTCAGTAACCAGACATTGTTTCAATCATGGTGCAAGGGGAGGGAAGAATCTCCCCCCAAGACACTCACCATATAATCACCACGGACTATTTTCTCAAGGGATTTGGTATCCACTTCCATCACCTTGAGTACGCACCTCGAAAAGACAAAAATACGGGCGCCCTCTAGGGGGTGACATGGCTATGTGAGTCGACGTGATTTTAAGATGTGGGTTGTGATTGTTATGATGACCCTTCGAATTTTAAGAGTGAGTCTATTTGAAGTAATTTAGTTTCTAAGTGTCTACCAACTTTGTTGAAACAACCTTCAAACAAACTAAACATCAACAAATCTAGATTAAAAAAATTGTCAAATTGGCCAAACTATTTTCTATTTTCCAGAATTTACTTCATGCGACACAAAAGCTTTGTTAAACCGCAATTTCCATCTTTTGAGCCGCAATCACTTTGGTGAGTCGCATTTGAAACACACTAATCCGCATTCGCTCTACTGAGCCGCAACTAAAACACACTGAGTCGCATTTGCCAGTCTCAAACTGCATTTGCCATATTGAGTCGCATTTGGCCGTCCTAAACCGCAGTCGACTATCATTCAAAGAATTTGCTTGATAAAACACCGCATTTGAAATTGTGAATCACAATTTCTTAATCCTGAGCCACATTTGCTTTCGCAAACTACAATAGACTTGTCGAACCGCATTTGTAATCCCAAACGCCACATTTTCCATTCTGCCAAACACGTATCAAAATCTTGCAAGGCATATGCTTTAGTGCAATGCATTTTTTGCTTATAATGACGCATTTGATACTGCACCGCATCTGAAACCCCAAACGACGCATTTTCCTATAGTTTGGAAAAATAAATTTCCTATAAAAAACCAGAGGCCAAACTTTTGCAACCCAATTTTACTGGCATCTTTTCCCAGTAGTCTCTATCGGAAACTGGCAAAGCACTTGTCCAGGTCATCCATTTTTGCACTCTAGTTTTCATCTAGCTTGCAATCCGTCATCCTCATCTTCATAAGTAAGGTCTTAAGTCCTCAAAATTACACCTTTGGGATAGGAAAACTTTCCTTCCTTTGTCAAACCATTTATCTCAAAAATACATTGTCATTGGACCAAGTCAAAACAAATTACTCCTAAGTCATCATCCTTTGGTGAGCTACTTCCAACTCATTAGTCTAGTGTGGAAGTTTCACCTTAGTCATTTTATCATCTTGTCCTACAAATCGGTCCTTTGACAATACAAACCGAGACATTGGCTAAACTTTGGGTGGTTAGAAAAAAAAACATTTCCTAAAAATCATTTGACGTCAGGCATCCCCTTTTCACTTGGCATTATCCCTTTGCATAGGCTTAGTCTCTTTTCATCCACCATCATGTCTTCAAGTCACGATGACATGCTTGCTAGTCAAATTGAATGCCAATTCAATAGTAAGGGTTAAGCACAACTTGCTAGGGACTTCAAAATGCTATACCTACAATGCAAGTCCAAACGCACCTCACCCTCTAGTTCTCCATCCATCCACTCCTCTTACCAACGGTCCAATAGCCCTAGTCCTCTATCCATCTACTATCAAGGGTCTCCTAACACCATCCATGGAACTGAGTCACAACAAACTTCCATTAGTCATACCCACCCTAACTTTGACAAGGGAAACCAACCCTCCATTAATCCATTCCAAGCCTCCACATCATATCTTAGTCCTTCATCTTATCTTAGTCCTTCATCCATGTCATATCAAAATCTTCCATTCATGTCATATCCTAGTCCTTCATCATATGCTAATCCTCCATCCACGTCATATCAGAGTCTTCCATTCATGTCATATCCTAGTCCTTCATCATATGCTAGTCCTCCATCCACATCATATCAGAGTCTTGCATTCATGTCATATCCTAGTCCTTCGTCATATACTATTCCTCCACCCACGTCAAATCCTAATCCTATTCCTCCATTCACAACAACTCCTTGTCATGCATCCATGTCATATCCTACTCCATCATGCACCAATCCATTCCAAGACAATCCATCTTGTCATGAAAACATATCTAGTCATGGTCTCCAAAGTCCCATCTCCTTGCATACACTTAAGGATACATGTCAAGAGGCAAGTCCAAAGCATAATATTATAACATCACCATCATGTCAATATTAGAGTAGTCCATTCCATGACTCCATCTTCACGTCCATTCAAGAAGTCCTCCTAGACAATAATGGCATACCAAATACACCTATCTTCGCTTAAGAGTCCATTCAAAACCATGTCATTCAAGATGACCCTATCCTTGGTCAAGATCTTATTTCTAATCATGACATTCAAAATGCACCCATCTTTGATCAAGAAGTCCAAAATGATCCACTCCTTGACCTCTATGCCATTCACGATGAAACACTTGAAGATGCTTCCATTCAAACTTCAAGTATTAACACTCCCAAAAGTGAGACACTTACCTCCATGGGACACATAGATGATCTACCACTAGAACAATAGTTTTCTAGTATGAAAATATTTGAAAATGATCAAGCTATAATGGAATTCAGTAGGCTCTATGACAATAACCATGAAGATGGTTTTGACATAGACTTGGAAACACCAACGAAATCATAAGAGTTCGACATGTCATATAATCAGACTGAAGATATTAATCACAAATATGTCCAGCATGTCAATAAAGCTACAGCATCCTATCAATTAGGATCATCTATCTTTTTCCGAGCAGGCATTCTTACAGAGGAAAATATTTCAAGCATTAATTTCCCCAATAATGATGGGTTAGCATCTTGCTTCCAAAGTCACAAGTATCCCATCGCAAACAAAATTTTTTAGAACATGCATTATCAGGGGAAAGGATTAGGCCTACACGAGCAAGGAATTCTAGAACTCATACAAGTTCAAGCACATTACAGACATCAAGGTCTTGGCTATTCATCAGTCAGAAAATCAAAATATGTTAGTGGTCCCTCTTCGATACTAGGGGCAACTTTATCTAATACAAATGTCAAAATGGGTATCATGAGTAGTCCTTGTCATAAGATTGTTGCCAATACCCCTTCCCTCCACACCCCAAACCATCATTCCATCATGAATAAACCTTTCATTTGGAACCAACAAAAGTCCTACAAATCAAAAATCAAAAATCAAATGTCAAAGGCTCTCAAATCAGACAAACAGTCAAATGGACAAATGAAGCCAAAATGGATCCCAAAACAAAATGGATCAAGTCAAGAAAATAATGAATCAGGCAAAGAAACGATGCCAAATTCCAAAGTCAATCAAAATGTGGAGCCACAGCACAAGAGGACTCCCACATACAATACTTGTCCACCTCCATCAAAATGGCCATCAAGAAAGACATATGAAAATGTTGGTTCCAAACAACATCCTAACCCAACACCCAAAGTTTGGAGGATAAAAACAGCTACATCCAAACATCCAACCAACCCGTCCACGTCCACCATCATCCATCATAATCCTACATCCTCCTTAAAGTCCAAACATCCCATGTCAAAAATCCATCGCATCTTGGCAACAACTCTCTATCATAAGGACTCTCATGGCACTCTATCGCAATGTACGTATTCTGATAAAGCCAACTCTAGTATCAATAAAGCTCACAATGACATCAATCAGGTGTATGCAAGCACTATCATCCTAACAAGGCAACTACTTCAGAAAGGTCATTATTGGCATGTCATGGCACCAATATCTACATCGGCACTGTCAAAGGCTTTAGCACACTCAGTGGTCATATAAAGCGTCAAGGCTATCCGACAAAAATGCAAAAATACAAAAAAAATCAAAAATCAAAAAAATCATCCCTTGATGAAAACCTGGCAAACAGGCATCTTGGTGACACCAATTTTTTTTTTAAAATGGCAAAAATAGTGAAGAGAAAAATTTTGTCCAACAGTGAAAACCTGGCAAACAAGCGCTTTGGATAAGTACCATGATGAAAACCTAGCAAATAGGCATCATGTGTAGAATAAATCATCTATGTGGACCATTACACTTGGGGGAAAGTTGTCTCATCTCCCACTCCCTTTGCATGACATTTTCATCCATCCATCTTAGCCCTATCATGTCCATCCATTTTTCCACCTATTTTGATCTTGACAAAGACTGGGGCAAAAACACAGATCATGCTTTGGAGAACCTTTTGACGTGTCTATCTTTTGACCATACCCTATTTCATATCATGTCATTACCATCATAGCCTCATGTGGCATTTTCCTTGACAACTATATTATAATAGCCATCCATGTCTCCTATCTTTTACCAAGGCTTTCCATTGTCCTTTTATACCTATCACTCATCTTGATTTCCCTTGTCAATGGTCCTGCAATCCTCCATCATCCCATTTTAGTCCTCATCAAGTCATTGCAAATGCAACAATATGGCACCCTAGCACATTATCCAAAACATTCCTTGACTTTGTCCCTAGACCTGTTGCAGACTTGTATACTCTTGTCATAACATTGTCATCTTCACGTTGTTTCGAGATGTGTCCTTCCCACGTCAAACAACATTGTCATTTTCACATTGTTTCGGGATGTGTCCTTCCCACGTCAAACAATGTTGTCATCATCATCATCACTTGTCCATCGATATTCAGCTTGGCTAGTAGCAAAATCATGGTTGTCCTTGGATTCATGTGTGTCGGCATCATTCACATACATTTGTCGCATTTTTTTTCGTAAAACTAAAGTCATAAAAAATAGAAAAAGTTTTGAAAAAGACCTAAAAATTGAAAAATGTCTTGAGAAAACACAAAAACATTCAAAAAAGTGTCAAAATACCAAAAACATAGTCGATGTCAGTCACATCAGTCAATTTTGTCATAGTCCGAACTACATTGTCTCTGCGCTTTTGCTACGTAGGCAAGATTCATCTTTGAATCCCCGAGACATTAGGTCAATCCCTTTAGGTTTGTCCAAATAAAATCATGAGTCAAACATGGTCGTGTCAGTCAAATAAGTCAGACAAAGTCACCCTTAGCACAAGGTAGTCATTCAAAACGTCAACGTCAAAATTGGTCAAAATCAGACAACATAAGCAAATCAATTATACAGTCAACATCAGTCAGCTTGCCAAGACATTGGTCAAAATATCAATCTCGTCACTTTTTGATCCTCTTCAAGATGTGTCCTTCTTGGATTTGGATCTTGTCAAAGTGTCATTTGCCTTTTCAGGATGTGTCCTTCCTGACCTTAGGCATCGTCAAACCGTCAAACCACTGAAACTATCAAGCTTTCAAACAATTAATCTTTAGCAAACAAACATTGACAATACAAGTAAATGGTTGTTCATTTTTGGCTATTTTGTCTTATCTTTTTATTTGACTTGTCTTTTGGTCATATTACTAGCTACCTCAAGGATGTCCCATGAAGGATTTAGAGGTGCGACGACGTCTCATGACCTATTTTATTTTTCTTTGGCTGCTATTTGTGGATTGTCTTGACAAAAAGATTGGGGCAAATGGGCCTCTAGTATGAGTTAGGACATTCCTTGTCTACGATTGTCTATCTTACAATTGGATGACCTTGCACACCTTGGTCTATGTCATACCCTGGTGTTTGTTGTCCATTTGTGTCATTTTACTGCTCAATGATGATTCGAGCAACATTTATTAGTACCTTGGCAAATATTGAAGGATTCTAACATGCCTTTCATTTTCCGCACTAACTTGCATTTCCTTCTATCCTAACATCCATCTTTGTTCTCCCTAATATTTCTTCTAGTCCGCATCATTATCATCCTTATCTTTTGTCTTTCATCTTCTAGTCCTTTCATCAATTTCAAGAGCACACTTGTGTCCTCTGAACCCAACTATCCTCTCGAGGGGGCATACCGCTACCTCCTCATCATTCTTCCTCAACCTATTTTGCACTGGGGCATATTCTAGACTTGTTTTTCTTTGCCATAATGTGACAAGCTGCAATATGACAAAGAGGGGCAAATGTAGACACATAAAAATGACCAAGGCTTGCAAGCAATATTTTATCACCTTTTACCCTAGCATAATTATGACATTTTAATTATGTTTCTAACCCACATTCAACTATTAATTAAATAATTCACAATTATTTAATTAATTCATAATCTTTCATTGTTCATGATTATTAAATAAATAAATCTTATTTATTTATTTTAATTGTCAAAGTCTTCTAATAATTAAATAAAGTCAATCAATTTATTTAATTAATCTATATCATTAATGTCCTCCTGATTATTAAATTAATATATTTTAATATATTGATTTAATATGTCACTAATTCTTAAATCCTCTCTTAATTAAATAGATTCATTAATTTATTTAATTAATTAACTGCCTCTTCTAAATTAAATAATTATTCTTAATTATTTAATTTCCTTATGTGACATTTCCTTATTTTTAAATAAAACAATTTATTTAAAAATGACTTCACATAGTTAACTGATTCTTCATTTAGTAATTAATTTCAAAAATCAATTACTCATTATCTCACAAATCCATATTTTGAATTAATTTAATTCAAAATGGAAAGAATCTTCTACAAATCAAGTAATTGCTAAAATTACTGATTTTCTAAAATCTCATCCTCTTGTCTTTTGATTTTTACTAATTTCATCTCAACTCTCACATTCAGTCTTGATTTAATTCATTTAATTAAATCTTATTCACACATATGGGTATTTTTCCCTAACCCTAAATGAGAGTTGCCTTATTGAATATTGACCTTTGATTCTAGGGCATTCTTCAAATTTCTCATCTTGTCCGTCCGTTCAAGATTGCATTTTCTATAAAATGACAATCTTGATCTCATTTTTGGGTTTGATGAATCATTATTATTTCTTAGAATTTTTATAAAATCACTATCATCTTTCATTATCACACATAGGCTTAATATTACTATTTGCATATTAGTTTATTTAAAAATCCTTCAAAGGCATTTGCTAAGGCTAGGCATTTTAGATTTTTCTCACACAAAGGCTGAGGGCATCCATTTATTATAACAGCAAGCTTGAGGAGGTACAATGGAAGTAGTCATGGAGGAGAGAAATGGGTGAGACTGTTCTAGTCTCATTCCTTTTCTGATGATTTCTCCATTGCATTCCATTGAATGATTATTATTATTGCATGCATGTTCTAACCAAGATCTATTTTGCAGAAAATATATTTAGATCATTACAACTTGAAATGAGAGGTGTCCCATAAGTGGTGATCTGATATTCTTGACTTGTCCTCTTTTGGAGACATTAGGTATGATGTTCCATAAGAATAAGACCTTAGATGAACAAAGCAAAGTCCCTTTTAATAAACTTAGATACATGACATTCAAAAGCATACAAAAGCATTATATTATGGTGCCATATCAAAGTTGGTAGGAGGATAAAATCGGTATGGTATGTGAGGCTAATATGATTCTCTCATTTGCCACCTCATTGGGACAACTCACCTAGTGGAAACGCTAAGGTTCCAGTACCCCAAAGTGAGTATGCATAATTGGGATAACTCACCTAATGGATAGACTAAGGTTCCACTACCCCAAAGTGAGCAACACATGTTACAAACAAACAACCTTGCTCCACATCACGTTGGAATGGTTGTGCTTGATCCTTTGTTTTTTTTTTATTGGCCTTTGGTAGGGTATGACTATGTATCTTTTTTATCGCTGAATACTTAGGTCTCTTGAATGTTTACTTTAGTGTGAGTTTTTCGTAGGGGTAAACTCTCACTAAAGCGGGGAAAAAAAGTAGTAATGGAAAAAGTATCTATTTTATTACTTAATTTGGGAATAATTGATGTTGAATTAACCTAATAATGCCTTGATTCAATGTTTTAATGTGTTGTACACATTCACATTAATCTAGGGACCTTTTAAATAAAATGTACTTAAATTTTACCTTATTGAAGGTGTTGTAAAGTTTCATAATACACTTTCACACTTATCTAAGGCTTCATTAATGAATTATGGTTAATTGAGTTTAATTAGAAACTTTAATTCAAATTGAAGCCTTATTAATGACACCTTTTGAAGGATCTATCCAAACACTCAATAATAAAATTGTATAACATTTAATTGGGAAAAATCAAGGTCCTAGAAAATGGTTCTAGGACCCATTCACCTTTAGTGGCGAATGGGTCCTCTCCACATTGGACCCCCCTTTCTATAAATTTTTCTGGTGGGTTTTTTATGTTCTTTAAATGTCAACTATTTCTGGATTGAAATTGTGTCATGTTTTTGTATCAACGTTTCGGATCATACTCCATGATCCATCATCAAGAACATAAGAAAGAACTAAAGAGCATACTCTCTCTTTAGTGCTTGCTTATATAACTGGTGATGGATCATGGAGTATGATCTGAAACATTGATACAAAAACTTGAGATAGTTTCAATCTAGAAATAGTTGAAACTTAAATATCATGGACTCTAGAAACTTGATTCTCTTAATTTTTATGTTCTATCTGTAGACATGGAAAATATGCAATTCGATCCAACACACTTGATCCTGATTACTAACGTCATTTCTACCTGAATCATCCTCTTAGCTTATCATTACTTGTCATCTCTTAATTAGATAAATCATTATTTATTTAATTAGGTCTTTCTCCTCTATTGATTAAATTAATCAATCAATATAATTAACCCTAAATCACTCTTTAATTAAATAATTCATCTTAAAATGATTAAATCCCTAAAGTCTTCTCATTAAATTGAAAAAATTAAACCTTATTTAATTTAATCTAACATCATCCCCCTTTAGTTAAATAAATAAAAATCTTTATTTAATTAAAGTCCAAATCATTTTCCTCTCAATCTTGATTTAAATAAATCCTAAAATCAAAATCAAAATTGTCAAATCACCTAATCTCTCATTAAATTGATCAAATCTTGATTAATTTAATCTCAATCACTAGAATCCTCTAGAGATTGCAACTTGCACAATAAATCAATTACTTTGATTTATTAAATTGTCTATTTTCTCTCAGCATAGAATAAGGGAGGAATATTCTTTCAAATTTGAATTCAAATCCAAGTGGATTTGTCCTTCCAACAAAGCATTCACTCCTCTGACATGTCCTTGTGCATTGAGCCAAGTGGCATTTATTTCATTATTTTTTCACTCGCATGTCATTTCCTTAATTTCAAATTCCACCTAATATCATTTATTGGCACTTTGATCAAAATGTGCACAACCTTCAACCATTCACATCTTGACAAGTGGCACTTGGCCATTGGATGTTGAATGATCCCACATTGCTCAATTCACTCTTTCTTCCAAATTGGAAATCTATAAATAAGAGACTCTTCCTCTCATTCTAACATCCACAATTTGAATAAACTTACTATACTCAACTTCATCCTCATCCACAATCTAGAGAAAAGTTACTCTCTTCACATTGAGAGCTAATTTTATCCATTTCACATCAAGTGTTCATCACTTTCATAATTTCATAGCTAGGTTATGCCAAAATCTCATCAAGGAGATTCAATCATCCAAAAATTATCACAAATCTTACAAAGGAGTTGGGAAAGGGCCAATTTCAACACACCAATTGGCACCAACTCCCCCACAGGATCAAGAGTTTGTATTTCTTAATTAGGATTGCTTTAGCTTTTCATTTTTTGTTCTTGTTTTTCCTATTTTGAGCATTGTAAATGGATTTCATGGGAAATCCTTGTTTTATCTTGCATATGAACCTAACTATGTGTTTGTTTGTTGTGTTTGTGTAGGAATAGGATAGGGGTTCACATTTTGGCTCTAGAAGGAGGGCTGATTTGGAGAAATTCATCACATTTTTCCAAAATTCCATGGTTTTTTTTTACATTTTTGTGCTTACAAGAAATTGCACCACTTACAGTCACGCAGTGCCATATTGCACCATTTTCAGATAGACAACACTATATTTCACCACTCTGACCTCAAATTCCACCGCACTTTCTTTCCTGCCTAGAAATTTCAAATTTACAAACTGTTCCACATATCTCCTAACTCCAAACTGTGTCGCATTTGTGCTCTTTGTCTATTGCAGAGCGCCACACTCAGTCAAGATGTGGCGCTATATTGCGCTGCTGGATTTCTAAACTACACCACATTTTCTGATTGTGTCGCTGGGTCATAGTGAGAAATTCAAATTTAATTCTTTTTGACGTGTGCCTTTTTGTTTTTAGCTTTTTGAACTTCTAACCTATTTGTTGTCTCTGTATCTTCTTGTCTTAATAATTTTGTAGGTTAGGGCAAGGAAGAAAACAAAATGGAAGGCTACATTATAAAATTATTCTCATCTTGTACTAAGTGTTTTTGAACACTATAGTTTTTTTAACACTTTTAGAAGATTTTCAATCTCCTTTTAAGAAATTTGTTATCTTTCACACTTTAGGAAACAATAAATTTTCTTTTGGGCTCTAAAAAGAACAATACAAATTTTCATTTAAATTTTGTAAACAAAAGGCTTAAAAAGAACCTTAGAAAAAATTTACTAGATTTAGTTTGAGGTTTAACAATTGAACAAAACAAATTCCACATTTGATTTGGTGCTTTAAAAATAATTCATGTTTGCTTTGTGGGCTTAAAATGAACAAGTGTTTTTTTTTTTTGTAATTATTTACTCAAAGTAATGTCATCAAAAGAACGTATATGCTTCTCTCATGCCTCATGATGATCTTGAGAATCAAAATCTCTTTTGGTAATCTTAAGTTGAGCAAAGTAATTGCCTCCACACTTCATTTTTTGGGATTAAAATTGAACCAATCATGCGAGTGTGAGTGTGGTATATTGTGAGTGTTCTCCCTTTGTTTTTCAATGAATTTCGATTGAACTAAGGGATATGCTTGCTTTCTTTTGTTTATCTTAGCAAGACTGTCTTGTGGGAAAAAGTAATCACCCAAGGGAACAACCCAACTGGGTACACGCTAAATCCAAGTGATTTCCACCCGGGATATAAGTGTGGATATTGGAACAAATCCCAATATCATGAGGATTATTCCAATGAGAAGGGTAGTATTGGTCTCTCACCACATGGGTGGTCCCCCATGAACGAAATGCCTGCATTAAAACCTCTTGTTTAGCAAAGGCCAAAATCCTATCTATTTTTTGGTGCAAAAGGTCATGTCCTTTAAAGCCGCCCCACATATACATGAAGTTCTGTTGTAGAGATGAAAAGTATGCCATGGGAGATTCATGGTTACTAATTCTTGATTGACCTGAGAAGCGAGTGCACTATAAGGGGAAGCTAGTGTGGTCAAGCATCTAATCATCCACACTGAATATACGCAACTAGATTTATCTAAGTGAGAACCCAACAAATATTGTCTTTTCAGCCAAAGGATGTGCATATCATTGAAATAAAAATACTTTTCTTGGATCCAAAATATTGGGAAACAAACATTCACAAAGGCTTCAAAATTTTAAACCCTTTGGAGGAAACAAATACCTTTGATGAATCCATGTGCTCTTTCTTACCCTATGGATTCCATCCTTAGAGGTTTCTAAGTGCTTGGGTTTAATCATCAATTGTTTTCACTAAATTCAACCTAGGAAACTATGCTCTTGAAACCTTTATTTTTACATAATGGACCTTGTGGAATGAAAAGGAATTGAGACATTAGACATTCAGTTTGAAAAGCATAATCAAGAAGGTGTTTGTGGTAAAAAGAACAGAACCTAAGCAAGATAATAGACAAATGAACCACACATGTGCTTGGTTCCTTTTGAGTTTTTTTTTTCTTCATGCGAACATTGGTCTTTTGGTTTGAACCACTTTTAGGGAAAAGCATGATCTTCAATACTGAGGGTTTGTAGAAAAGAGTCTTGTCTAGGTCAAGTCTAGGATCAAAATTATCACTCTCATCCATCTCTCCACCATCAAAATCAAATCTCATTTCACCAAAAACTTTTGGGACATTGGAAAACATCACTTTGATTGGCTTAACACACTTAGTCAATTCATTCTCTTGTATGAGTTTTCTCTAGGATAACACAACTTCCTAGCATTTGCAAGTTCATTGTCATCTTGTTTGGCTTAACACACCTAGTCAAACTATCGAAATCAAATCAATTCAAGCCCTAAAGAGTTTACCATCCCCCCCCAAAAATTTCTTCAAGATTTTCACTTATCCGCATCCTCCCTCCTCCATTTATTTCATCATCACTCTTTGATCCTTAGACTCTCCTAGTTCTTCTCCTTTTGGGCCTAAAGATCAAGATTAAATGATCTCTATTTTATGGTTCAAACAAGATCACAACACAAGAGGAACATGGAAACCACCAAGGAAACATCAACTTCAAATGACCTAAGCCAAGTGACCTCCGAAGTAAAACTTGCATGATCAAGCAATCCTCCAAACAAGTCCTCTCTACCGTCATAAAACCCTCATGAGGAGGGTATAATGGAGGACATCATTGATGATGACTTTGGAATGACACAAGAGGAAATAACTGAAATGGTTCAAAATCCTGAGAATCATAGAATCGTCAATGCCATGTTGAAACTTAATCCCTCTCTATATATACGTGCATTAACGAAAGAAGCAACCAAACTCCCTTCTGACATCGATGTAAGTACCAATATGGAAAGGCCTCTTGCAACCACACCCCCAATGTCACTTCCAAACATCACTTAGGAGATTCCCAAATCATATCAACAATCGCATCAACCCCACCAGTTGTTAACAAGGGAAGCACTATGTTTCGAGAATTACAAAAGCATAGCCTTGTAAACAACAGAGAGGTAAATATCAACACCACACTAGATAACTCTGTCTCGGTAAATTCATTACACCCAAATTTTCCACTAAATCTCCATAATCATATGGACTCATCCTCATTTCATGCAACACCAACCTATCTGTTGAACATAAAAACTTCTCTCCCCATGATTTCACAAGGAGAAGGTGGTTTATTCGGAATAGGGGGAGTCTTTGACCCCTATTGGTCATCACTTTTTCAAGGGAACATACCATCATTCCCTTCATTACCAATCACATCCATATCACCTCTTGGGTTGGCTCTTCCCCCCCTACCCGATGCCAATTTCTCAAACCAAAGCAATCAAAACATCATATCAAGTCCCCTTCTTCTGCTACTAGTATCAAAACAACAAATGGAAACCATTCAAGCCACCGCAATGATCAATACATCCATTGATCACCAAATCTCTCAAATCCTAGTTTCCCAAGGACCAAGCATCTCAATCACACCACCCACAACCCAAACCCCAATCACCAACACAACCCTTTCGCTCACCACAATGGTCAGTACCATCCCCAATCCACCACCAATTCCACCAAAAGCCAATATGATGAATTCATTCATCACCATGATTCACGCTGTCCAAAAAGCCACCCACCAAAGGATACTTCAACAAAACCAACAAGCTGCACAATAGGCTACTCAGCAAGCGCAAGCACAACTAACCACCCAACAAGTTGCACAAGGCCAACAAGCCGCACAAGCAACCCAACAAGCACAAGCTCAAGCTCAAGCCCAACACCAAGCTCAATAGGCACAAGCATAGTACCATGCACAACTGTAAGCAATCCATCAACAAGCATACCAACAAGTCCTACAAGATTTTCAAGCACAACAAAAAGCTTTGTTGGTGCAACAACTAGAACAACAACAAGCTTTGTTGGCGAAACAACAGCTAGAACAACAACAAGATTTATGGGAACAACAACAATAGGACCAACAACAAGCTTTGTTGGAACCACAAAAGCAAGGTCAACAACAAGCATTGTTGGCACAAATGCAAGCATATCAGCGGGCCTTAAATGTATAGTAGTGCTTGCGGAAAACCCCCACCAATACCCCTCTCATCAATCAAACACCGCAAACAACTCAAAACACATTCATCCCACCTCTTGATCCGTAAAATGATGTTGCAACACAAATCAAACTGCTCTCGCAACAAGTGTTAGACCTCCAATCAGGAAAAATGACTAGAACACTGAGCAATTTGTGCCCCTATCCTTTTGATAGAAGTCTTACAATGGTACCTTCCCAAATGGATTTGAGATCCCCAAATTCGATAAGTATAATGGGACAGGAAACCCTGAAAATCATGTCAAGGAGTTTCAAGTGCATTGCCTGGAGGTTGCATATGATGACACATATCTAATGCAACTTTTCCCTCGTATTCTGACTGGTCCTTCCATGGAATGGTTCTCTCACCTACCCACAAGAATCAAAACATTCTAGGAAATTATGGAAGCATTCCTTAAAAAATATGCATTCAACATGGGTACAGATGTTAGTTTGGAGGAACTATCAATGCTCAAACAAATAAAAGGAGAACTATTTGCATCCTTCTTACAAATATGGTGATCCAAGGCCAATCAGAGCAAGTAAACCATGACAGAAGAACAACAATTTTGCACAATCATAGCCAATCTGGATGAAAACTTGGCATTATATCTAAAAATGAAATGCATTACAACATATGATCAATTGATCCCAAAGGCACTCAATATCGAAAGAGCCCTTACTATGTGAGGGGGCGCATCGACATTTCCTGCACAACAAGATAAACACCCATCCACCAGTTATAATGATAAACCTCGAACATGGTCGAGGAACAAAAATGTAACAAACAACGGAGTGGTCAATGCTAAGGTGGTCATCAGTTCTCCCAAGTAGAACATCCAAACCCATCATCAACCATAAAATCACAATTGCAATAATGTGCAAAATAATATAGTGGCACAACAATAACCACTTCCGAACAACCAAATCAATAACCTGAACAATCAAGGAGGAACACCTCTCCAAAAAAAGTATCCTCCCAAGCAGAAGTTCACGATCCTTGGGGAATCAATTGAATCCATAATGAAGAAAAGGAGAACCTTATCAAAATATCCAACTCTAAGCAATATGCGGAACCCATGACAAAACTGCCATGGTATAATGAAAATATCCTTTGTGATTTTCACAAAATAAAAGGGCACACAAGGGCGAATTGCATGAGGTTAAAAAACATCATCCAAGACCTTATTGAGGACAAAATCATAAATATCGAACAACCTGCTGGAAATAAGGACCTCAAAATATACATGAATCTGATGCCTAATCATAATTAGGGAAATAATCAAGGAAATAACCAAGGAAACAATAAAGGGAAACAAAAGTATGCTAGTGCAAACCTTGTATACAAAGACATCGTCACATGCATAGATGAAATGGTCACTATCATTAGTGTTAGAGGAGCCAATGCTGATTGTGGAGTTACCACACACGGTGGAAAGGTTACTATTGTAGGGGAATCACAATAGTCTAAGACCCCCATTTCAAATCTAAAAGTTGTTCCCTATGATTATAACATCATTGACCAGCTAAAAATAACCCCCGCTCAAATCTCCATCATGGAGTTATTGAAAATTTATGCCACCCATAGGAAAATCCTTGATGAAGCATTAGCTGCATCCACTGTCTCTGCCACCCTTGATATAGAACAATTCTAGGCTATGGATGGTAACATAATTACCCCAAATCTCCTCACCTTCTATGATCAATACTTTCCCACCCAACCATCTCACAATCATGCACTTCACCTTCAAGTGTCGGTTTGCAAGAAAAAATTCAAAAGGGTCCTGGTGTATGCAAGTGTGAGCCTCAATATTTTCTCGCCTAAACTCATAAAGAACTTGGGAATCTCAAAAGACTCCATCAACAGAAATAAAGGCATTTCCATTAGAGCATATGATGATTAGGAAAGAGTGTCTCAAGGCACTATCAGGATCCCAATCCAAGTAGGGCTAGCTACCATCGAAATTTTCCCTACAATATTATCCTAGGATGCCCATGGATCCATGGAATGAAGGAAGTCACCTCAACATTTCAGCAATGTGTAAAATTTTCATATCAAAATGAGGAGGTCACAATACGTGGTGATCTAGATCCATTTGCCTATTGACAAAAACTTGGAAGCCAAGTTTTACAAAATTCCCCAAGTACCAAAGAATGATGAAGGCCCATTCACTCCATATATAGATCCATCTAACCTTTCCTCCACTTGTGCGAAAAATACACCCTCCATCGCTGATATATCTGACATCAAGCTCATGATCCAAGACAATGGGTGTGGAGATTATAGAATGAAGATAAATTATTTTGTTGTAGGAGAGTTACCACAACCTCTTAGGTCACATGGGCAACCCCAACCAGTTGAAACACCTATCCACACCTTCAAGGAAGACCCTTCTAGATTATGTCGGTGGGGAGATCTAAGTTAGGAATATGTGGATGAAAGAGACATCTCAAGTACGTTATACCAAGATGAAAGGCCCACACCCACCCTACCCATAGATGAAGCTAGCAGAGGATTGCAAATAATGCTTGGTATGGGCTACAAAAAATATGAAAGCCTTGGAAGGAATAGTGATGGATGACTGGAGCCCATCATTGTAGAAATATGAATGATAAACCTTGGCGTTGGATGTACCCCTCTGAGTATAATTGTACGTGGAAGAGGTACAACTAGTAGAGCAGTCAGGTCTCTTCCTCAGTTATTAACAACCACTCTTCAACTACCTGTATCAATAGGTCTGCCCCTAGATAATTTCACCTTCGACATAACTAATGTCTGTAGTAGTAGTGATGATGAGGATACCATAATAGGCCTACCCATGCTTTTTGAAGATTCCTCCTTATTGATGATTAGTGCCTCACCCATCGAGTCAGACTGCCAAACTCACAGAATAAAACTAGTTTACCCCCAACTCATGAACTACGACCAACGAGGACCACCAGTTCTAGGCACATTCAAAAACAATGAGGCTTATTACATGCAGACGATTGAGTCCTTCAGTCACAAAAGTAAAAGAATGAGAATAATCTTAGGGTCATTGAGTGAAAACCACACTGTGACACTCTCTAACCATAGAATAGTAAAAATAAAGGATGCATCCAATGGTGAAAACCTCTCTGAGGCACTCGAGGATGAAGGATTCAATCTCCCCCCTACTGCACTTCATCAAGAGAAATCAGCAGTCTTAGCAGAACAATGCAATCATGTCAATCTGGGAATAGAGGCAATGCCACACATCACCTTCTATGTTGAATCACTTCTGACAGAAGAACAAGAACTGTTGGCTTATTTTCTAAGAGAAAGAAAGGTGAACTTTGCATGGACCTATGCCGACATGCTAGGTCTCGATCTGGAACTCGTGGTTCATCACTTAGTTGTCCTACCCAAGGGAAAAGCAAGTAAGACAAAAGTTGAGAAAGATGCACCCTCAGATAGCCTTGCTAGTCAAGGTGGAATTACATAAACTCTTGGATGTCGGCTGTACACACCCAAAAATGGTCACGCTTAATCAAGCCTGTCAATTAATTAAATATGATTTATTTAATTAATATTCTAAATTCATCTATATATAAATAAATTTAATTATTTATATCGATCACTTTCTATATTCTTCTAATTTAATTCAATAAATAATTTTATTTAATTATTATCATCTTCCTCTTAATTAATTAAATAGATTTCATAATTTATTTATATTAATTATCATAAGTTTAAATTTTAAATTTAAATGATATTTCTCCATTTCAGATTTAATTAAATATTTCTAATATTTAATTGAACACTTTATAATTCTTCATTTCTTTTCATATAATTAAATATTCTAAAATATTTAATTAGAAGCTTTCTTCTCTCCACTTAATTAAATATTCTAAAAATATTTAATTAAAAGCTTTATTTTCTCCACATAATTAAATATTCGAAAATATTTAATTAGAAACTTTCTTCTTTTCATATTTAATTAAGTGTTTAATATATTTAATTAAAGCGCTTTTATCATCTCTCACACATAATTAAATATTGTTTATTTAAATTATGGAAGCTTCTAATTCTTTGTCACATGTAATTAAATAAATTTATTTATTTAATTATGGATTTTTCCTCAACTATCAACTAACTTCTCATAAATGAAGTGCACAAATGGCAACTTTCCTTCATTTTTGAATGGAAAAGGCTGTATAGGAGGAAACATCTGTCATCTTTCTCTCAACCTTCCATATTTTTCTCAACTTCTCAATCTCTCACCGTTCATCTTGGTAGGTTTGAAACTCAACCATTGATCTTGGCCAACTAGATTTTTGTCTTCAAAAATCTATAAATACAGCCCTCTTGTGAGTTGAAAAGGATCCTAGATTTTGTGAATTTAGCATAATCATTATAGCTGCATTCGAATCAACATTTTAGCATAAGCATCTCAAGTTCATAGCATTTTCAATTTTTTTAACTTCATAGCGTAAAATCATTTAGCAAATAATCATGCATGCTGCATAAAAAATCTCGTTCTCCTAAGTTGTCATTTCAACAAGTTGCTGATTACACCAACTAAGAGCTAGTAACTTGTATCGAATCCTTGGAGATAGAGGACAAGGCGTAGCATTTGAAGGAGCTGCTATTAATTAGAGTTTCCATTTGTCTTTTCTAATTAGTTTCCATTAATCTAATGTTTCATTGGTGTGTTAGTTTATCTTTCTAGTTAATCCACTTATTCTCACACACATTTTTGGCACCTACCATGGGGCCTTGCCCCATTTTTAATCTTTTTATTGTAGGTTTTTTGATAGGCGACAGACCGAAGCTTCGGTTTAGCACATACGAGCCACGTATTAGCACATACGAGCTCTGTTTTGGCACATATGACAACTGTTTTAGCGCATACACCAATTCCTTTAGCACATTTAATGACTATTTTAGTGCATTATTGTTTGTTCCTTTAGTGCATATATTGAATTTTTAGTGCATTTACCAGTTCTTTTAGCACATATAGGGGTTGTAAGAAAAAATCTTGATTCCGACACCATCCATGGACAAAGATTTTTCAATTCAGTTTTAAAGTAAAATGAAGCAATCCTAGGATAGCCACATAAATCTGGAATTAACCAATCCTAGGATAGTCACCAAACATCATTTTTTCTTGGTTAAAATGAATCCAATGTTTGTTGTGAAGCAAAATCTTCACTTAGCATAGAAAAATTATTATTTGGATTTAAAATTAAACCATTTGTTTGTTGTGCTTGTTGGGTAATAGGTTTATGCTCTCCCCTTTACTGGGTGACCAAAACACCAGACTTACCTTTTTCATTTTATGCAATTCCTGCTTTATTAAATCCTTTAGAAGGCCTGGCATAGTGGGAAAAAGTACTCACCCTATGGGAACGACCTAAGTGGGAACAACCAAAGCCAGGTTTTCCAACCCACTCTAATCAAAATTAAATTTTGGGGAAACCCATATTCAACAGAAGTGTGCAAGATAACCATCCACAAAATATTTGTTCTAGAGATTGGGAGGTCTACTGAGGGATTTTATCTATTGTCACGCCAAACGAAAACCTTTACTACGAACCATAGTGTAGAAATCCAACCGTGTTAGTATCCAAACATCATTTCAATCATAGTGCAAGGGGAGGGAATAATTTTCCCCCAAGACACTCACCATATTGTTTCTAAGGATTGTTTGCTCAAGGGATCGAGAAATCTAACCTTGAGTACACACCTAGAAAAGACAAAAACATGGGTGCCCTCTAGGGGGTGACACGGTTGTGTGACTCAAAGCAATTTTAAGATGTGGTTTGTGGTTCCTATGATGACCTATTTGACAACTAAGAGTGAGTCTGTTTGAAGTGCTTATCTTGTTCAATACCCGTGAAAATCTCAAGAACATACACTCTTTGTTTAGATTTTAGGATTTACAAAACAACTGGGTGCTACTATATGCCCTATTTTTCACATTTAAATCAGATAAAGATCATCTGAAAACATCAAACTGTCAAAACATGTCTATCTCAAAAAAGTAATTGGATAGTTTAGCACATCCTTGGTCTATTTTAGTGCATCTATGCTCTGTTTTTGCTCATTTATGCTCCGTTTTAGAACATATGTGCTCTGTTTCAACACATTCATGCTCTGTTTTAGTGCATCCGTACTCTGTTTCAATGCATTCATGCTTTGTTTTAGCGCATACTTGCAACATTCTAGCGCATAGGTAAGATCTTTTAGCACATCTACTAAAAATTTTAGCGCATCTATATTCGAAACCTGGGTAATTTTTCTGCCATCCAAAAATTTGTCATCTCAGTCTAGTCTTTTTGTTTTTTTTTTTCTATGCTCAGGGTTTGGAAGTCTGCAAATTTTACCAAGAAGTCCCTAGAGAAGAAGATTAAGAAGCCAAAGAAATCTCTTAGTTATAAGAAGTTATTGAAAAAGAGGAAATTTTTATACCAAAGTTGAAAGGTTTTTCTTGAACACAAAACCTTTATTCATCGATATCACGACTTTGTTAGAGGTTTCACTAACGATTATGTTGTACAACCATTATACTCATGAGATTTCTTTCAAAGAAGATCCCTTTCTCAAAGACATAATCATATTCAGTGTATTCACTCCTCTTACATTCCCCAACCTACAATTGTGTACGCTACTTGTCCCAATCAAATTCTTCAATAGAGAGCTTAGGGGACATTAGGCATTTATCAAAATCCTTATTTTTACATAGCTACAATCAAACCTCAGAAAGTGAAAAATCATCTTTATTTTTGATCTTTGGTTTAATTCCCACAAATAGGATCATCATCCTTTCAATCAGGGAATCACAAGCTAAAGATTAGAAATCTCACAAGTCATAGAATCTTCATTCTATTCCATCTTTCATACCCATCAAAATTGCACTATTTCATTCTTTTGATCAAAGTTAGTAGAAATTTGGAAAAAGCTTATACCTGTTGTCACAAGATCTCGAAAGCACATAGAAGGAGACAAAATGGAAAGTACATTAAGCAAAATAGGTGATAATAGAGATAGGGAAGAAATTCCCTTTCATAAATTGAATACTGAGGAGATAACGTAAGAAAAACTCCAAGAGGTAGAATAGGATCCCCAATTCCATACTCTCACGGAAAGAGTTTTAGAATGAAACAAGGAAAGATATTTCCTTTCACTAGCTAATCAAGGGGCTAAGTTACCTGCTGATTTCAACATGGAAGGGCTTAGAGAAAATCCTGAAGCTCCTCTTAATAATTTTAGTGCTCTTACTCAACAGATAAAAGCATTACAAGGGAAAATAAAGGAAATCCAAAGGGGTACAACAAAGAAGTATGTTTTGGATGATATTTGTCCATATCCATTTGATAGGAGTCTTCAAATGATTCTTTTTCCAAAACATTGTGAAATCCCTAAGTTTGATAGGTATAATGGGAAAACGGACCCCATTGAACATGTGAGGGATTTCCAAAATATGAGCTTAGAATTCGCTCATGAAGATACCTACTTAATGCGATTGTTTCCACAAATTCTGGGTGGACAATCCATGGAGTGGTTTTCCAAGATCACTCCCCCCATCAGAACATTTGAGGAGTTAATAAATAAATTCATATCGCAATACTCCTACAATATCCAACACCAAATAACCATGCTTGATTTGTGTCAAGTGAAACAAAAGGTAGGGGAATCCTTCACCACATTTTTACAAATATGGAGAAGGGTGTTTGCTAGATACTCCCATCCTGTTCCTAAAATAGAAAAGATCGAGATCTTTATTGACAGTATGAATCAAGAGATGAGTTATAGGCTAAACCTTCATTGTCCTCAATCATTTGAAAAATTCATTGAAAATGCGATTACTATTGAAGGTGCCTTGGTCAAGCATGGAGTTCTGAAACTCGATAAAGAAGGTCCAAATTTGTACAACAACAACAATAATAGTAACAACAATGACAAGTCAAAATTTTGGACTCAAAATAAAAATGTTGTGAATGATGGGGTAGTAGATGCTAACAACGTGAATATAAAGCCTACCATTCTCAATATATCAGGGGTTCAATATAGAAATAATGCTGGAAATTATAGTACCCAAGGCAATAATTCCAATCAAGGAAATGTGACCAATAATCATGGAAATAATCTTGGCAATAACAAAATTCGAATGTGCCTAGATCTCAATTCTTCTCAAATAGACGGAGTTTTACTCCCTTGGGCTAGTCTTTGGAGTCCATTCTTAAAGAACTATTGAATCAAAACTCTATTACATTTCCACCACAAAGAGATTATGAGCCTTGAGTTAAACCACCATCGTGGAATGACTCACACTTTTGCAAATATCATAGGTGTAAAGGTCATAAGACAAATAATTGCCAAGGGTTAAAGAATCTTGTTCAGGATTTGATTAATAACCGTACCATCATGGTTGAGGGACATAATGCCAATGATGACAATTAGGCATTCAAGGATCCTCTCCCCAATTATCAAAAAGGGGAATATTTGGGTGACAAAGGCAAGAATTTTAATCATGTCTACAACACCACTATCAATCATATTTATACAAACGATCAGCAAATCAATGCTATCAAAATCAAAGGTAAGAAAGAATACCTAGAGGTCAACTCTACGAAAAGGGGACAAGCAAAAATCATTGTAAAAGGAAGTTCATCTAAGGTAGAAATTCCTCCTCCAAGTCAATACAATTTGGTTGATCAACTACGAAAAACATCTGCCCAAATTTCTATCTTGGAGCTCTTAAAATTATCACCCGCACATAAGGACATTCTAGAAAGGGCACTTGCCGACACAACTGTGTCTCATGATCTAGATATCAATAAATTTCAAGCCATGGTGGGATACTTGTCCTCATCCAAATTTTTATCTTTCACTAAAAAGGGTGGCTCATCCATGACCCATCTGCATAATTCATCCCTTTACCTAGAGGTCATGGTTCATAAAGCCCGAATTAGATGTGTCCTAATAGATGGGGGAGTCGAATTAAACATTTGTACTTTTAAATTGGTCCTTTCTTTGGGATATTAAGAAGAATCTATAGATCCATGAAGGAAAATTACAATCAAGGCATACGATGATGAGCAAAGAGCTTCCAAAGGCCTCATCATGTTACCAATCAGAGTGGGACCTGTTGTGAAGAATACCTTTTTTTAGGTTCTAGATCGGGATCTATCCTATAACATACTCTTGGGTCATCCGTGGATCCATGAGATGCAAGTTGTTCCATCTACTTATCATCAATGCTTGAATTTTCCATATGGTGGACAAGAAGTAACAATATCAGCTGATCACATTAGCAATAAAACTCGTTCTAACCTAAGAGCAACTCAGGACACATTCGTCCCACATAATAGAGAGGCTTTGGTCATTTCTACCTCCAAATACAATGAAAAAGCATGAGAAATGATAAGTAATTTTGGCACCAAGCTAAAATTGAAAGATAATGGGGTGGGATAATATTCCTTATGTCTCTCTAATCTACCCATATCTCCAAGATCTCATGGTCAACCATCAACATCCATACAACAGGCTACAACAGCTTTAGCCTCAGCTTCAGTTCCCATCACCAAGTTTGATGGAATATTTATCAAAGAAAATGAAATGGAAGATAAAGCTATCCTTGATTGGCTCTATAAAGATAAAGAAGAATTAGTACAACATGTCAAGTTACCCACAAAGCAATATGGAAAAGGTTATGCAATGCAACAAATGGGTTATGAAGGAAATGGCCCTATCAAAAAGAGAAAGGGGGGTATTGTTGAACCTATCCAATTGAAAACAATGCACCCAAAGGATAAAACTGGATTAGGATATGGTGAAGATACAAAGAATATTGAATGAGGAGTTAGCTGAAATAATTCTAAGAATTCAAGACAATAATTTTGAGACTGACTCCAATGAATATGAATGGGACACCATCTTTGATGATAAATTCTGGAGAGATAAATAGGTGGATGTCATACAAAAATTCACACCCACATTCATACAAGGGGAAAGGTCAAGACCTCTGCTTGATTGTGTTCTACAAAGCGATCATGACTCGAGTGAGAACAATTTGATTCAAAGTGAGACAGATCATCAATGGGAGGATACCATCCTAGATCTTTCCCATAATGACATTAATGGCCAGTGACCTTACTTATCCTAATGATCCATTTCCTTTGGTTCATCCCAAACTCATTTATTGAGAACAAATTGCACCAATTGATATCCCAACTTTCCCAAATGATGAAACCATCATAAACTTCCTTTGTTCATCCCAATCAGAAACAAGTTCCACTAGGGAATCACAGGATCAAATTTTTCGATAGGAAAGTGCCAAGTTTCTCAGCTATGAAATTAATAACATAAAATAAAGATCTAATGGTGAAAACCTAACAAAGGCAGTATTAGATTAGGAAAAGAGAAAAATAAAAAGCGTATCTAACGGTGAAAACCTGTCAAAGGCACTGGAAGATGGAAAACTTGACACTCTCCCAAAACATTATCAGGAAAGGTCTTCTATTCTAATAGAACCAATAGCGGCTATCAACTTAACTTAGGTACTGTGGAGCAACCCAAAATCTTGCAATTGGCCACATCATTAATAGAAGAGGAAATCTCAGGGTTCACCGAATTTCTCAAGAACAATCAAATCAATTTTGTATGCTCCTATGCGGATATGGTTGGATTAGACCTAGATCTCATCATGCATCATCTATCTATCATGCCAAGGGAAAAACCTGCGAAGCAGAATCTTAGAAAAATGCATCCACATGTTGCATTATTGGTTAAGGAGGAGTTAAAGAAGCTTTTAGATGTTGGATTCATTCGGTCTATCGACTATGCGGAATGGATCTCTAATATTGTACCTGTATCAAAGCCAGATGGAAGAATCAGAATTTGTACAAACTTTAGGGATTTGAATAAGGCATGCCCTAAGGAAAATTTCCATCTACCAAATATAGATATTATTGTAGATCTGACTGCTGGCCATGCTATGTATTCACTAATGGATGGATTTTCAAGATACAACCAGATAAAGATTGCGCCTGAAGATCAGGATAAAACAGCATTCACATGTCCTTGGGGTACATATTGTTGGAATGTAATGTTGTTTGGACTCAAGAATGTAGGAGCTACCTATCAATGAGAAATGACTACCATTTTTCATGACATGATGCACACATTCATGGAGGATTATGTCGATGATATTTTAGCCAAATCACACACAAGAGAAGAACATTTAGATATCTTATCTAAAAAAATTAATAAGACGGAAAAATTCAAAGTGAGGCTTAATCCAAAGAAGTGTGTCTTTGGGGTGAAATATGAAAAGTTTCTAGGATAAATTGTGTCAACAAAGGGAATTGAAGTGGATCCAGAAAAGGTACACACAATTCTTGACATGCCACCACCAAGGAACATCAGCCAATTATGCTCATTACAGGGACAGTTGCAATCCATCAGGAGATTCATTGCACAACTGGTGGATAAAAGTCTACCATTTACTCATCTCTTACATAAGAATTTTCCATTTAAATGGGAAGACAGATGTGAAGTAGCATTTGATCAAATAAATCATTATCTAATGAGTCCACCAGTGTTGATTCCACCAGTGCAAGGTGAACCACTCATATTTTATATTTCTGCCACAACAGTGTCATTAGGAGCATTATTGGCACAAGAAGACAATTTAGGAAAGGAGCAAGCAATATATTACATCAATCAAACTTTGACAAGCCATGAACTAAATTATACCTTCATTGAAAAAGCTTTCTTAGTAGTACTGTTCACTTCTCAAAAGTTGCAACACTACATGCTAGCTCATACAATAAAGCTTGTGGGTAAGATTGATCCACTCAAGTATCTTCTAATTAAGGAAAATTTAACTAGCAGGTTGGCTAAATGGGTCATGATCCTAAGTGAGTTTGACATTCATTATGTGGATCAGAAAGCTATAAAGGGACAGGTAATCATAGATCAATTAGCAAAAGCACCAATACTAGCAGAACACCCAATACACATTGATTTTCCTAATGTTGATGTATTCATAGTAGCTATTAAGCAATCATGGGAACTCTATTTCGATGGTTCCTACACTGAACATGGCTCAGGGGCAAGGATTCTTTTTATTACACCTCAAGGACACACAATTCAAAAATCTTATCGGCCAATCTTTCCTTGCACAAACAACATAGTTGAATATGAGGCGCTATTAATCGGCATGCAAATTGTAGTAGACTGGAAAATCACAGAACTACAAGTTTTTGGTGATTCACAACTTGTAATAAACCAAATCAATGATGAATATCAAACTAAGGGTGACAAGCTAATACCTTACAAAAGGATGGTGGATGATTTCAAGAAATACTTTGTTGATATCAAGTTTACGCAAATTCCACGTATTGATAATAAAGCTGCGGACACCATGGCTACACTCACATCACTACTCCAGTTGTCAGAGAATCAAGCATGGTATGATTTCCTGGTGGAACAATTGTTTTCCCCTACCCATGACAATCCAAAAACTCAAATCATTTGCCACTTAACCAGTTTTGATTCTCCCTTGTATGGCCAAATTTATACTTACCTAAAGAGTACAATTTTACCTTTAGACTTGTCTAGAAATCAGAAAAGGAATTTCATACATCAATCCTCTCGTTACATCTTAATTGGTAACGTCTTATACCAGTGTGGTCTTGATGGTACCCTCTTTAGATGTCTCGAACGCGATGAATCGGAAAAGGCCTTACAAGAGTACATGGTGGCATTTGTGGGACACACTCAAGTGGACTAACCTTAGCAAAGAAACTTGTTAGACTGGGTTACTACTGGCCGACCATGGAGAAAGAATCTTTCATCTTTGTTAAGAAATGTGAAAAATGTCAAATTCATGGGAATCTCATTCATGCTCCGGCTTAGGAATTACAACCTTTCACCACAACATGGCCTTTCACTCAGTGGGGATTGGATCTGGTTGGCAAGATACATCCATCATATTCAAATGGACACAAGTTGATCATCACAACCATTGAGTATTTTACTAAGTGGATTGAAGTTGTTCCCCTAACAACTATTACTACCAAACAAATCTCCTCATTCATTTTTAACTATATCATCTATCAGTATGGCATTCCCAACTCCATTATTATAGATAATGGAAGACCTTTTAAAAATCAAGATGTTGATGAACTTTGTGAAATATTTTGCATCCAAAATAGGTTCTCTACACCTTATTATCCACAAGGAAATGGTCAAGTTGAAGCTTCAAACAAAACAATTCTGAAGATTTTGAAGGAAACAGTGAATGAGGTAGGTAGTGACTGGCATGTCCAATTAAATCCAACATTATGGACATATAGAACAAGTATTCGCACACTAACAAGTGCTACCCCATATGCTTTGGTTTATTGAGCATAAGCTATTTTTCCATTAGAATTCGAGATTCCCTTGCTTCGTGTGTCACTAAAAGGGTTGATCAATGATGAAGACTACAGAGTATCAAGGTTGCAAGAGCTGGAACTACTTGATGAATGACGCAAACTACAATTAGTCATTTAAAGGGATATCAACAAGTTATGTCCTATAGCTACAATCATAGAGTCAAACCATGAGCTTTCCAACTGGGTGACTTGGTTCTCAAAGAAAACCCTCATAATCAGCAGGATCGGGAAAAGAAAGGCAATTTCGAGCCTAATTGGTTGGGCCCGTTTGTTATCATTGCATCATATGGATCGGGGGCATATCAGTTGTCAACATCAGAAGGGGACCTATTGGAAGACCCGACCAACAACATTCACCTGAAGAATTTTTATGCCTAAAAATATCAAAAACATTATAAGAAGTCCTAAAAAATATAAAAAACAATATAAAAAATGCAAAAAAAATAAAAAATGCAAAAAATGCAAAAAAGAGAAAAAATAAAAAGAGAAAAAAATATCAAAAACAGAAAAAAATTGTTGCCTTGATGAAAACCTGGCAAACAGGCATCTTGGTAACAACAAAAAAAATCATAAAATCAGGAAAAAGTGCAATAAAAACAAATGGTGAAAACCTAGTAAACAAGCATTATTTGTGATTTGTTTGGCTCTCTCGTGTATTCAGATACATTCTGCATATCAATCTTTCATCGGCATCACATACATGTCTGACCATCACATCTGCAACATGTGTCCCAACATCTCCTTGAAACAACAAGGATCTCATCATGGCTTGATGATTAGGGTTATCCTTAGCAATAGTTGTGTCTAACAGGAGTCAAAGTGCAAGGTCATTAGGGGGGGCAATTCTCTTCTTGGAGCTTTCTGGCAGACAAACAACAAGAAAAAATAGGTGTCAAACTTTTGGAATATCAGAAACAACAAACTTATCCATTCACAACTGGGTCTAAATGACTATTTGACAAAAAACTGAAACAAATTGGATGATCTTAATCTGAATAAAATGAATGAAAAACTTAAAGCATAAGTTGAATTGTTGTTTTGACATTTGATGACATCATATCTTTGGAGTGGTTCAATGATGTACTAAACTAAAATCACAAGGAAGGAGTATGATTTTTCTTTTCTTGTTGTTTGTAAGATAATCACTAGTATTGTGCAAATTTGTCATGGGACATGCTCTACAACGTATCATTGATGACATTTCAGAATTTGCATAGGAAAATGGTTAACTTTTTTCTGTTTGTGCAAACAATACTCAGCTCATCTTGGTTCAATTATACGTCGATGCTTGTATTAACTTGCTACATCAAACATCATCAAAGAAGTACTCAGGTCATCATTGGTGCTAATATCCCCTTTGATGCTTGTACTAACTTTCAACATATCTAAAAGGCTCAATGATGAAAATCACGTGCAACATTAGCTTAGGGAATGACAAACAGGAGAATGGTTCATTACTACACTCTAGGATTTCATGATTCATTTAGATTTGTATTTTGGGGCTGTCTAAGTAGATTTTTGAAGGTTGGAAAATTTTTCATATATCTTTTAAGACAACAATTGAGTACACTTGGACATTTATTGCATCTCATTACATTATCATTTATTGTATCTCATTTCACTACGACTATTCATTTAGGTTATCATTATCATTTCATTTGCATTCTCATATCAATTCATTTCATTATGATTATTATCATTATTAGATCTCATTTAGTTCATCATGATCATTATCCATTTTTAAATCATTTTCATATCATGTGCATAATCATTCATTAGTACATATCATTCATTAATTATTCATCTCATTTATATCATTTCACAACATTTTCATTATCATTCATTTCACTTCATTTGGATAAACATACATTGATAAAAGAAAGATGCATCCATTTCATTCATTGCATACATCATATAGGAACATCATTCATATGGAATAATATCATCATATTCGAAACTGTTTTCATCATAAATCATATTACATCATATCATCATTGCATCATCATCATCAGAATCATACATTGCATAAAATAAAAAGATCATCATTTGTAGTTCATATCAAATTGCATAATCATCATCATAGCAATCATAAAACAAAAAAGCATATAGAAATAAAATACATACATGAATCCATAACACATGCATATCAAATCACTGCTACATATCATAAATTTCATCAAAACAAATGTCTAGGTGTACAAAGATATCAAATGTTTAAACAAGATATATAAAATACAATGGCAAGATGTATCAATCACTCATCATTGAGGGGCATCCAGATGTGGAACATGGATACTATTGCCTCCTAAGGTGGTAGGTCTCATTGGATCTCTACCACCAGAGACCCCGATCTCTCATCTAATAGGTTGTCCCACACTACTCGTGGCACTCCTGGTATGACTATGTGAGTAAGTCTATGACCGAGTACCTGACTGTGTGTAGGCAATCCTCTGCTCAATAGGCACTACCTCAAAGTATCTCATCCTATAATACTCAGCTTGCCGAATAGTCTCCAGTTCCTCTGCCACAACCTCTCCAATGGAGGTGCTCTCAACTGACCTAAGGAGTCTCTCTGCTACTCCCTTTGCCTGAATACACTGCTCCCTAAAACTATCTCACTCTGTTGTAAGCTGAGCTACCTATGGGTCTGGAGGTAGTGGTTGTGCAACCTGTGCCTGTAACTGGTTGATGGTGACCTATGCCTGTGCTAGCTAACTCAGAAGATTCTAAACCTCTGCCTACAAGTTGTGTACCTATCCCTAAGAAGGAGCCTTGATTGTAATCCATGGAGACAAAGTACTCGGTTGGTCCAGCACTTTAGATGTTTGAGGCCTCGTCTTGAATGGAACATTGAATAAGAATCTCTTTCTACCCCCATCACCTCCATCATCCCCATCATCATCACTATCATCAAAGTTGTCTAACTCATTATCCTCATCATCCACATCCATCTCCACCCCACCTATATCCTCTTCCTGTGGTTGATCGGCCTGTGTCTATGCCTGACCCTATGGCTTCCCTACTTGTGGCTATGGCTATGGCTGTCATCGTGCCCATCGAAGAACCGGTCCACCTAACAGTGGGGTAGGCTCATTTGGGCTGGTCAACCTCAGAAATGGATGTGCATAGAAGTAGGCGGCATAGTCATCTATCATATGAGCATCTATCACCTCAAGATGTATAGCACAAAACTCTGGCTGCAAATCCATATACTCATCCCTTGTGGCCTCATAAGTAATAAATGGCCACCACTCTAGCACATCCTCACGGCATCTCGCATAGTATGCCACACCCTATGACATCATATGTACCTAAACATACTGCCTCAATACTCTCATAACCAAGAGTCGCTCAATGATAAAGGGAGTTCGGCCAATCATATATCTGGCTATCCCACAGTAAGGAGGCTTTATGTCATCCTCATCCCATGCCTCACAATCAAAATACACTCTCCAGATGATGATATCCAAGTCATCCAATACCCTTCACCAGTACTTTAACTTTCCCAACATCGTTTGGACAAGTGGACCTGTGTAATCATATACATATGGATAGCCGAGTGGGCGATCTCTCCTAACAATGGGGCAAGTAATAGAAAAGTGTTCCCATGCCCAAATCTATAGAAGAGTAACTCTAGATGAGATACTCTTCCCATCCATATACACCACCTAATGAAGATTGTGGTATAGATGGGAAAGCATGCATGATCCCCATGCATATCTAGTATGATGAAGGAGCAAGTCCTCCAAAATCCAACCCTAGCCTACTGATAGTCCCTTTGACCTGTGATCAAGACAAAGCAATCCACCAATTAAACCTGCTAGAACTGATGGCAAAGGGGCATATCCCTATACCATATCCCTCCATGCAATCTCATACCTGCCCACATGAGGATCCTGAAAAACTCTCTGCAAGGCATCTGTCCCACCAATCTCCTTGTGATCATAGATCACAAGCTCACCAACTATTGGGATGCCTAGAATCATGTAGACATCCTCAGGTGTCACTATAATCTCTCCCGTCAGCAAGTGAAAGGTATTATTCTCATTGTGCCATCTCTCCACTAGTGTGATCAACAATGCCCTATTGACCCTATATTGTGGGATTCTAAGCAGAGAACCCAACCCACATCTCAGAATCACCCCTATATTTGGCTGAGATAGTCTGGGTATCATATCCCATGTATGGGAAAATCGCTCTTTGATCTGGAGGATATTAAAATCCTCTTATAACATCAAGGACATCAAAAATCACAACAATCAGCAAGGAATCAAGAGAACACATCAAGCTAATCATGTCAATCAACTGAATCAAATCAATATCAAATCTACCTTTACTATTTGTCTTTCAAGCAGGAAAGAAAATTTATCAAATCATCTTACTATTTGTTCTTCAAGCATGAAGGCAAATTTATAATTTTCTACTATTTTTTTTTCATTCAAACATGGAAACAAATTTAATAGCTAATCGGCTAAACATCCAAACACTATTATTTGTCTTTCAATCAGGAAAGAAAATTTATCAGAATTATTACTATTTGTTCTTCAAAAACGAAGACAAATTTATAAAATTAGGATAATCTATCTTCGATGTTATTCACAAGCATAAAATCAGTTGGCTAATCTAGCAACAATCATCAAGCAAATACCAATTTCGTTTCAAAAATTCAAAATCGGCAAAATTTCATGGATGCACTAAATCATCAATGTACTAAAATAGAGGTTAAATATGCTATTCCATCAAAGCACTAATCTATCAAGTCTATGCACTACTCTATTTCATCTATGTGCCATTCTAGCCTATGCGCTAATTGAGCAATGTATGCACTATTCTATCAAGTCTGATGCGCCATTTTGGCAGATGCGCTAATCTACTCATGACTGTGCTAATCTATCCGTTCATGCGCTAATTTGGGAACCTATGCACTAAATCAAAATTTATTTGCATAGGGATGGATGTGCTAATCTACCTAATCTATGCGCTGAACTAAGGCTCGCATGCGCTAAAGTAAAATCCTATTGGCTAAAACAGAACTTCGAAAATCCTAAAAATTGAAAAAATCTTCAAAAATGCAATTTAAATTCATGAAGGAGGATCGGATCAACTTACCAGAGGTCCATATGTAGCTGGTCTCTGATGATGGCGGGCTCACTCGAATCGGTGGAACTCGTAATGGATCGGCATCTCGGAAATTCTTCTCAAAGCTCTAAAAGCTACAAATGGCTAGTATTAAAATGACAATGACTTTTTACCTTTTCCACCTTTTAAAGGGGTAAAAGAGGGAGGTTATTCTTATTTTTACTGTGTGAAGTGTTGTTTCGAGAGCTAAATTGCTAATTTTGCTCCAAAAAACATCTACCTTCTTTCAAATCATCATCATCATCATTCAAATCACGTGATTTATCTCTCAAGGGGGCATATAGCATCAGTCAATTTTCAAAGTCAAGGGAAAAATTCTTTGAAGCAATGCGTAAAACACATAACCAGTCACCGTTAATCAAGCCTATCAATTAATTAAATATGATTTATTTAATTAATATTCTAAAGTCATCTACATAAAAATAAATTTAATTATTTATATCGTTCACTTTCTATATTCATCTAATTTAATTAAATAAATAAGTTTATTTAATTATTATCATCTCCCTTTTAATTAATTAATTAGATTTCACAATTTATTTATATTAATTATCATAAGTTTAAATTTTAAATTTAAATGATATTTCTTCATTTCACATTTAATTAAATATTTCTACTATTTAATTGAACACTTTCTAATTCTTCATTTATTTTCATATAATTAAATATTCTAAAATATTTAATTAGAAACTTTCTTCTTTTCATAATAAATTAAGTGTTTTATATATTTAATTAAAGCATTTTTATCATCTCTCACACATAATTAAATATTATTTATTTAAATTATTGAAGCTTTTAATTCTTTGTCACATGTAATTAAATAAATTTATTTATTTAGTTATGGATTTTTCCTCAACTATCAACTAACTTCTCATAAATGAAGTGCACAAATGGAAACTTTCCTTCATTTTTGAATGGAAAAGGTTGTATAGGAGGAAACATCTCCCATATTTCTCTCAACCTTCCATATTTTTCTCAACTTCTCAATCTCTCACTATTCATCTTGGTAGGTTTGAAAATCAACCATTGATCTTGGCCAACTAGATTTTTATCTTCAAAAATCTATAAATACAGCCCTCTTGTGAGTTGAAAAGGATCCTAGATTTTGTAAATTTAGCATAATCATTATAGTTGCATTCAAATCAGCATTTTAGCATAAGCATCTCAAGTTCATAGCATTTTCAGTTTTTTTAACTTCATAGCTTAAAATCATTTAGCAAATAATCATGCATGCTGCATAAAATCTTGTTCTCCTAAGTTGTCATTTCAACAAGCTGCTGCTTACACCAACTGAGAGCCAGTAAATTTTATCAAATCCTTGGAGATAGAGGACAATGGGATGCATTTGAAGGAGTTGATGTTAATTAGAGTTTGCATTTGTCTTTTCTAATTAGTTTCCGTTAATCTAATGTTTCATTGGTGTGTTAGTTTATCTTTCTAGTTAATCCACTTATTCTAACACACACCGGATTTATACACCCAATTGATTATCTAGAATGGGTGTCCAATCTTGTGCCAGTTTTGAAGCCAAATGGGGGCATTTGTATCTGCACTGACTTTAGAGACCTCAAAAAAGCGTGTCCCAAGGATGATTTTCCACTGCCTAATATTGATATGATAGTGGACATGATAGCCGAACACAAGATGCTATCACTGATGGATGGCTTATTGGGGTACAACCAAATTATGATAGCAAAGGAAGACCAACATAAGACAACATTTACATGTCAATGGGGCACATATTGCTGGAACATGATGCCATTTGGGCAAAAGAATGTAGGAGCAACATATCAAAGGGCCATGACACTAATTTTTCACGATATGATTCACAAAAATGTGGATGATATATTGGCCAAATCAAGGAAAATATAGGATCACATAATAGCTCTAAGTGCCATTTTTGACAGATTGGAGAAGTACAAGGTCAGACTCAACCCCAAGAAATGTGTCTTTGGGGTGCAATCACATAAAATTTTGGGATATATAGTATCAATGAGGGGAATATAAGTGGATCCCACCAAGGTCAAAGCAATCCTCGACATGGGAGCACCTAGGACATTAAAACAACTCAGAGGCCTACAAGTAAGACTCCAATCCATCTGAAGATTCATAATGCAGTTGGAGGATAAACAAATTGCATATTCACATATACTCCACAAGGGAGTAGCATACAAGTGGGATGACAAGTGTGATCAGGCATTTGGTAAAATCAAAGAATATTTCCTTACACCATCAGTGTTAATGCCACCTATTCTAGGAAAACCATTGACTCTATACATTTCAGCAACCATGGAATCTCTCGGTGCTCTACTAGCTCAACATGATGAAAATGGCAGAGAGAGCAATATACTACATCATTAGGAAAGTGGTAGGGAACGAGCTCAATTACACAACAATACAAAAAGCTTGCCTACTAGTCGTGTTTGCAGCCCAAAAGTTCAACCACTACATGCTAGCTCATTAGATCAAGCTTATTGCAAATATTGATCCACTAAAATACCTGCTCTCTAAGGCCACTCTCACAAGACAGACAACAAAATGGTTTATGATATTGATAGAACATGATATTGAATATGTAGAGTGCAAAGCTATCAAGAGGTAGGCAATTGCAGACCAACTGGTAGAGGCTCCAATCTATTCAGAGAATTCACTCATATCAGAGTTTCTAGACGAATTCATCTATAATCTTAGCATAGTCGATCACTAGAAACTCTACTTTGATGGCTTATACACATAACATGGATCAGGAGCCAATGTTTTCTTCATCACCCCATAGGGGGATTTTATACCTAGATCCTACAAATTAGGATTCCCGTGCACTAACAACATCATAGAGTATGAGGCTTTAGCCATAGGTCTCAAGATTGTAGCACAGTGGAGGATCATGGCACTAAAATTTTATGGGGATTCATAGCTTATTAACAACCAAGTCAATGGAACGTACCAAACTAAGGATGGAAAGCTAACTCCATACAAGAAATTAGTGGAGAGCCTCAACTAATCATTCATTGATATCACCTTTGAGCAAATACCAAGGGCTAACAACAGAGCAGCTAATGCCATGGCAACAATTGGATCCTTACTGGATGTAGACTTTAGCTAAATAAATCAAAATCTTTATTTTATTAAAGTCAAAATCATTTTCCTCTCAATCTTGATTTAAATAAATCCTAAAATCTAATTCAAAATTTTCAAATCACCTAATCTCTCATTAAATTGATCAAATCTTGATTTATTTAATCTCAATCACTAAAATCCTCTAGAGAATGCAACTTGCACAATAAATCAATTACTTTGATTTATTAAATTGTCTATTTTCTCTCAACATGGAATAAGGGAGGAATATTCCTTCAAATTTGAATTCAAATCCAAGTGGATTTGTCCTTCCAACAAAGCATTCACTCTTACATGTCCTTGTGCATTGAGCCAAGTGGCATTTATTTCATTCTTTTTTCTCTCTCACATGTAATTTCCTCAATTTAAAATTCCACCTAATATCATTTATTGGCACTTTGAACAAAATGTGCACAACCTTCAACCATTCACATCTTGACAAATGGAACTTGGCCATTGGATGTTGAATGATCCCACATTGCTCAATTTCACTCTTTCTTCCAAATTGGAAATCTATAAATGAGAGACTCTTCCTCTCATTCTAACATCCACAATTTGAGTAAACTTACTATACTCAACTTCATCCTCCTCCACAATCTAGAGAAAAGTTATTCTCTTCACATTGAGAGCTAATTTTATCTATTTCACATCAAGTGTTCATCACTTTCATAATTTCATAGCTAGGTTATGCCAAAATCTCATCAAGGAGATTCAATCATCCACAAATTATCACAAAGCTTACAAAGGAGTTGGGAAAGGGCCAATTTCGACATACCAATTGGCACCAACTCCCCTACGAGATCAAGAGTTTGCATTTCTTAATTAGGATTTCTTTAGCTTTTCATGTTTTGTTCTTGTTTTTCCTATTTTGAGCATTGTAAATGGATTTCATGGGGAATCCTTGTTTTATCTTGCATATGAACCTAACTATGTGTTTGTGCAGGAATAGGATTGGGGTTCACACTTTCAACCCCTCAAAGCAAGGTCCTAGAAACTTGTGCTACCTGACCTATTCACCTTTAGTGGAAAATGGGTCCTCCTCACATAGGACACCCCTTTTTGAATTTTATTTTTATGGGATTCTAAAGTTTTTAATCATAATATGGTGTGAGCTTGAATTATTTGAATTTTGGGGTTAATTCACCTAGTTTTATCCTAGATCTATTGGATGTTGTTGTTGTATTTCTGATATGTGGTTTTCATTAATGTTAACACTATTAGCATTAATATCTTTAAGATTGTATATGTCAAGGATATTTTGAAAATTGTAATAAAATATGTCACAAGTTGTCTATGAAGTAGTGAAGATTAGTGTGTTGAAAATTTCATTATGTTGATGATGAGAAGTTGCATATTAAAGGGTTTTCTTGCCTATGTATGTAGTTCCTACTCTATAAGTTTCAGAGGTGTGCATGAATATTTGAGCAAGTTATGAAGTTTTGTGTTCTGACGGTTATTTTGTTACTGGAAATGGTGTTCTCAAAAGAAGATAATGTGTTTTTGGTAATCTAAAATGTTGTGTATGTTCCTGAAGTGTTTATGGATGTTGCTAGATCATGTTCTATCTATGTTGCAAGTCCAAATTGATCATTATTCTTGTGATCCAAGATTTTCTCTTGCGTGTTCATATTTTTCATGGTCATGGCCAACAAGGTG
Source organism: Sequoiadendron giganteum (assembly GCA_007115665.2). NCBI lineage: Eukaryota > Viridiplantae > Streptophyta > Pinopsida > Cupressales > Cupressaceae > Sequoiadendron > Sequoiadendron giganteum. The sequence continues at coordinate 588,832,104 of CM021101.1, read as the reverse complement.
TTGAAGCATGTTGTGGATCTCCGGGGGAGAATATTTGAATGTGTTTTATGTTTGAGGACATTGTTCTAGGTCTCTACTATGTTGTGGCTAACCTTGTTGGATGTGCATTAATAATCTTTATTTTTTTGGGCTAATAGTTTGCATTCATTCTATTATTTTTTTGAAGACAACATGAAGCAATGCAATTTATTGTTGGGGATATATAAGTGATTGTTTTATCGTTTTAGAAGTGTGTAAGTGTGAGTTTGGAAGTGTGAAGTGTGTGTTTGCTATGTGTGATTAAGGTTTAGATCATTCAAAGGTAGAGAAAAGTGTGAAAGAAAGTGAAGAAGTGCTCATGTGCTTAACCGAAACTATACTCAGGCATTAGTAGTTGCTAATTTCTCAGTTCAAATTCATCAAATGGATTTAATCTGAAATTTTTATGTAAGACATTGAGTCTTCCTTTGAGCAGTGAGCTCTAGGTAGTGTGCCTGAATGCATGTGCATTCCTTATTCATTTTTCTTATACTTTTAATAGGGTATAACTTGTTGATTAACCTCCACCATGGTTTCTCCCCTAACAGGGTTTCCACACAAAAATCTTGGTGTTATGTGTGTTTCTGATGTGTTGTTGATTCATGCTTTCATTGTTATTAGTTAGATTTGAGATTAAAGGTTAACAAGTTTAAATAAGTTTGAAATTTTGTGATAAATAATTCACCCCCCTCTCAGTTTTCTTCCCTTGTGTTGCCAAAAATTGGTATCAAAGCAGGTTCCTTGGAATAAGTTTAACATCTTGAGGTGATCCGAGAGGGTGACATATAAGAAATATTGTCTGAGATTTGAAGGAACAAACTACATACTGTGGAAGGCTAGAATGAAGTGTCATTTGAAATGCATTGGTGAATCCTACTGGAACATTACAAGTAATAGTTATGTTATTCCTTAGAGTGGCCCTACTGCTACTGCTGAGATTAGGGATGTTGAATATAATATTAGAGCTAAGGAAGCATTGTTGAGTGCTTTGACTGATTCTAAGATGACAAATGTTATGGATCTGAAAACTACTTATGTGATCTAGAAAAAGTTGGAAAATTTATATGAAGGTGATGCTAATGTGAAGATGGCCAAGCTACATTGTCTAGAAGGAAAATATGAACTGTTGAAGATGGGTAATGATGAGAATATTGCTACTTACATGAAAAGAGTGAATGAACTTGTGTGTGGTATCAAATATGCTAGTGGACAAGTGGATGAATTAGAGATTGTTGCTAAAGTACTTAGATCCTTACTTGATGCATACAAAATCAGAGCTACAACTATTGAAGAGCTTCAGACTATGGTAAATGTAACCAAAGATATGTTGGTTGGAAAACTTACTGCATTTGAGTTGAGTGAATTTGGTGATGCCCTTCCTAAGATAGAATCTGCATTTAAAGATATTACTTCTGGGAGAGACAAACACATATATGATCCGGGTGAAAGTTCCTCTAGAAGGGTATTCAGGTATGAGGAAGAAATGAGACAGATTGAAGAAGAAGAAAGAGAATTGAATGAGCTTGAAGCACTTATTTTTTAAAGGGAAGCCAGAGCAGAAGGTAAGTATAAAGGAAATTTGCCTATAAAATGTTTTTCTTGTAGTAATATAGGTCATTTTGCTTCAAGGTGTCTAAAAAGAGTTCCTAAGCCAAGAAATTACAAGAATAAATTTCAAAAGAAGTGTTAATATGTTGCTGATGAAGGTGTGAAAAATGATGCATTTGAAAAATGGAATGCGAGTGAAGATGATTTTGTGCTTATTTTTATCAAGGAAAATAGTCATGTGTCTACTGAATTTTCTATTTGTACAAAAGTGGAGAAAGCCCTAGTTTCTCGAGCTGAAGAAAAAGATGAATGGGTAATTGATAGTGGATGTTCACATCACATGACAGGTGATAAAAGAAAATTTGTAAGCCTGGAGAAGTATGATGGTGGTGTTGTAATATTTGGATATAACAATGGTGGTATAATCCAAGGCAAAGGATTTATTTCTTTTGATGGTAAGTATAATATTGATGATGTTCTTTATGTTGAAGGTTTGAAGCATAATATTCTGAGTGTTGGACAGATGGTTGATAAAGGATATAATCTTCAAATCAAAGATGGAAAGTGTAGAATACTAGGAAGTTTTGGAAATGTGATTTCTTCTAGTACAAAAGAAAAAGGTAACATATTTCATTTGAATGTTGGTAGTAAAATTTGTTTGATTTCTCAAGTTGATGAGAGTTGGTTGTGGCATCAAAGAAAGTGTCATATAAAATTTGGCAATATTATCAAGATAAGTTCCTCACAGGCTATGAGAGATATTCCTAAGTTGGTGAAGCCTACTAAACTCATATGCAAGGAATGTTAGTTGGGAAAAAAAACTAGAATTTCATTTCACAGCAAACAACATTGTTCAAATGAATTTTTGGAGCTTGTGCATACTGACTTGTGTGGTCCTGCTAGAATCATAAGTCTACAAGGTTACTAGTATTTCATGTTGCTTATTGATGATTACTCTAGGATGATGTGGGTTACTTTCTTAAGGGATAAATCTAAAGCTCTAGAGAAGCTCAATATCTTTAAAGCTATGGTTGAGATATAGATAGGTCTAAAGATTAAGTGTCTAAGATTAGATAGAGGTGGTGAATTCACTTCTAGTGAGTTTAATTCTTTTTGTGAAGAACATGAGATAAAGAGATAGTTATATGCACCGCAAACCTCTGAACAAAATGGAGTTGTGGAAAGGAAGAACAAGAAAATTCTAGATGCTTCTAGAACCATGATGTTGGAAGGAAATGTCCCTCATGTCTGTTGGAGAGAAGTTGTAAGTACTGATGTTTATATCCTTAACCAGGTACAAGTCAAAGGAAATACTGGTAAGACTCCTTTTGAGCTATGGTTTGGTCATAAGCCTACTATTAAATACTTCAAAATATTTGGGAGTAAATGCTATATCAGGAGAGATGAAGATATAGGAAATTTTGATGCTATAAGTGATGAAGGAATATTTCTTGGTTATTCCACTAAGAGCAAGGCCCACTGTTGCTACAACAAGAGATTGAATAAAATGGTTGGAAGTGCAAATGTTAAGGTTGATGAAGACATTTCTAGACCCTCCAAAACCTAGGGATATGATTCTGATGATGAGAATGACAGTACAAACAAGAGTCAAACTTAAAATCAAGTTTAGATCATTCCAGTGAATCAAGAAGGAGAGAGTAGTGAAAGCACAAAAGAGAGACCACAGGAGCCTGAAACTCAAGAAAACTCTAAGACTCCATGGTATGTGAGACTAAATCATTTAGAAAATCATATTATAGGAGATAAGAACAAAGGTGTCTAGACTAGGAGAATAATTGTAGAGGAGTATTTCTTAATTTCAAAGATTGGGCCAAGTAATGTCAATGAAGCATGCAAAGATGAAAATTGGATTGAAGCAATGAAAAGAGAACTACAAAAAATTGAGAATAATAATACATGGATTCTTGTTCCTAGACCTAAAGAAAAAAATATAATTGGAACTAAATGGGTCTTTAGAAACAATCTAAATGAACAAGATGAAGTCATCAAAAATAAAGAAAGACTAGTATGTAAAGCATACTCTCAGATGGAAGAAATTAACTTTGAAGAAAAAATTTCTCATGTTGCTATAATTGAAGTTTTGAGATTGTTTCTTGCTAATGATGCTTAAAAAAACTACAAAGTGTATTAGATGGATGTCAAGTCAACATTTCTAAATGGTGAATTAGAAGAAGAGGTGTTTATTGAGAAACCTGATGGATTTCAATTGACTAATCAGGGAGATATGGTTTGTTAGTTGAAGAAAGCATTACATGTACTCAAACAAGCTCCTAGAGCTTGGTATGCTAGATTGGATAAATACTTGTTGAAGCTTGGATTCGTAATTTGTATTTCAAGATTGATGATGATAAATATTTATTTGTGGAAGTCCTTTTTGATGATATTATTTTTGGAGGAGATGATGGTTTGTGCATGAAGTTTGCTAATGAGATGCAAAATGAGTTTGAGATGTCAATGATTGGAGAGCTGAAATTATTTTTGGGATTACAAATAACTCAGTTAGATAAAGGAATCTTTGTATCTTAGTCCAAGTAAGTGAAGGAATTGCTAAAGAAATTTGGTATGGAAGATTCAAATCCAGTTGGTACACCCATGATGACCGGATGCAATTTAACACAAAATGATGATTCTCCGAAGGAAAATTAGACTAAATATAGATCAATGATTATTAAATTGCTTTATTTGAATCAAACTAGACTAGACATTATGAATATTGTATGCATTGTTGCTAGATTTCAAGTTGATCCTAAGGAATCTCATGTGACTTCTATAAAGAGGATTTTTAGATACTTGAAAGGAACATTTGATTTTGGCCTATGGTATCCAAAATATGATGATCTTACTTTAAGTTCCTCTACTAATGTTGACTGGGTAGGAGATGTGAATGATAGGAAAAGAACTAGTGGTGGCACATTTTTCTTGGGGAAGAAGTTGATTTCATGGTTAAGTAAAAAGCAGAATGTCATTTCTTTGCCTAATGTAAAGGTAGAATACATTGTTGTTGCTAACAATTGCACTCAAGTATTTTGGATGAAGAAAATGCTAAAAGATATAAAAGTTGTGTATGATGAACCTATTGCCATATTTTATGATAATTAAAATGCTATAAACATTTCTAATAATATGGTGTTGCATTCAAAGACCAAGCATATATATATCAAGTACCACTTTTTGAGAGACAAAGTGAGTGATAAGGAAGTTAGACTAGAGTATGTGCCTACTAAGGAATAGATTGCAAGCATATTTACTAAGAATTTTCTTAAGGATACTTTTGAGTATCTTAGAGGGAAGTTAGGGGTGATTACACCTCCTAATCAAAACTAAGATAGATAGTCTTTGCATCAGTCCATGCATTCACAATCATATCTTGATCCGGATTGATGTTGTGGTGGCTGCTACTTAGGGGGAGTAGTCAGATGATTCATATATGGTTCAGAGCTTGTGAACCTTTTCCATTGATGTCAAAGGGGGATAAGAGTAATATGAAAAATATGGAAGAGTAATGTGAAAAACTAAGGAGGAGGAGAACAGTATGAGAATAGTAATATGTAAAGGAGAGATTGTTGGAAGAAGAGTTAGTTGTGTTGATGATGCATTTTTCACATCATGTGTTGCCATCAATGCCAAAGGGAGATATTGTTGGATGTTGTGGTTGTATTGCTAATATGTGGTTTTCATTGATGTCAACATTATTAGAATTAATGTCTTTAAGACTGTATATGTCGAGGATATTGAGAAAATTGTAATAAAATATGTCACAAGTTGTTTGTGAAGCAGTGAAGATCAGTGTGTTCAAAAGCTTAGTATGTTGATGATGATAAGTTGTGTATTAAAGGGTTTACTTGCCTATGTATGTAGTTCCTACTCCATAATTTTCAGAGGTGCGCATGAAGATTTGAGAAATTTATGAAGTTCTGTGTTTCAATAGTTATTCTGTTACTGGAAATGGTGTTCTCAGAAGAAGACAATTTTTTTGGTAATATGAAGTGTTGTGTATGTTCCTGAAGTGTTTATGGATGTTTCTAGATCATTTTCTATCTATGTTGCAAGTCTGCATTGATCATTGTGCTTGTGATCCAAGATTTTCTCTTGCATGTTCATGTTTTTCATGTTCATGGCCGATAAGGTGTTGAAGCATGTTGTGGATCTCCGAGGAAGAATATTTGAAGGTGTTTTGTGTTCGAGGACATTTTTTTAGGTCTCTACTATGTTATGGATGACCTTGGTGGATGTGCATTAATGATATTTATTGTTTTGGGTTGATAGTTTGCATTCATTCTATTATTTTTTTGAATTCGACATGAAGAAATGTAATTTCTTGTTGCAGATATATATAAGTGATTGTTTTCTCATTTGAGAAGTGTGCAAGTGTGAAGTGTGAGTGTGGATATGTGAAGTGTGTGTGTGTGTGTTGTATGTGAATAAGGTTTAGATCATTCGAAGGCATAGAAGAGTGTGAAGAAGAGTGAAATAAAGTGAAGAAGTGTTAATGTTCTTAACTGGAACTATACTCAAGAATTAGCAGATACTACTTTCTCATTTCAAATTCTTCAGATGGAATTTTAATCTAAAAGTTTTATGTAAGATAGTGAGTCTTCCTTTGAGAAGTGAGCTCTAGGTAGTGTGCCTAAATGCATGTGCATTCCTTATTCATTTTTCTTATACTTTTAATAGGGTATAACTTGTGGATTAACCTCCACTATGATTTTTCCCCTAATAGGGTTTCCACACAAAAATCTTGGTGTTGGGTGCTACCACAATAGTGGTTTACACTTTTTGGGAGATCCTGATTTTTGCTGAAATCACATATTTTTAGAAAACACAATGATTTAATCCTTGAAAAGTTCCATTTAAAGGATTCCAATTGTAGAGGGTTTGATCAAACCATCTTAGACTAAGCCCCCTTGGATAGAACCCTGCTAGTTTCAAACCATAGCTACAATGGAGTCTCCTTTACACCTATCAAAATGTTGATAAAAAACCACTTTTGATTTACCTTTTGGGGGATCCAAAAAAGTATAATTTTAATTAAACTTAATCTAATTATTATATTTATTTTGTATTTCTTGTGAATGTAGGTTTTTCACCAAAAATCAAGCTCTATGTTCTGCACATGTGGAAAAATAGTACATTATCAAAATAAAATTTTGAAAAATATGTTCAGGCTAGGAATTGATGTCCTTGATCCATTAAATTTTTTATTTGAATTGTGATACATACAGAAAACGTTTGTTGTATATAGTCCGCCTATGCCTGAATCGTAATTGGTTTAACTTCGAAACTTGATTAACGAAAAAATGTTTAATAGAACACTATGAAACCAAATGAGCTAGTTAGATATCATAGTTACAAATCTAAATTCAAGAAAATTAGAATTTTATCCTTCATACAAAATTTTTTATGTTGTATACGGTGAGCATCACTCCTTAAAAATGTTGTTTACTAATAAAAAAAGCTTTTGAAGGAGATGAAAAAAAAGGTGCAATCTGATTCCAAATTTTTTGAAAAAAATATATTTAGAATCTATAAAAAAAACTTCACAAATCACTAGTTTGCATCGTCTTTAAATTCCTCATGGTTTAGTCGCTAGAGGAGCCTAAAAGTGAACATTTATTTAAAAAAATCAGTTTAGTGCCTAGTTTTCCCAAAAATTGTAAACCAGTATTGTGGGATCACCCTGTTATGTGTGTTTTTTATGTGTTTTTGATTCATTCTTTCATTGTTATTAATCAGATCTGAGATTAAAGGTTAACAAGTTTAAAAGTAATTTTGAAATTCTGTGACAACTGATTCACCCCCCCCTCTCAGTTGTTTTCCCTTGTGTTTCCAACAAGATCTTCATGAGCACTAAAGAGTACATTTTCAAGAGAATTATAGAACACTTCAAGTGAATTTCAAAGGAATTCAAGGGAAGATTAGTGAAGTTTATTGCAGAAATTCAAGATCATTTCATCATGTCAAAGGAAAAGTGCATTCATGCATGTTGTTCAGTTAAGATAGTTGGTGTAGCATTGAGGATCTACTTGCAAGAATTGTTTCATATCCTATTTGAGATCAAGATCTATATTCTTTATGGCCACTACATGTTATTTTGTATATTTATACTCCAAGACAACTTCCCAGGTATCGACATTTCATTATTTCATGTTCATCCTTCAATTTCATTATTTCATCATTTGGTTTAATTACCTACAAAGGATTTGATTTAGGAAAACCCCTATTCACTAACAATCAAAAAAAATTTCTCCTCTTAAATTTGTATTTTCAGATTTATAGACCTTGAAGATTAATTGGATAACAAGATTGGAAGCAAAATTATCAAATTTTTCAAGTTACAAAGTTGTCATTCATAGTGTAAGAACACAGAAAGAAGCCTATAGAATTTTCTACAAGTTTTTGGGAGATGACAACCAAGGATATAAGAGTGCAAGAATCAAGGAACAAAACCTAGATCTTATTTTTTGAAACCATAATAGGGACTCATTCACCACTAAAGGCGAATGAGTCCTTTGTGACCTAAAAACAACCTTCTTGCAGTAAGGTACACAACATTTTAATCTCTAAAAACTTCCCTCATAGTTGTTATAACAATTAGGGTTAGTTTCTAATTATCATTTTCATCATATCACACACAAAATCACATGATTTAGGGTGAGAATTAGTGGTCTATCATTTTGATTTTGGTAGACCCTATTTTCCCCTAATCAACATGCATGTTAGATAAATTCAAGGTCACATAACTCTAATCTATGTTAATTTTTTGATACTAATAAATTTTTTATGTATTTTTAAGATATTTTAAGCTAATTATAGTTTGGGATAAAGATTCATCATATCATAAAATATTTTTATATTGCATGACAAGTAAATAAAATCTAACACCTTTGGTCTCATTTTTGGATACACTAATATAGAAATTCTTGAAGCTAATTAGGGTTTTGAGTCACAAAACTTTAGTATTCTTGCTCACTTTCAATCTATAAAAAAATTAGTTAATTTAATGGTTTCTAGTTCAATAAGGTAGTTAAGAATGTCGGGCTGAATAATCAGGACTTTACAATGGTTGTTTTTAGGAGTGGGTATTGATAATTTGTTACATGGTTTCAACTTGACTTTTTGTTTTGTGAAATTTAGCTTGTTCTTTTTTTAATCAATATGAAAGCTCTAAATTATTGATCCAACAAAAATCCAAATTTACATGACCATATTTAGTGAAATTATTTGAATTCAACATAAAATAAAAATATTTTCAAATTTAGGTTCAAATGTTACATGTATATACTGACATAGAAAATATATATGCACAAAAATAACTTAAAGATTTTGCTACATATAATCTGGATCCTCTCTATCTTTTATTATCTATAAAATCCTTTCATGATCTTCAATAGGCAACCTCCACCTTTGTTTGGCATGTCCTTTTTTGGTAAAGTTTCAAGATTTATTCTTGTTGCTATAACTAAGTGACTCTAATGTAGAACCTTTTGACTTGGCATATAATTAATAAATATAATACCATTTATATCTATCTATGTTTTTTATAGTTGTAGTGTAGAAAATTGTATGCCCTTCTTAGAGATGGTATAATTTCACACTTAATTTAGACCTACTTTAGTACCCCTACATTCATGACCCTTAAAATCATCATTAATAGTGTAGCATAGAAAATCGTGCACTCTTGAAAAAAGAGATGATTTTACACTTAATTTGGACCCATTTTGGCACCCTTTCATTAATTATCCTTCAAAATCATCATTTATAGGCCCCTAAGACTCATTATTTTGGAATTTTGAGGCCCATTCAATGTAAAAATCACTTAAAATCTATCAAAATCCTGAAAGATTCAAAAACCCACCTCAAAAACGTAAGGTGGGACTCATTCACCACCTTGGGCGAATGAGTCCCCTTAGGTGGGACCCATTAACCTAGGGTGGTGAATGAGTCCCTTTTGGGGCCTTTTTCAATTTTGAGTGGGAATTCATCAATTTAATTCAAATTTTTAGTAAATGTCAGCCTTTTGGATCTAAATAATGGTTAATTAGGTGTTTATTCCTATAAAAGAAAGCTTCTAAGTAATTTTCATCAATCTTTAAGAACTTTGGGCAAGCATTTCAAGCATCAAGTATCAAGAGTCTTCAAGCAAGTTCTCACAAGAGCATTCAACTTTCAATAGCATGTAAGGTTGAAGCTTTGAAGCAACATTAAAGTGTTTTTGTAGATCTTCAAGCTCACTTTAAATCAAGATCAAGCATTGTAAAGGGTTGATCATGGATGCCTATGGTGAATCATGATGGATTCTAGGTTAGGGGGATGCAACTAGCCATCAAGACAATCCTAAAGACTTTTTTCCTAAGTGATTCCATCATCCATTATCACTCTACATTTAGCCTAAGGAAGGTACAAGCATCATTATGTTTCATTTGGGATGATTGAAGATCATCACAAGTGAATCATTCATCTCTTCATTTCTATTCTTGCATCATATTCTCTCATGTTAGAATAGGATTGAATCTTGTTTCAAATTTCCTAGTCTTAGACACACTAAAGGCTAGGGTTTTCATGCATATTTCATTATCTTTTTCAAGGTTTAATTACCAAACTAGGGGTTTGACCAAGGAAAACCGCCCATTACCAAATCAAGCCAAATTTTGTTTTGTAGGTGATTTTTATAGGTTCCGGTTTGGAACTCAAGCTAGAACAGAAGACTAGGTGCTAAGGTGTAGATCAAAGTCCCAAAAATGCTAAACTAGACTAATTCACCAGGAGTGGCAAATGAGTCCCACTACTATTGTCTATTACATCAAGTTGTAGATCCCGGTACCCTTTTTCCCAAAACAGGCCTCTATATAGAAATCCAGACCTTAGACTAATTTGCCCAAGTTGGAAAATGAGACATAGGTGGTCAAAAAATCAACATTTCCATAATTTTAGAGTTGTTTCCAATCCTTTGGAGGTTTCTAGGTACAAATTTCCAGTTTAGTATCTTTTTGTTTTGTTTCATTTACTTTTCTAAGTCATTTAGAGTTAGTTTTCATATCACATTGTTTTTTCAGACATTTTGTCTTTTCCAAGTTTGCACTTGGTGGTGAGCCCTTCATTTCTTATCATTCAACCCCCTAGAACCTTCCCTTTATCAGATTTCAATATCCTTTGCATTGAAATCTCAAGGGTTGTTCTTGAGTGAAATAGAGAAAATAGTCTCTCCTTTTAGGTCAAAAACCCTAGAAGCAAAAAGAAAACCCCCCTATTTTCTTCATTTCATTTTGGTGAACCTGAAGTGAATTTTTTGACATGGAGTTACCCCCATCATGGGAGTACTTTAAAGATGAGGAAGCTTTGAAACATATGTTAGGAGTTTATGAGACACCATCTACTCCTCCCAAGGAAAATGTTACATGTGTTATGATTAGTACCAAGCCATGCGATGTCAAAGGTGAAATTCATGAAATGACAAAAATACCAAACAATATAATATTAATGCACTCCCTTTAGGGGACACAATTAGCATACCAATGGATATGACAGATAATGGGAAAGTCATTAAAATCAAAAAATTCCTTGATGATGAAGAACAAGAGGATACTACAACCTTGCTTCATGACTTTCCCAAACTCTTTTCTTGGAAGTATTGAGATATGTCTGGCATATATCCGAAGATAGTGAGACACAACATTGTCCTTGTTGAGAATGCTAAGCCTATTCGACAAAAGACACGCAAGATGAATCCTAAGATAACTTTGTTTGTTAAAGTTGAACTTGAAAATATCCTTGATGCTGGATTCATAAGACCTATAGATTATTCCCCATGGATCTCAAATATTGTTTTAGTCACAAAACCTGACAATCATATTAGGATGTGTACGGATTTTTGGGATTTGAATAAAGCATCTTTAAAATATGACTTTCCCCTTCCTAATTGACATGATAGTAGAATTGACTATAGGACATTCTTTTTTGTCATTCATGGATAGACTTTTGGGATATAATCAAATCTTCATCAACCCTCAAGATCAATACAAAATAGTATTTACAACTATTTGTGGGACATTTTGCTAGGTTATGATGCCTTTTGGATTAAAGAATGCAAGCACAACATATCAACGAGCTATGGCACTCATATTCCATCATTAAATACATAAGATCTTAGAGGATTATGTTGATGTCATTTTAGCCAAATCATTAAAAAGATAATGTGAATGTCCTTCAAAAAATATTTGAGTGAATGCAAACATACAACATGAAGTTGAATCCAAAGAAATGTGTTTTTAGTTTTGATATTGGAAATATTTGAGGGTTTATTATGTCTCATAGAGGCATTGAGGTGGATATAAATAATAGTGATGCTATCATCAATATGCCACCCCCTAAAAACATTTCTCAATTACACACGTTGCAAGGAAGAATCCAAGCTATTTGTCATTTTGTCGCATCTTTAGTCGATCACCATTACCATTCACACATCTTCTCAAAAAGGATGTGCACTTTAACTGGAATGACGATTGTAAACAGGCTTTTGAGTTTAAAAAGATATCTTTAAACTCCACCTATTTTTCAACTCACTATGCCAAAAAAATTGTTTATACTTTATATCGCCACCTTAGCCCATGCTTTAGCAGCATTGTTGGCTAAAAAAGATGAAAATGATAAAGAGAATCTTGTCTATTAAATTAGTCAACCATTGATTGATTATTATAAATGATACAAAACAAAAGAAAAACAATGTTTGGCCATTGTATTCGATACAAGTAAATTGTGACATTATTTGCTGAATGCGAAAATACAAGTGATGATGAAATTTGACCATCTCAAACATCTTTTTAATAAAACATATTTATCTAGACATCTAGCTAAATAGGTGATATTATTAAATGATTTTGACTCAGTGTTTGTTTCACAAAAATAAATTAAGGGTCAAGGCTTGACCGACCAATTAGCTGATGCCCCTTCTCCTTTGGCATTACCTAGTAATAACTCTTTCCCCGATGATAATGTGTTGACAATCAAAATTGCTACACAATAATTATACTTTAATGGATCTAAGTGTAGAAAAAGCTTCGGTGCTAGGGTTATATTAATCCCAACTATAGGAAAGCCTATTCCCTTATCATATTAGTTAAATTTACTATGTACAAACAACATTGCTATGTATGAAGTGTTGCTCATAGTGTTATGTTCTACTTTAGTGTTGGATGCCAAAAAAATTCAAATCTTTGGTGATTCATAATTAGTCATCAAACAAATAAATGGGGAATATCAAGTAAAGCATGATAAATTAGAAAAATATAAGGATCTCATTAAGAACTTACTAGAGAATTTTGAATCATTCACCATTGACAACATCACACAAAAAGATAATCAACATGCGGATGCAATGGAAAGTGTGGCCTCTCTTATATCACCTCAAGATCCTTCAAAATATATCATATTTATTATTCACCCAATCATGAAACCATCCATTGAAGGTAAACTTGAAGAAGTGTTAGAAACGACCAAGCAAGACTCGAGTGAATGGTATGATACAATATTCAACTATTTGAAAGATGGTACTTTTCTCGAGCCCACAACAATGAATACCTAATGTCATTTGTGAAAACTAGCAACCAAGTACATTATTCTAGTTGAAATATTAAATAGAAGGTCATTTAATGGTGTTTTTCTTAGATGCCTTAATAAATCCAAAATCCCCATAGCACTCAAACAGGTGCATGCGGGTGCCTGTTGAGGTCATTTTGGAGGCAAATCTTTAGTGAAAAAACTCATTTGTATGGGATATTACTGGAGACATATGGAAGGTGATTGGTTTGTGTACATTAATAAATGTCATAAATGTTAGGAACATAACAATTTGATTCATGCTCTTGCCACTAATCTCTATGCCCAGATTCCTATTTGTTCATTCTCAGTATGGGGATTGGATCTAATTGGAATAAAATTTCAACCTTCATTTGTTGGTCATATGTTTATAATCACAACCACAAATTGTTTCACAAAATGGGTAGAACCTATTCCTCTTTGATCCACAACTTCTTATGTAATATTTCATTTCATATTGGAACACATTATTGCTTGCTTTGGACTTCCTTCTGCATTAGTTTTAGATAATGGAACACCATTCAAGAATAATGATGTGAATAAATTCCTTGAAACATTTAATATTGAACATCACTTTTCTACACCTTACTACCTGCAAGATAATGGCCAAGCCGAAGCAACTAATCAAACTATCAAGCAAATTATAAGAAAAATAGTTAATAAACATAATAAGGATTGGTATACGCAAATGACATATGCTTTATGGGCTTACCGAACTAGTGTCAGGTCATCAATAGGACCAACTCCTTATAACCTTATCTATGGTACCAAGGCAGTGATTCCCTTGGGGTTACAAATCCCTATGTTAAGGATTATTCTTCATGAGGTCATAGATAATGACATAAAAAACAAAGATTGCATTAGGTTGAGATTCTTGATGAATAGTGCATTAACACTCTTAAGCACCTCCAAACTTATGCTAAGAAACTACAATGCAAGCATAGTAATCATGTCATCCCTCGTGTATTTAATAAAGGTGATTTGGTCTTGTATGAAAATTAGAGAAATGTTAATATTGACCCAACTGAAAAAAAAGAAGGGAAATTTAGTCCTAATTGTTTAGGACCTTATATAATCAATGCAAATTATGGGTCTAGTGCATATACATTAATTGACACGGATGGTACACCCCTCAAAGATCCTATCAATTCCACACATCTATTTCGGTATTATTTCTAAATCCCCTTGAATAGTGTGGATGGTAAATAGTATTGTTAGAGCTAATGGATTATATTCCATGGGCTTTCACATTGCTTCATTCTTGACAAGTAACTCTTTGCATGTATTGAACTCTAAAGTGATTATTTAATTACTTTAGGTATCATCTTATTCAAGTTTATTTCATGTGTTATGTTAGATTCGATCCTTATAATCATTTAATTTTCTCTTATTAAATCATAAGTGCATTTAATTTAACATAGCATACCTCATCACAATGTTGCATCTAAGAGAAACTATAATATTTTTTGATTAGATCATATAAAGCATGTTAAATCATGGAAGTATTCATTAAATAATCTTACAAAGGTTATTTAATTAATCACATTGACATTTAACATTCCAACATAGATTTATACTGAACCCAGTGACTTGGAGTATTTGCCTAACTCTAGCCCAGTTAGAAAACCCCTAGCTTACATGCTGGCCCTTCCAGGGATTCCAGTAAAACCCGTGTGCTTGAGCTTGAAAATCCTTCCCTTAAGATCAGCTCTGTTAACAAGAAAACCCAGGCCAAAAGACTTGTCTCCTACTCCGAAGAGTCCTCTGAGTCAGAGGAATTTGATACCAAAAAATTTGAGCGTTGTGCTGACCCTCTGTCGGACACACACATTTATGATAATTCCCCTGTTAACACTGGAAAAGAGCCCTCCCTAGATTATCTCAACCTTTCCAAAACCAACTCTGAGTCCCACTCCAAACTCTTGGATTGGACTTTCTCTGAAATTAATGAGCCGAAAATTAAAAACTGGGCCCTGCAAAGTAAGATCGATGAAATGGGCACTAAGATTGTTGAGATGGAAAAGAAAGAAGCGGCTCACAGTAACAGAAAGATTGACACCAAAGCTGAGAACTTAAGGAATACCACCAAAATTATCGCTGAGCAAAACAACCGTATAGCAAGACATAATGCTATAATCATTAATGCGATGACTGAGAAGCTTGATAAAGCCCAACAGGGGTCTCTAGTGGTTGATCTGGAGGATACTGAGGATAAAAGCCAGGATACAGAAGCTGGCATTTCTAGAAGAACTAGAGCCAATTTGAAGCGCAAGGCCCCCCTTACTCCGAAAATGATTCAAACTTTTAAAAAGGGGGTTAAAGATATGTAGGATCTAGAGGCGGAGACAGAGTCTATCCTTAGGACTCTGAATTAATGGCTGGGGTTTTCTTTGTGCTTTTTTTGCTGGTCCTTCTTTCTTGACCTTTCTAGTCCTTTTTGTTTGGTTGCTGCTGGTATTTTCTCGAGCAACTATTTTTTTTGGTCGAACTCTGGTGTCCTCTTTGTAGTTTTGTAAACTTTGTGGTTTCAGGTCCCTGTAAAACCCGTTTTACCCTTTTATCAAAAACATTCCAACACAAATAATAATAAAACATCATGTGCTCATATATATATATATATTATATACATATCATAAAATATATAATAATACTGAGGCTTGTGGCTACTAGATCCCTCAAGACTTGGTGGTCACATTTTCCTATTAGCATTCTATTAGGAGATAGTGGTGTGTGATCATGATTATGATCCCCTGAGTGTACCAAGAGAAAACTCTAAACCTTGTATCTATCCAAGGGCCTCCTGATGTGCTCCTACTATTTGATATCTCTCTACCTATAGCCTCGTTACCTCTACCTCTAGTCTCTTAAACTTTGCAAGGGTTCAGGATGACTGTGCCTTGGGGGCAGCATGGGCTCAATGGACACATCTCCTCAAACTCTCGTACACTACTCGTAGTCTAACATATGGCCTGAATGACTCTCGGTCCTGATCCATTATGGGTGGGGGCACATAGTCTGAGTTTGTGGCCTCCTCATAAACTGATGAGGGCACTATCTCTATAGCTTATTTTTGGTAGATATCCCTAAAGTCTCTCAATGCTCCTTCAAGATACAAACAATAAAATATCAATACACATCATGATATATATAAAGATAAGCACAAGCATGAAAGCATATCAACAAATAAATATATCATCACCTATATCTTCAAGAAGCTATGGGAAATTAGCCTCATCTCATGTCAGGGGCATGGAGAATGTGCTAGCCTCTCCATGACAACAGGTACTAGTGCATGTTACAACCACTACTCGTGATCTAGTCATACTAATGGGAGAGGACTCTCCCCACTTGTTCCTTGTTGGATCTTCATCTATTGTTGCATCACCATCACTCATGGACTACTCCTCCTCCTTGTACTACTCCTCATCCTCCTCCTCCTCCTCCTCATCTCCTCCCTCCTAGCCGTCATAGTCAGGGTTGACATCCTCATCATAATAATCATCTATGACATCCATAAATATGTCTACAGCCTTGTAGTATGTCTCCTCGGCTCTATCCTCTACATATCTCCCTCATCTAGGAGTGGTTTTGCATCACCTATCAGCTCCTCCATAGGAAACACAAAGGCTGGTCATGATAAATTCCACCACTCCTCATAGTCATATGTGGTGCAGATGGCATCCGTGTCAGAGATCAAAGGCATGTCGTGACCTGAATACCTAGAGTCACTATGAATAACATCATCTATGTTAAACTATATAGTATCACCAAGTATCCAAGCACTCTGCATTGATCTCCTAAATAAGGGTCATGCCCTAGCTGCTATGTGTAACTACCCAAACAACCACATGAATCGATCATAGTAGAAAGGATATACTACATAGTCATGTTGGCCAACCAAAAAAATTTCTAGCTATAATATCCTCATCTTCTAAGCATCATCTGACCACTAAGGCACAAGTTGCTAAGATCTCCAAAGGATCTCATCCTTCTCTAGGAATTCAAATCATACTCTCCATAAGTTTAAATCACCACACTACCAAAATCATCATAGATGATAGCTAAAGGCTCGAGGATACCCCAAGGTTTTCGAACATAGGAAGTCAATAGGTCTAGTACAAGTGATATGCTCAAAGCACCAAACCTATAGAAGTGTACAATGTACCATAGTATCCACCTCCTGAAATTTTTATTGACCAAGATCATAATACAAATGAGCTAGGATATTGTTGGTGTTTTTAATTTCCAGCTAGGCTTCATAATTCTCTAATAAGTTGCCAGCCTCTATGTTCAAGAATTGACAAAGTTAGTGGCCAACTGACAAGATTCAGTCAAAGATTGAGATCTCCTACACTTTAGGTTTTGTGAAACCAAGGAGGGTGTTCCTATTTGTGTTCATATGATGTTTCATGCCTCAAGAACACTTCAATACACAGATATATTCCTACTAATCTAATAGATACCATTTACCAGGGGTTTGGCAAATCACTAAATAAAAAAACTATCTAAAGCTAGGAAAACAAATACAACATGAGATTTGCATCTCAAGAGAGATAGAATTTGAAATTAATATGTTCTGACCTTGAACCCACATGCTTGGGGTGACTACTTTGAATTATTAAAGAATCCTGAATGAATTAACTTGTGCCTCATTTAATTGGGTAGGAGTCCCATGAGCTCTAACCCTGATATCATTGAGCTATTCTCACAATGCCTTACATCATAAGAACTTTCAACATTCAAAAAAACACTCCTTATCAGATCCTTAGTATATTATCATAGACATAAAATTTTGTTTCAATCATTGGATTAACTCATTAAGTTAAAGAAAGAAAGTGAATCATACATTCAAATATACCATTGAAGATAAATGAAAAAACCCTTGATAATTTTATTCACAGCCTGTCATAACACACATAGGAGAGTAATTGTCTTAAATTTTTTAGATTTCTTTTGATATCAGTAATTACATAAATCATAGTACACTTACCCCATGTACATACCCTACCAAAAATTATTTACTAACTAAGCCTTCCCAGATTCTACATTGTATGCATTCACTGCACACTACCTAAACCTTAGGATTCAAAAAATCCGACCTCAACAATGAGCCTTGAAATCTCCTTTATAGACCAAGAGAGCAACAAGCATCGGTCTCAATTGTTGATACATTTCAACCTAATTTTATTTCAACCAAATGAAATTTCAATAGCATTCGTAATTCCCCACCATCAGATACAATCATACAACGAACAGGGGAATCAAAATGGTTACAACCCTTGTAACCAGTTGACTAAAACAAGACATCACTGCATCACTTTTGCACCTCTCCACATTAGACCTAAAAAATAACAACACCACAGAAAAAAAGAAAGACTAAGAAAACCACATCACCATCACACACCAAGAATAATCACACAACCCCGATACAAGTGATTGCTCTGCATCCTTTCTTCAATATGAAGTGAGATCATCACCTTACCCTTGTCAGCATCAACACCATAACCAGAAGCAATGCACGGTGCCACTGTGATAATAGGAAATGTCACGAGGACCTCTTCATTCGCACCGACCAATTCAATTAGGGCCACAAGGTAGCTACGATAGTCTGAATTAGTATCGGAAATTTCACCACAAGATCCACTAAAGAGCTCAATGGGTAACTCATATCGCCCATATTTTACTTCAACCTTAACCTCCATGCCACACTCGTCAGATTCTTTTGCGTCTACATAGCCCACTACCTCAGCCCATGAAACCTATCCTTTAAGCCAAGAACTACTCCTGATGAGAGTCGGGAGGGACCCAATACCCTCATCAACGGCTCTAGGAGCACTAGGAACAGTGCTCCATTCATTCGGTGTTACCTCGTGCTACAAATTCTTAGCACTCATCCTTGTACTTTTGCATAAAGGTGAACCAAAAACAACTGACTTACCCATCTTGCTCACGGGCTCAAAACTCTTCAAGAACATCAATCACTAAACAATTGAACTCATACTCAAAAATGCAATGATGCTAATGAGAAATTATCAAGCATTTATGGAGCAAGCCAGTGCAAGAAACATTAATGCTCAAATTGTAGTATGAGCAAGTGAGCGATTAATGGTTGACGATAATTTCACCACTGAAAATATCTAAGTTTATGGAAAATTGGGTACAACCCATCATGATTGCCAGGAGAAAACTGCTTGCACGCATGGAAATTAGGATGAGATCCATCGAAAGACTTGCGTCATTAATGAAAAATAATTTGCAGAGCACAAATAGTCATTACATGGCTGGATCAAAACTTTGAATGCAGACCGTTGATGCGATAAGGAGCTGGCACGTTGAACGACTTCGATTGAGTCAAACATCATTGAAAACCCCACGTCACCATTTAGAAATCCTAGTAGCCAATCACATACTTCATAATCAGAAATATGCATGCCAGTAGCGGGCCCCAACCAACCACCTTGTACCATCGAGTGAGGCCATGCATCACCAGCTTGCAAGCCTCGCAGCATTTTCAAAAACATTAACTCAACCATGCGAGTTTGGTGAGGGATGATCATAATTAATCCTCATCAATCCCCGTTATTAAAGGTTGTCGTCGATTTGATAGCATTTTAGCAATGCTGGTGGATCTGGATCAGCCCCACCTCACCATACGCAACAGGTGGCATCATTTCGCACACCTTGCACAACCTTGGTGGTGTCATCAAGAAAACTTGCGAGGTCCATGAGGAATGGCTGAGATTTGAACCCACCAATCCAACGGTCCACAAATCTGCACATGAAACACAGTTATTCATAATAATGGGACCGACTAGGAAAATGGGGGGGTGACCCTTAAGGCACAAATTTTTAGACTAAATTCTAAACATTTAAAAAATGCCCACCCAGCTTTAAGAAAAATTTATATTAAACCCGAACGTGGAGAAATCGATAGGTGAGGTAAAGGGGCTCGTAACAACATGACATAAAAGGCTCCACTAATTACTTAAGCAATCGACAACCCACAATGATAGGTCAACATAGAATTCTAATGCAAGGGTTTGTTTGATTAAAATAAGTTTAAATAGGGCTAGTAAAACCCTAAACCCTAACATTAGATGCCCAACATGAAGGAAGAATAGACAAGCCATAGAACCAGGAAAAATTTGTGACAAATTTTAAAAGTTCCATCAAATACAACACCCCCAAGCATATATTGTTTAGTGCTCTACCATCCCTCATATCAGATGTACTATTCCTCCATCCAGGTGAACTCCTTGGCCATCTGGGATGAGCACTAGTGCAACTATCAACATCATAATCCATCTCACTAGTGGGGCTCATGATTATAGAAGCATTGCTAGGTCTATCCTTGCCATCACTCTCTCATCATGTACTAGTCCATTCAGGTTGTACTATGTTTCATGTATTTCATCTCTTGGAATGTTTGCTCCACTCAGAGTATGTGGTGTACGTCTTCCAATTTGATCATCATCTCACCTGTTGGTAGATGAAACATGCATGTATCATCATCCCAGCACTCTACTAGCACCATCAGCATCGCATCATGGTACCTCATGAGGGGCATGAGGTGTGCCTAGTAAAATCCTATAGTCTGTACTAACTCTATGTCCTCCACTGAAAGGGTGCAGGATAAATCACTCAGTAGACTGATTTGTTTGCCTCCCAGATGCGAGTGCAAATGGGTGGGCACCTAATAAAAATAGCAATATATCCTATAAGCAATCTAATTTCCTCAATTTTCACATCAATAATCATAAAACGGTATGTGCAGGATCATCATGGAAAAAATAGGCCCTTAAGTGGCAATAAAAATTCAGAAAATCAAAGTTAGGCAACTTGATGTAAAAATTTGAATAAGTTATCTATATTATTTCAAAAATATGCAAGAATAGAATCTATATAAAATTGAATTTAGTTTCAAAACTACTAGGTTTATTTATTTTTTAAATCTATTTTGTGAAAATTTGAAATTTCAATGCAGTAGTACTTAAATTTTAGGGAAAAAATAAGAAGTAGGTGTCTGTCTGATCACCCTAACCACAATAAAATGATAATATTTTTTATAAGATTTTAAAAATAAGTAGTGTACTCATGTCTTGATGTGATGCATATTTTTTTGTAATTTTTTCCAAAGTAAATAATTAATTATGAATCTTTTATTACAAATTTTAAAAGATTATAAAACCTCGTATGTCTAACCACCTTAAGCTGGTAAAAACTTCATGAAATTCATTGTTTTAATCCTATAGTATGTAAAGCATAGAATGTGATGCATGTTTCAAATTCAAAAAATGTGATACCGTTTGAAAGCTATAGATGTTTTTCAATCAGCCTATCAATCATGACTTTAGTCATAATTCAAATAGAAAATGAATAATTATTATTTATAAAATTCAAAGTAAAGCGTAATTTTAATTGGTAGAAAGCTGAGAATATCCTTTAAAAACCCTTTTTGTTTCATCAATTTTGGGTAAAAAAAGTCGTCAGCCACATGGGCCATCATATCACTTACATATCACAACTTTTTGGTCCATCCTGATCCTTCAAATACCCAAAAGTGTACTAAAGTTACTCTAGTGTGCTTTCCTAAAGGCCCTAGACACTTTAGAACCCCTTTTGGACACTTCACAAAGAAACGAGACACTTTGTGAAAAAGTGGGACACTTCACGAACAAAAGGGACACTTTGCAAAAAAGTGGGACACTTCATGAAAAAAGGGGACACTTTACAAAAAAAAATCCAAGGCCCTAAGTTAACCTAGAAATACATAAAAATAATCAAATCACTACATAAGGACAAAGAAAAGGTTGAATATTCAACTTACCTAATGATGGCATTCATCACATGCCACATGGTCTCACAACACATTTAGTCTTGCAAGCTTGTAATCTCGTATGCTTGGCATCTTTCACTATTCCTCAAATTTCTATCAAGCTTCAAAAGGTAAAAGGAAAAATGATAATAATTTACTTCAATTTTTCACTCTTATGTAAGTTAAAATTAGGGTTTCTACTACATTAGGGTTAAAAAGTGTATTTCAATCAAATTAACATAATGGGTGCTAGAGAGCTTTGTTTTCAATGTCATTTATTGCATTGGAATCATGATTCTACTCCTGACATCATCAATTTTCTATCATTACGCGGCATGGTACTTGGAAATTCCCTATGATATGACTTATTCTATTCGACATGGCTAGACTGCTACCTTGATTTTACCTCTAAAAAGAAAATAGAAACAAGGGGGCATACATCTACCCTCAAAAACGATCTCTAGATAGAGGTTTTCTAAGAGGATTATTTTTGGACAACTAACAGATTCATGTTTTAGGATGTGGTTCCTAAGGTTGTTGTTTTGCAACTAACTACAATGAGGGCTTCATTCTCTTGTGTCATTATTGAACTCATATGTGTAGATTCCTTTAGCTTACATATGCATGTAAAGTCATATGGGTGATAAAGTGGGGGCTAAATGTAGTGTATAAAATCATGCACTCTTTAAAGAAAAGATGATTTTGCACTTAATTTTGACCCATTTTGGCACCCTTGCATTAATTATCCTTTAAAATCATCATTTATAGGCCCCTAAGACCCATTATTTTGGAATTTTGAGGCCCATTCCACTTAAAATCACTTAAAATATATCAAAATCCCGAAAGATTCATAAAACCACCTCAAAAACATAAAGTGGGACTCATTTTCCACCTTGGGTGTTTGAGTCCCCTTAGGTGGGACCCATTTTCCTAGGGTGCCAAATGAGTCCCTTTTGGGGTCTTTTTCAATTTTAGCAACAATTCATCAATTTAATTTAAATTTTTGGTGAATGTTGGCCTTTGGGATCTAAATAATGATCATTTAGGTGTTGATGCCTATAAAATCAAGCTTCTAAATCATTTTTATCAATATTTAAGCACGTTGGGTAAGCATTTCAAGCATCAAGTATCAAGAGTCTTCAATAAAGTTCTCACAATAGCATTCAAGTTTCAAGACAATGTAAGGTTGAAGCTTTTGAGTAGGATTAAAGTGTTTTTATAAGTCTTCAAGCTCACTTTAAATCAGGATCAAGCATTGCCAAGAGTTGATCATGGATTCTTATGGTGAATCATGATGGATTCTAGGTTAGGGAGATGCAACTAGCCATCAAGCCAGTCCTATAGACTTGTTTCCTAAGTGATTCCATCCTCCATTATGACTCTACATTCAACCTTAGGAAGGTACATGCATCATTAGGGTTCATTTGGGATGATTGAAGATCATCACAAGTGAACCATTCATCTCTTCATTTCTATGCTTGCATTCTCTCATGTTAGAATAGGTTTTCATGCGTATTTAATTATATTTTTCAAGGTTTAATTACAAAACTAGGGGTTTGACCAAGGCAAACCCCCCATTATGAAATCAAGCCAAATTTTGTTTTATAGGTAAATTTTATAGGTTCGAATCCAGAACTCAAGCTAGAAGAATAGTAGGTGCTAATGTGTAGATCGAAGTTTTCAAGTCCCGATAAAGCTAAATTGGACTAACTCGCTAAGAGTGGTGAATGAGTCCCATGACTATTGTATGTTAGAAAAAGTTACAGATCTTGATACCCTTTTCCCGAAATAGGCCCCCGTACAAAAATATGAATCTGGGACTAATTCACCTAGGTGGTCAAAAAGTCAACATTTCCAGAATTTAATTTCAGAGTTTTTTCTAGTCCTTTGGAGGTTTCCAAGTGCACATTTCCATTTTAGTAGCTTTTTGTTTTGTTTCATTTACTTTTCTAGGTCATTTAGAGTTAGTTAGCATATCACATTGTGTTTTCAAACATTTTGTCTTTTCCAAGTTTACACTTGTTGGTGAACCCTTCATTTCTTATCATTCAACCCCCCTAGAACCTTCCCTTTGTTAGATTTTAATATCCTTTGAATTTAAATCTCAAGGGTTGTTCTTGAATGAAACAGAGAAAATAACCTATCTCCTTTTAGGTCTAAAACCCTAGAAGCGAAAAGAGAACCCCACTATTTTCTTCATTTCAAATAGGCCCCTATGACCCTTTATTTAAGATCCCAAGGCTTATTTCAATTGAAATCTTGACAAAATCAATAAAAGCATTCAATTTTCTAAAAACCTCGCATTTACTCACCTTAAAAAGCTAGGGTGAGACTCATACACCACATTGGGCATATGAGTCCCCCTAGATGGGACCCATACACCACAAGTGGTGTATGAGTCTTGTGTGGCTCATTTTTAGGGTTTGCATAGGAAATTAAGGTTTTTTATTCAAATTTTTGGTTGATGTTAGCATTTTTTATCTAATAAATGGTAAATTAGATGAAGTTCCTATATAAAAAAGGTTTCAAATCATTATTTCACCTAGAGAGATTGATTCAAGATCTAAGCATTCACAAGAACTCAAGCATACTTTCAAAAGAGCATTTCAAAGGAATTCAAGAGAAAGTAGCAAGAAAATTTAAAGTCTTGGAGAAGAATTATATTTTTTTTGTAGGTCTTCAAGCTCACTTTCATTCTAGATCTACAATTTTCAAGGATTGATGATGGTTATCTATGGTGAATCATGAAGGATTCTAGGTTTGGGAGATGCAACTAGTCATTGAATCAAGCCTAATGACTTGTTTCCTAAGTGATTCCATCCTACATTATCACTCTATTTTCTATCTAAGGTAACATACATGCATTATTATGCCTTATTTGGGTGATTAGAGATTTCCCAAAACTATGTCACCATCTCTATGTTTCACTCATGCATCTTATTCTAGCACAGTAGACTAAGCTTGTATTGCATTTTAGATCCTCTAATCTTAGATGCACTTAATATTATGATTGGAACTCATATTTACTTTCAATATCTATCATTTCTATCAAGGTTTAATTACAAAACTAGGGGTTTGATAGAGAAAAACCCCCCCATAAGCAAATCAATACAATATTCTATTTTGTAGGCCTTTTTAATATGTTTAGATCCAAAAATATAGTTGGGAAGGAAGAGTAGAGATAAGAGAATAGATTTAGATCAAGTAATTTTTTGAAAAATAAAAATGGGATTGATACAACACTTTTGGCGTATGAGTCCTTGAATAACACTTTTTTCTAGATTTTGGAGGATTCAAACTTATCACTGTGAAATTCTAATTTCTACCCAAAAAAACCTAAACTAGGACTAAATTGTCCAACCTAGCATATGAAACCCAATATGTTTTGAAAACCATATTTTTATAATTTTAGACCTTGTTCCAAGCTTATTCAATTTTCTGGGTGCACCTTTGTACTTTCTCAGTTTATTGTTCTGATTTGAGTTCATTTCTAGGTCATTTACTTGAGTTTTGCATATCATTTACATTTCTTGTCTCTCCAATCCCTTTCTTGGTGGTGAACCCCCTTTTAGTCTTTAATCACACCCTAGGACACCTTACTGCAAATATATTTCCCTCATTTATATCTCTTTCAATTGAGATCTCTAAGGTTTCCTTAAGTGAAACTTGTAGAGAATTAGTTGTTCTATCTCCATAAACATAGAGAGATAGTTTTCTGGGTTTCATTTTGGTAAACCTATCCTTTAGAACACTTTTTTTTTATTTGTATTGCATCATATTCCTAGATCTAGCTTACATTACCTTTTCATCGGGTCTTGTATTAATTAATTTGCATCCAGGGTTTTAAAATCTTGCATTAGCGAAAGTGCATATAGGTTACACTTTTACATCTTACATCATTGAAATTAACTTGAAATCTATAATTGTATTTAGTCTAGAAATCATTCAAACCAGAAAACCTAACATTCATTTAGAATTTTCTAAAATTAATGCAAAAAACTTAATGTCCTTACTCATACACCCTTCTGGGCAATTTTGTCCCAATACAAGTGGTTTTTCTTAATTTCTAGGTATTTTGTGTTGACCGTTTATCAACATATGAACCCTTAAAAAAACATGATTGGTACTCATAAGCCCCTTTTGACGATTTAGTCCTATGCCAAATTTGAAACTACATTTTACAACATTAAAAACCATTTTTTTGTGTTTTAGTTTGCTATTGTTAGATTTTTGTTTTAGTTTATTGAGTTTCAGTTTTATTTATTTCATTAAATCTACCTTAATTTAGATTCATTCCAATTGTGGATAAAATTACTTTTTTTAGTTTTCATTCTTAGCATTAGTTCATAGTTTAATAAGATTAGATTGCATATGGAATTCATTAGAAAAAAAAACCAAAAACACCTATAAATCAATAAACCACTTGGAGAAATCAGAGTTATTTGAGTATGTCAAATCTCTTTTTCCAAGTTAACATAACCCTCAATACTTTTAGTAGTGATGAATTTGACATGTTAGATGAAGCCCTTGAGGATTTTATCTCACAAGGTTCATCCACTAAGGCTTGTTACAACAAACCCAAACAAAGATAAGTTAGTGTGATTAAACCTCAACTCATCCTTTACCCAACTTCAAACAAACCTCAAACTCAAAAAAAACCCATTTTTACCCTTTAACCACCTAAGAATAATGTTTCACAACAATCAAGTTATAATATCATTGCTCATACAAATAACACTAGAAAAAATCCAAACCAAGACAAACAACTTCAACATCTTTACCTTTGCCTCAAACTATCTTGCCTATTTCTACTTGTTTTCCTTTGCATAGTGGGAAGGAGTACAATCTTGTTGAAAAACTTAAGAATACTCCTACAAAGATATCCGTATGGGACCTAATTCAAAATTCACCTAACTATCATACTATGATTCAAACAACCTTACAACAAATTGTGATTCCCTCTAATACAAATGCAAGTGATGTATCAACTCTAATTCAAGGAATGAATACGATTAACATAGACATTACTTTTCACCAACATGAGCTGGCTCCCTTGGAGATGAGAAAGAAAAATGATGCCTTCATGATAATATATAGATTCAATAGGATAAGAATAAAAAGAACCCTTGTTGGTAATGGCTCCTCTCTTAATGTGTGTAGTGTGAACCTTTTGGATAGAATTGGTGTGGATAAATCAAGAATTGAACCTTATTCCTTATCGATTTGAGGATCTTACAATGTAGGAAAACAACTACTTGGTGTGATTAATTTACCTATTATAGTTGGAAATTATACCTTCCAAACTCCTATTCATGTTATGCCTCATGATCTTTCATACAGTCTCCTTTTAGGAAGACATTGGATTCATGAGATGCACACGGTGCCTTCAACTCTTCATTGTATCATGAAGTATGTATATAACAATAAACTGTACCAAGTTGAAAGAGACCACGAGCTTCAAAGTTTTTTACAAGTTGAGAAAGGAATGAAAAATCCTCTAAACACATTAATTCCAACTTTGAACATAGAACCTATTGAAGAAGAGAAACATGAGATGGAAAAAGTGATGAAGTTATTAGAAGAAGATTTGGGTTCCTTATACTTCACACCTTCATTTATGGGAGAATACACAATCACAACAAAAGAAACTAAAAAACAAAAGAAACCAATGGTAATGTCAACACAGAATTCGAAAGAAAACTCATAAGCATCTACCTCATCTATTCTAGAAGAATAAACAAGCTATACAAAAAAATTTGATGATATGGAATATCAGCAACCACCAAATTTGAAAGAAATGGGGAAACTTTATTGAAAAGGTTATTAGCTTATGAAATAGCTTGGCAATAGTGAAGAAGGATGTTGAAGGAAAGAGCAAGGCATCTGTGTTCCTATAGAGCCTAACACGCAAGAAGCAAAAAGGGGTTTGGGATATTTCCCTTCTAAGATAACACAAGAAGATAATAGACCCTCGTTAAACATAAAAACCATGATGTGTAACCCTAAAGAAACTCTCACCTTGAAGCATCCTAAATTGATTGATACAACTTGCGAAGAATCAATGGAATACTTTGAAGATGATGAAGCTCTGAAAGAAATTTTAGGAGTTTATGATAAACCATTTACTCCTCCTAAAAAGAAATGAGTTACATGTGTTGTGATTAGTGCTAAGCAAGAAGATAGAGAAAATGAAAGTAAGTAGATTGGTCAAGACAACAAAGTACATTTCCTTTGTGGGATACCAT
Source organism: Sequoiadendron giganteum (assembly GCA_007115665.2). NCBI lineage: Eukaryota > Viridiplantae > Streptophyta > Pinopsida > Cupressales > Cupressaceae > Sequoiadendron > Sequoiadendron giganteum. Next base: position 588,803,865 of record CM021101.1, on the reverse strand, counting down.
CGACATACCGATGGATATTAAAAATGAGGAGAAAGTGATTAAGATAGAAAAGATCCTCAATGAAGATGAACAAGAAGACCATGCAACTTTACTTCATGAATTTCCTAAAAAATTTGTGTGGACTTATTTGGATATGACGGGAATTGATGTTAAGATAGTGACACACAATATAGTCCTTGCCGAAAATGCTAAACCAATTAGAAAAAAGATATGAAAGATGAATCCTAAGATTGCCTTATTAGTTAAGGTTGATATTGAGAAACTCCGCGAAGCTAGTTTTATATGCCCTATAGATTATTCTCCTTGGATCTTGAACATTGTTTCAGTCACAAAACCTCATAATAATATTAGGATGTGTACAAACTTTCATGATTTAAATAAATCATCTTCAAAAGGTGACTTTACCCTTCCTAATATTGATATGATATTGGAATTGACTATGGGATATGCTTTTTTGTCATTGGATGGATTTTTTAGATATAATCAAATCTTCATCGACCCTCAGGATCAATACAAAATAGCATTTACTAGAGCTTGGGTAAAATTTTGTTTGGTAGTCATGCCTTTTGGATTGAAGAACTTAGGCGCAACATATCAACAAGCTATGAAATTGGTATTTCATGATTACATACATTATACTTTAGAAGATTAAGTTGATTATATTCTTGCCAAGTCTTTAAATTTGCAAGACAATGTGAACATTATTCGAAAGATACTTGAGAGAATGTGAAAATATAACATGAGATTGAATCCAAAAAAGTGTGTATTTGGTGTTAGATAATAGAAATGTTTTAGGTTTGATCATATCTCATAGAGGCATTGAGGTAGACACAAAGAAAATTTATGCTATGGTTAACATGCCACCTCCTAGAAATATTTCAAAATTGTACACTTTACAAAGAAGAATTCAAGCTATTTGTTGTTTCATAGCATCCCTAGCGGACCGAACATTACCTTTTATGCATCTTGTTAAGAAATAGGTTTAGTTTAATTGGAATAAGGATAGTAAACATGATTTTGCAAGTTTGAAATATTATCTTGCTACTCCACCTATTTTATAACCCACTATGCAAGACAAACCATTCCAAGTGGCAGATGCCCTGGCTAATCTTGGCTCTGGTTGGGACTCTACTAAATGTTGGAGGAAAATGGAAAGGTTACCACCAAAAATTCAAGATTTAATCGTGCAGGAACAAAGAAACCATGTTTTGCAATAATTTTAAATCTTTGGATGACGGGAGCTGAATGGGGGGTCCACCAAATTGATTTGGGGGTCTGGTGGATGAGTGTCAACATTGAGATGGTGTACAGGTGGAGGTTTTCTGGTAGAGATTTTTGTGTGTGGGGCACGGATTGGAGGTTCCACGTGTCTGTCCTTTGGACATGGTGGATGGGGTCGGGTTCTAAGGTAATGAAAAGGTGGCAGGGTTTGAACTTACAGGATGGTAACATGACTAAATTTGGTGGCTTGATGAATTTTAGTTCGAAGGACGTGTCTTCATAAAATCTATGCAGTCGTACCATGTGATCTATTCTCTTGGGGATTGTGGGATGTCTTGTTTTATCTCATTCTTGCATCAGGTTGTGTGAGAGTATTTATAATGATTTGACTCTTCATGATGGAAGAGTGCCTCCTTCTAGGGTCTTCGAGCTTGTTAGTTTAGCGCGGGTCTCCTTTGGCACCTTTTGGATGGTTTCTAATTTTAGTTATATGGCCATTGCGCATTATTTTTTGTGCATTCCCTACATGCCCGCCAATTCTTGCCTTGCTGGCCGCAATCATCCCAAGAACTTCATTAAATTCATTATCAAATCACCTTGTGGTGATTTTCCCTTCCGCGCATGTGACCTGTACATAGGTGTTATTAGTCTCTGTTGTATACCTTTCCTTAACAATCACAATGTGATAATCATTCGTGGTTGCTGCATTTGGTATTTTTTGCAATTTCTTGGGTTTCCTGTGCAGGTTGGTAATATGGGTGCTGAGCAGGTGAGGACTGAACCAGACAACTACAATGAGTTTCAAAACAACCCTTTAGTTTGGAACATTTGTATGGAAGGTGGAATTGCTCCACTTATGGAGATCTTGGTTGGTCATGATCCTAACTTGTCGGGTCTCCATTGGAGGAATCTCATTTAAAATCAGTGAGGAAGTCATTGTGCAAGCCGCGAGTTTATTGTGTTCTGGGAAAAAATACCCCAAACACACGAAGAAGCCAGATCATGAAAGCTTAAAATATTTTTTTAGAGGTGAGGAGGCCTCAGTGCGGAACCAGTCGGGTTTTGAGAGAGATGCTCTCCCGAAGCCCTAGGATCAGGTGTGCCTGGCGCTGATGAAGTATGTCACTTTGGAAGGTAGTTTTAAAACCTATTTCTTTTATCATTTCCCCTTGTTAAATCATTTAAGACATAAGATGTTTCTTAGTTTCTCATTCTTTCTTTTAATGGACTTGGAAAACTCAATCAAAAAATGCAAAGAGTCAGCCAGCCTTAACCCCAGTGATCTCTCGCTGCTCTCGCTCCATCAAGGGCTCATTCTGAGACTATATCACTTTTATCTGGCCCTCTGTCCTCCTAAAGCTATCATGGATATTTGCATTGAGAACGTTGAACCCCTGTCGACTGTGAATATTTCCTCGACCAAGTCTAAAAGCTCTCCCTGAAAATCCAATACGGGCACTACGGGGAATCCCAAAGCCAAGATAACCACCAAGAAGCTTAAGGGTGGTCTGGGAAAGGCCCATGCCAGTGTGATAGAGGGTCTCTATGAATTGAAATCCACTCTCGCAGACTCGGCCTACAAGGTTACCACTGTAAAAAAAGGAAAGGAGAAAGGTATGTTGGCTCGGACTACTAAGGATGGTAAGGGCAAGAATGCTATAAGAAAAGACTCCAGAGGTGACACGGTTGTGGGGACCACTGAGATGATTGGTGGGGAAAATGCTAGAAGGAGATTCGGAAGGCTGGCTAAGAATAGCAAAAAGAGGTTGATTATTGAAGATTCAAAGGAGGAGAAGTCTGACAGCAAAGGGTACAAGGAAGAAGAAACTGGAGATGAGGACGAAGAACATGTGGAAGGGCTCTAGTTTACTCCAAAGGACAGCAAGGTTCCTATTGATGGCTCCGCCTCTCACTCTCCACATCCCCTGGTTGAAGATACTGGTAAGGTTCAGGGGACCATGGACATTGGGGAGGAGCCTTGTGATGTGGTGAAGAGAATGGATATGCTCGACAAAAGGTTTTGGGTGTTGACCCACTTCGTCACGAGCACTCTGTCTAATGCTATAAAGGAGGAGCTGGAGGGAAATAACAGTTAGGAGAACAAAGAGTGGGTGGGTGATGAGGCAATGGACCTCCTGATTAAAAACTGGGACAATGCTAGTTAGCTACTCCCTGTTCCTATCTGTCGGTTGTCTCTCTACGGTCTATGTGCTACCTTTGGGTTGTTTCTGCTTTTTGTTTCCTTTATTTTTTCTATTTAAACTTGTTCCTTTTTGGCCCTAGTGGCTCATTGTGAAGGGTACGACACCCTGTAAATTCTTCTTAACTTTTCAAAAACATCATCCCATGCTCTTGCAGCATTGTTGGCTCAACAAGTTGAAAATGGTTAAGAAAATCCTATTTATTATATTAATCAAACTCTAATTGATTATGAGACATGATATACAATGATAGAAAAAAAATTGGCTCTTGTATTCACTACAAGTAAATTGATACATTACTTACTAAATGTTGAAATACATGTGATGATGAAACTCGATCCTTTAAAACATCTTTTTGCTAAAACATATTTATTAGGATGCTTAGCTAAGTGGGCTATGTTGTAAAATAAGTTTGACCTTAATTTTTTCTCACAAAATGAAATTAAAGGACAATCCTTGACCAACCAATTAGTTGGAGCTCCTTCTCCTCTAGCATTACCTAATAATGATTTATTCCCTAATGATAGTATGTTGATGATTAAAACTAGTATGTATGAGAGTTATACTTTGATGACTCTAAGTGTAGAACAAGATTTGAAATAGGGATTATAATAGTCATGCTTTTAGGGAAGCCTATTCCCTTTAAAACCATCACAAAAAGATTTAATTGTTGGATTACACACTGCTTTAACTCTGAGAGCCCAAGACATTAAGATATTTGGTGATTCACAATTAGTCATTAAGAAAATAAATAAAACATATCAAGAAAAGCATGAAAAATTATGAAAGTATAAGGATCTTACAATGGCTCTATTAGAAATATTTTCACTTCATTTACTATTGATAACATCCCATGAAAAAATAATCAGCATGTGGATGCAATGGAAAGTGAATATTCCCTTATACCTCGTCAAGATTCTTCAAAATATTTCACATTTATTGTCCATACAATTATGAAACCATCAATAGAAAATTAAATCAAAGTTTAGTATTATCAACCATCATGAAAATCTCTAGTGAATGGTATACACTGATATTTAATTATTTAAAAGAAGGTACCTTTCCTGAGTTGACAACTAAGAATACTCGAGTTCACCTTGAAAACTCATGTCTAGATATATAATCCTTGTCGACATGCTATATTGAAGGTCCTTTGATGGTCTCTTACTTAGATGCATTAAACAATATGAAATCCCTATAGCACTTGAGGGAGGTCATGTAGCTACTTGTGGAGGCCATTTTGGAGAAAGATCATTAGTTCAAAAGTTTATCTGCATAAGGTACTATTGGAGACATATGAAACGAGATTGCTTTGAATATGTTAAGAAATGTCACAAGTGTCAAGAACATAACAATTTAATTCATGCTCTTGCTTCTAAGCTTCATTCCCAAACTCCTATTTTTCCATTCTCAGTATGGGTTTTGGATCTTATTGGAAATATTTCACCTCCTTTTTTTGGACATACCTTCATAATTACTGCAACAAATTATTTCATGAAATGGGTAGAAGTCATTCCCCTTCGTTCAACAAATGTTGATGTAATATGTCATTTTATATTGAAACACATTATTGGTCTCTTTGGAATACTAGTTTCAGACAATGGGACACCATTTTTAAGAATAATGACATTAACAAGTTCTTAGAAACATTTAACATTCAAAATCGCTTTTCAACACCCTACTACCCACAATCTAATGGTCAAGTTGAATCGACTCATAAGACTCTTGAACAAATCTTAAGTAAATTAGTAAGAAAAAATAATAAGGATTGGCACATGTGGTTAACATATGTGTTATGGTCTTATCATACTAGTATTAGAACATCAACTGGGAATACTCCTTATAACCTTGTCTATGGTATTGAGGAAATAATACCCTTGGAGTTAGAGTTTCCTTCATTAAGAATCGCTCTTCAAGGAATTATTGATGACAATACTTATAAAGAACAATGATTGCATCAGCTTGAAATTCTTGATGAGTGGTGAGTCAGTACTCTTGAGCATCTCGAAGCTTATTCCAAAAAATTACAACATAGTTACAATGATCATGTCATCCCTCATATGTTTACGAAAGGTGATTTGGTGTTATTTGAGAATCAACACAATGTCAATATCACCCCAATTGAAAAAGTAAATTTCATCCCTACTTGGTTAGGACCTTACATAATTGATGAAATTTATGGGTCTAGAGCATACAAGTTAACAAAAATGAAAACCCCTTAAATAACCTATAATGTCATGCATTTGTACCAGTACTATGTCTAATCTCATTGAATATTGTGAATGATAAAGCAGTGGCTTTAGAGTGAGTAGATGAAATTCTATGTTCTCTTGCATTGCTTCATTCTTGACAAACAATAATTTGTGTGTCTTGAATACTAAAGTACTTATTTAAAGTAATTTAAGGTAGTTACCTTAGGTTTCATACTATTCAAGTTAATTTTGTATGTTGTGTCAGATTAGATCCTTATGCGTATTTAGTTTTCTTCAATTAGATCATAGGTGTATTTAATTTAGCATAACATACTTAATAATGTTGCATATAAAATAAACTAGAATAATTCTAATTAGATCAAATAAAACATGTCAAATCATGGATACATTTATTAAATAGTCTTACAAAGATTATTTGATAAATCACATTGCCATGATCTAACTTAAAAATATAAGCATAAAAAAGAACACATAAAGGATCATATATATATATATATATATATATATATATATATATCAAAGTTTTAGTACATGTCATAAAATATACAATACTAGTGTGGCTTGTGGCTACTAGATCCCTCAAAACCTAGTGATCACATTCGTCGAGAGACTATCTATTGAGAGATGGTAGTATGTGATCGTGAACTAATAAGAGAATCCAATGCATACTATAGGCCCCCTGCATGTCCAACATTCGTAGTCTCATTTCTAACAACCTCTAGGTGCTCTCACTTTATGTGGTCTCTATCCACCTACAGCTTGGAAACCTCTACAAAAAGTCTATCAACCTCCACTAAATTTTAAGATGACTGAAGCTCCTCATAGGTAACCTGTAGTTTTGATAGATCACTCTTAACTCGATCAACATGCCTAGTAGCACCCTTGTATGCTCCTCTCAACCTTTAAAAAGCCTCAAATAGTTCTAGATGCTGCTCCATGATAGGTGGAGGCATGTATTCTGTGTTAATAGCCTCATCTCTGAGTGAAGGAGGTACTATCTCTATGTCCACTCGTCAATAGAGATCATGTAAATCTCTCATAGACCCTAGAAGATAGAAATCATAAAGCTAGTCAGTACACATCATGATGTGTATATATATATATAAATCAAAAGAATAATCACAAAAGCATAAGCATAGTCATAAATAATATGTCATCACCTAGATCTCTAGTCGGATTTGTAAAAATAGCCTCATCCTATGTAGGAGGAATATACATGCTAGCCTCTCCATGCTCATAAGTCTTAGTGCATCTAGCACTACAACTACTGACTATGATCTAGTAACACGAGTGGGAGTTGAATCTCTCCACTCATGGGAAAACAAACCCTCATCTATTGTGTCACTACCCTCACTCATCACATGTCCCTCATTGTCATCCTCCTACTCCTCGTAGTCTAAGTCTGCCTCCTCATCATAGTCCTCCTCTACCTCATCCACAAATAGTTTTACAGCCCTAGCCCCTATCTCCTCACTGATCTCCTCCTCCTCATCCCTCTAATTTGGAAGAGGCCTTGCAAAGCCTATAGGTTGATCCATAGGAAATACCAAAGTTTTTTTGTGCTATGGCCCACCACTCCTCATATGTATTTGTAGCACTAAAATCATTAGCATCAAATATTGGGGGCATGTCAAGATCAGAGTCATCTAAGTCAATAGACATGACATTGTCAACTATAAGTCACCTTGTATCTCCTAGCTTTTGGGTACTCCTCACTAATCACCTATAAAATGTGCATGCTACTCATGGAACCTATATCTATCTAAATTATCTTATTATATAATCATAGTAGAATGGTCTTACTATGTAATCAAGCCTCCCCAGTAAAAACCTATCCCTTTGCATCCTCCTCAACTATCGAATTTCATCTGGCCACTATGTTATCAACTAGTAGGGTCTCCACGAGATCTCCTCCTGATCTAAGCCTGGCAGTCAAATATAACTCTCTAGAATAGAAGATATTCATATTTCCATGCTCGTCTCAGTGGATAACTGAATTATCCTAGTTATCCAAGAGTGCATATAGACAAAAAATTTGTCGATCTAGTGCATGTGATATTCTCTAGGAACCAAACCTACAATAGTGTACAATGCACCATGCTCTCGACCTCGTGATAAGAAAATCATCCTAGATCATAGTTAATATATACAAGCATGCACCAACCCCATGCATAGATGGTCTTATGATGCTCCATCTAGGTGTGCTCCCTGACCATCTGGGACTAGTACTAGTGCTACAATAAAAATACTAATCCATCTCAAAAGTGGTGATTGTGTGTAGAGTAGCCACTATAGCTCAATATGTGGCACCACGATCTCATCTTGAACTAGTCCTCCAAGGTAGTATTATATATCTTCTCTCATCTGCCTATATGTATGATCCTCTACAAAATTGATTGTCTTGCCTCAAATGGGAACTCAAAGGATGTGATGTGCATCCTCCAAAGTGATTATCATCTTGTAAGTCAATAGATGAAAGGTAGAGGTATCTACATACCACCTCTCTAATAATTCCATTAGCATGGCATCATGGTATCTCATAGGAGTCATGAGATACACCCAATATATCCTAGTCTCCTATAAAGTCTGTGTATCCTCCTCTGATAGTGTAGCAACTAAATCTCATAATCGCTAGAATAATCAACCACCAAGATGTTGTCGTGACTGTGGAGGAATCTAACAAAAGAATAGAAATATCACCTATAAGCATTCTAAAATCTAAATTTTATACATCAACAGTCAAAAAGTGGGAAAAATTTTCTCTAGGGTACTTTCATAAGGATCCTAGACACTTTATTACCTATTTGGGACACTTTGCAAAAAAAGGGACACTTTATGAAAAAGGGAACACTTTCCAAAAAAAAAAGTAACGCTTTGAGAATTTTTCTTCCAGGGTGCTAAATCTATCTATAAATGTGTAAAAAAAACTAAGGTAGAGAAGAATCCACTCACCGAATGATGTAGGTTGCCTCGTGCTACCTCCTCGCATAGGCTATTGAGTCTCAGAGGAATGTATTCTCAAACACTTAGCATTATCACTCACTCTTCATCAAGATCAAACTAAAATAAGGTAAAAGATAAAATGATAACAAATTACTTCACTTTTTACTCTTATATATGTTCAAATTAGGTCATTTGGAAATTAGGGTTAAAAGTGCTTTTTCATTCAAACTAGCATACTAGGGACTAGAGAAATTTTTTTTCAATGCCATTTATTGTGTTGGATTCACGATTCTGCTCCTGTTCTTATCAAATTTCTATCACTATGTGGTATGGTAATTATAAATACCTTATGATATAACTTATGTAATTCGATACGGTTAGACTGCTACCTTGATTCCACCTCCGTAAAGAAATAAAAATGAAGGGGGCATACATCTACCCTCGAATTTTATTTTGTAAGGAGATTAGATAAGAGGATTTCTTTGAATGACTAATGAATTGGTTTTGCATGATACGGTTCCTAACATTGTGGTTTTGTAGATAGCTATAAGGGGGCTTCATTCTCCCATGCTCAGAAATGAATCCATATGAGTATCATTTTATGAAATGAAGTTATTGTTTGAATTCATTTAGCTTGCATATGCATGTAGAGTCACATGGGTGCTAAAGTGGGGGACTAAATATAGTGTAGAAAATTGTACTCCCTTCTTGGAGATGGTACAATTTCACACTTAATTTTGACCTATTTTGCTACCCATGCATTCATGACCCTTAAAATCATCATTAATAGGCCTATAAGACACTTTATTTCGGATCCTAAGACTTATTTCAATTGAAGTATTGAAGAAATTAATCAAATCATTCAATTTTACAACAACCTGATATTTACTCACCTCGAAAATCTAGGGTGGGATTCATGTGCCGCCTTGGGCATATGAGTCCTGTGTGGGCCCTTTTCAAGGTTTGAGCAGGAAAGTAAGGTTTTTAATTCACATTTTTGGTTGATGTCGACATTTTGGATCTAATAAATGGTAAATTATATGAAGTGCCTATATAAACAAGGTTTCAAATCATTATTTCACCTAGAGAGATTTATTCAAGATCTAAGTGTTCACAAGCACTCAAGCATACTTTCACAAGAGCATTTCAAAGGTATTCAAGAGTAAGTAATATCAAGAAAATTTGAAGTCTTAGAGTAGCATTATTACATTTTTCCAAATCTTCAAAGCTCACTTTCATTCAAGATTTGACATTGTCATGGATTGATGATGGTTGCCTATAGTGAATCGTGATGGATTCTAGATTGGAGAGATGCAACTAGCCATTTAACCAAGCCTAATGACTTGTTTCTTAAGTGATTCCATCCTCCATTATCACGCTACTTTCTACCTAAAGGAAGGTGAATGCATTATTATGGCTTATTTGGGTGATTGGAGATCTCCCAAAGTCACTATCTCTATGTTTCACTCATGCATCTTAATCTAGCACATTAGAATAGGGTTGTATTACATTTTAGATTCTCTAATATTATATGCACTTTAGATTAGGGATTTTACTCATATTTACCTTCAATATCTATCATTTCTTTATATATTTAATTAACAAACTAGGGGTTCGACCAAGGCAAACCCCCCATAAGTAAATCCATACATTTTTTTTTTTTGCAAGCCTTTTCAACAAGTTCAAATCCAAATTGTATAGTTGGGGAGGAAGAGAAAATATATGAGAATAGATTCAGATCTTAATTTTCTAAAAAAGATAAAAGGGACTAATATGTCACTTATGGCATAAGAGTCCTTATATAATTTTTTTTTGTAGATTTCGAAGGATTTAGACTTGTCACTATGAAATGCCATTTTTTATCTAGAAACCCTAAACTAAGACTAAATCACCCAGCCTAGTGTATGAGTCCCAATATTCTTTTAAAACTATATTTTTAGGATTTCATACCTTGTTATGAGCATATTTGGTTTTCAAGGTGCATCTCTATTCTTTCTTAGTTTACTATTCTGATTTGAGTTCATTTCTAGGTCATTTACTTAAAGTTTTGCATACCATTTACATTTCTTGTCTTTCCAATCCCCTGCTTGGTGGTGAACCCCCTTTTAATCTTTAATCACACCCTAGGACACCTTATTTCAAATCTATTTCCCTCATTTCCTGTTGGCAAGAGACACTACACAATTCATCTAGTTTTGTCATTGATGGCAACCCTAGCTAGTAATCTTGTCCACATCTCTATAGTTGCTTATATTGAAACTCAGATTGAAGAAATGTATTATCTGTCAAAGCTAAAATAGGGTATCTGATAGAGTTGTGTGAATTGGATCATATGTAATTTCCTATTATCATTTTTTTTTGTGGATCTCAGGGAAGTTATTTTGATGTATGAACTATCTTATCCTTGATTCATTAGGGTTTGCATTGATTGGTGTGCAAGTTAGGAGATCTGATGCATTGATTTTTAGTCTAACAGTGTAGAAAGGTCGAGCAAATGAGTGTAGCATGTTTTGGATCTTTAGGGCATAATTGTTTAATGTGTTTCATGTTTTAGACATTTTGTTTTGGGTCCTCACCATGTTTTGGCTGACATTGGTTGATTCATTAATAATTATCTATGGATTGGGCCAATAGTTTGTGGATATTTTATATTTTGTTTAAGCTGACATATAGTTGTTCTAATCTCTAGTGGAGGATATATATAATTGATTGTTCATATAATTTTGATGTGTGTTGTGATGTGATGCAAAAGTTAGAAGGAATATAGATCGATTGTGCACAGTTTTATTTGAGCAGAAGTAGAAAAATTTAAAGAATGCAAATAATGTTCTTAACCGGAACTATAATTAGGCATTAGTAGATTCTATCTCATAGTTCAACTATTCCAATTGACTTCTAGATATGACTGTAATATAGTGAGTCTTCTTTTGGGAAAAAATCCTTTTGTATTTGAGTAGTGAGCTCTAGGTAGTGTTCCTGAATGCATGTGCATTCCTTTTGTAAAACACTTATATTGAGTGTACTCAAATTTTGGATTGACCTCCACCTTGGTTTTTCCCCTAATAGGGTTTCCATGTAAAAATCCTTGTGTTATGGTGTTGTGGTTGATTGCTTTATGTTCTTGCATCTTTCTTTTGGTTCAATGTTATAAGTGGTTTAAAGATCAAGTTAATAAAGTTAAATTTTCTAAAACACTGACTCACCCCCCTCTTAGTGTTCCTTGATTCTAAAAATTAGTATCAGAGCCTAGTTCCTTGGAAGAAGTTTAATAGCTTGGCGAAGATCCGGGAAGCTGATTCAATGGATTCTGGTAGTCTTCATCAACAAATTTTGGTGGCACTAGATGATCTTGACCGGTCCAAATATGAAGTTAGGGAATTGAAAGCAAGCCTCATGAATCCTGAGAAATTCATTTCATCATTGAAAGATAAAATCAATAAATCCAGGGAAAAGAGAAAGGAACTTTGTGATCAGATCAAGCAGAACGACAATAAAAGCATAGAATATGAACACCTAAGTCAACCTTGAAAGAAAATACAGAAGAATGTGAAAAGCTCACCAGAGATAATGTTGTCCTAAAGCATGAGATGGGATCTATTGTGATGAGTATGACCAAGGAGATTGAAGATAGAAAGAAGAATGAAGAGAATCTAACTCAGTCCTTGAAAGAAAGATCTGATAGATGTTTTAGATTTAGTCAACTAGAGCTTGAATTGCAACAATCCAAAAATAGTGAAGAAAATCTTGAAAGACATATTGTTATTCTAAGGGATGAACTTGCTACTACAAATGAATACAAGGAGAAGTTCAAGATTAGCTCAGCTAAGCTTGATGAACTGATTCAAATTCATAAGACTGGAAATGATAAGAAAGGTCTTGGATATGAGAAAGGAGAAAGCTTTGGATCTGGTCAAAGGAAATTTAGGTCAGGAAATCAAACAAAAAAAGCGAGAAGATATTCGGTAAGACAACCCAATGCTCAAAAGTTCAATGGATATTGTTTTATTTGCAATAAATTTGGTCATATGGTTTCTCAATGTAGAAGTAGAATCAATCCAAGTGGTCCATCAATTTTTGGTCAGTGTTTCAATTGCAATAAGTATGGTCATAAGTCAATTGAATGCAAAAATATGACAAATAACTTTTCCAATAGAAATATCAGATGTTATGCCTGCAATAGATTTGGCCATATTGCTAGCTAGTGCAAATCAAGAGAAAATCAATGGAGTAACTAGTTTAAACAAATAAATGTTGTGTTCTATAGTTGTAAAAAACCCAGTCACATTATAGGATTATATAGAAGTAGGAAGGGTCTGGTAAACAAAAGGATGATAAGGGAAAAGGAAAACTTACTATGGATGAGATCAAGAATAAAATGAAGAAGACATGGGTGAAGAAGAGTGTTTCTGATGCAGGAAATGAATCAGCACCAAAATCTAGTATTGAAAATTCCTCCAAGAATTAGGTTAAGGCCTTTGGCCTAGGGGGGCTCTCAAGAAAATCTTTTACCCCCCTTGTCGATAGTTGGTACCGGAATGTGGTAAATTGCAATGATTGTGTTAATGATCTATATATCTTTTGGGAACATTTGTGAAGGAAATTTATGCAAATTTGAAGGTTCACAAAAGAATTTTCTTTCACAGACTATGAAAAGAGGGTATACAGAAGACCTAGGGCAAAAGCATTTAATGCGATAAAAATTTAGGTGTGTGAATGATAAAAGGTCACTTCTATTCTTCATTTTTCACTTTGCGCTTTGAGAAGAAGAAGTTTGGAGAGCTCTACAAGCAAATTTTGGTGAGATACAAGTCTAAAGGCGATTCGGTGAACAAACCCTAATTCGGTGAAAAGGTATTTATCTATGAAACTTTTGAATTTGAAATTTATTGAAATGGCCACTCTGTTAGTCATTGATATTAAGGATAGGCCCCACCCCAAATTCAAATGGCACATGTTCAAATCCATCGAGACAGAACCATTAGGTGCACTTTCTTCAATTTCGTATGGTGTTTTGCACATTGAAGATATTAGGGCATACATTCATGTGAATATTGAGGAGTTAGGAAGCTCCTAATTGTTAAATTTGTTCACAAATCATATTGTGGGAGAATATTTTTGTGTAAAACCTAAATTTAAGACTTTGGAGGAGAAGAAATTCACACAAATTGTGAATTTTCCCGTGTTCGACAAAAATGAATGGATTCGATACATACTAAGTCATGTGCATGCCGAGTTCATGTGGTTATTCGTCTGAATTCAACTAGTGGGTTGCCAACATTGAAAGTTGTGAAGAACCAAATAGTCACTAAGGCAACTGGTTGCAATTTCGACAGAGGAGCCATGATAGTCAATTACATCATGGAATTGGATGTTAATTTCACCTCTACAGTCATTGGATATAAGATCTATCACTCTAGTCGGGATAACTTTGTATCTAGTACTGCAATCTATGCAACTTATCAAATGGTGAAGGACAATGCAGAATATGACTTATGTGAGTTACTCCAGAGCTAGTTAATTAAAATTTTTGGAAAAATCAAGAAAGACAAGAAGAACATTCTCAAGTATGGAAATCTACTTTTTTTTCTTCTTCTTCTACTTCATGAATGAAGTTATGGGAGTTGGTAGAGTGTAATGGGAAAGTGACAGACCTGTAGATGTTCAAATCAGGGATATGTTATATAGAATTGGAGATATGAAAACAAGGAAAACTACTATTTGGGGCTACTTCAAAAATTTTCAAAGTATAATGCAAGCTAGGGAAAGGATTCCTAAGTCTATTATGAAAAAGTATAAGGACACTATTTGCTTCATGATTGACATTGATCAGTGTTTGATGGAAGCAACAGAACCTAGAACAGTTTGGATAATGCCTTTGGGATATGAGGTTGAAGAACACATTTTGGAGTTGTATGTTGAACACTTGTTGAGTAAACCTCAGGATCCAAAAAATAAAGGAGGTTTGGTACCTTTTCAGAGAAGGATATACAAGTGCATAACCAACTAATAAAGTTTTTGATAGTCAGGAGAGTGAGAAAGGAAGTTGAAGCTTTTGCAGAAACCCTTGGTATATCAGTTGAAGTTGTGAGGGAAGCTAGGAAGAAAAGAGAAGAAGTTGAAAAAGGAGATCTTGCTAGAATTGAGTCAGTTAGTCTGACAACATCCTCTGCCAAATCTAGATCTACAAGGAGCTATGCACCCTCATTCGGTCCTATAAAGAAATCAACTCATGTAAAAGTTCAAGTCAAGACATCCAGAAGAGAAGGATAAAAGCACAAGAGTCTATGTTATTGTTGAAGATGATGAAGAAACTGAATCAAATGAAGAAGTAAGAGAAATCAAGCACAAGGGCACAAAGGCATCAAAAGTCTCTAAGGACAAGTCCTCTGATGAAGAAAAAGGTTAAAACTGATATATCGGGTATGACTATAGAGAAAGTGGAAAAATAATTAGTTAAGGATGGTAATCTCAAAACACTTTCTAAATGGTATGACACTTTTGATAGTGTCGGTGGGTGATCCCACAATACTGGTTTACAATTTTTGGGCAAACTCGACACTGAACTGACTTTTTTTAACTAAATCTTCACTTTTGGGCTCCTATAGCGGCTAAACCGTGAGGAATTTGAAGATGATGCAAACTAGTGAGTTGTGAAGTTTTGTTTATAGATTCTAAATATATTTTTTTCAAAAAATTTTGAATCATATTTCAATTCTTTTTCCATCTCCTTCGAAAACTAAGTTTTTTTGAAAAATACCATTTTTAAGGAGTGATGCTCACCGTATACAACATAATTTTTTTTGTATGAAGGATAAAATTATAATGTTTTCAAATTTAAATTTGTAACTACAATATCTAGCACTTTCATTTGGTTTCATAGTGTTTTATTAAAAAAAAATTCCTTAATCAAGTCTCGAAGTCAAACCAATTACAATTGAAACATAGGCGAATTGTATACAACATAACTTTTTTTGTATGTATTGGAATTCATTTTTTTTAATGGATCAAGGAAATCAATACCTAGCCTGAACGTATTTTTTAAAATTTAATTTTGATAATATTCTATTTTTCCACATGTGTAGAACAGAGAGCTTGATTTTTGGTGAAAAACCTACATTTAATAAAACTAAAAAAACACATACATAATAAAACCAAAATATATTAAAATTATATTCATTGGATAGCTCATTATGAGGACTACCATGATCATTTCAAATAAATTTTAAATGAATCCATTTGATCCCCCAAAAGGTAAATCAAAAGTGATTTTTTATCAGTATTTTGATAGGTGTAAAGGAGACTTCGTTGTAGGTATGGTTTAAAACTAGCGGGATTCTATCCAAGGGGGTTTGATCTAAGGTGGTTTGATCAAACCCTCTTCGATTGAAATCCTTAAAATGGAAATTTTAAAGGCTTAAATCATTATATTTTCTAGAAATATGTGATTTCAGCAAAAATAAGAATCTCCCAGAAATTGTAAACTGGCTTTGTGGGATCACCCCGGTCAGAGAAATCTTGAAGAATCTATTATAAAATATTTGAATATTTTCAATAAGACTCTAAAAGAAATAATTGTAGGGTTACCTAAAGGGTTATATGAAGTCTTAGAAATGAGGAGAGTGAATGCAAGAGTTGAAAAAGAATGAATGAGAGAACGCATACTTGCTAATCTATGTCTGGTAATGTCAATAGAAGAAATGAAGAAAATCCTTAATGATGCTAAAAAGGATTTTAAGAGAAAAATAAGGATGAATAAGCTTACGATCAGGCAGACTGAGGAAGTGGCAAAAGGCACTGAGAAAATTCTTAAGGCCGTTCTATTGAAGAACAGATATACTATTGTGCCTGAAGAAACTCATGTTGAAGATGTTCCATCTGGTTTGGAAATTCAAGATGTTCCAGTTAATATTGAAGAAGTAAAAGAAGACACAATTGAGGACACTCAAAATCCTCTAGATGTGGAAGATAATAAAATTCCCATGGAGATTGAAGCTCTCAAATACATATTAGTTGAAGAAATAGAGATTCCCAAAGTCAAGCAAGAATCTAAGATTGAAGAAAAGAAGGCTGAAATAAAAGAAGTTGTTATGGAAGAAAGAGATGCTGCTAAGGAAATAAAGAAGTTTTATAAGAACAACAATAGGATTTTGACCCTGAATTGGTTGAAGGTCCTATCAACTTGGCCACTCTATCTCCTATTCAAAAGCTAAAGGTGGCATCATTTGCTCAGACCAAGGCAAGGGAAGAGTTATTGAAATCTCACATTGAGGACGATGAACTAGTGAGTCTTGCATCTGGTATCTTGGAGAAGATCATTCCTACATATGTCAAGGATTCATCTGATTCTCCATACGGTCAGCTGAAGAAACTTATCATCTCTGTAAGTACTCAATTTGAGTCTCTTGAAAAGTTGGCTAAGGATAAGGTTCGAAAAGAATTTGATGCAAACAAGTTTAGTATATTGAAGTGTATGATTGCTAATGATAAATCATTATTAGCTACCTATGAAAAGAAAATTCAAGATGCATTATCTGAAGGTGGAAATATTTACAAGTCATGTTTATCTTTGTCAAAATTCATTAAGGTCACTAAGAAGAAAATTAAGGAATATGAGAAATAGTTAGAAGATATTTCTCAAACCTTTGGTCCTCTAACCGTTTATGATCTCGTAAGCATGAAGGTCAAGTCATATTCGTGCTTGACAAGATTAAAAGTTTGAAGCATGAAGAATAATTTTTTTTTGAAAGGGTATGCGAACTTAGAGGACCATTTGGTCCTAAAATGGAGACAATGCTTAGTGTATTGAAGGAAGCACAAGATGTTATGGCTTTCAATGATCCAGAAAATCTTGAGTCAGCAGAGATGCAATCCTCTATGTTCGGTGGTCGCATGAGTATCTTGGAGAGTCTCAAAAAGGGTTGGGACACTAGTTTAATCCTATTGAAGAACAATTTTGTAGACATATTCAAGTTCATGCAAGTTAGTAAAACATGCTATACATATACAGTTTTGTATGATTTTTGATATGTGGATTCCCATCTTTTCCATTGATGTCAAAGGGGGAGTGTGGGATAGTGAAAAATTTCATATCCATCTCATCTCAGGGGGGGAGTTATGGATAAAAATATTTTTTAAAGTTTTGAGGATTGCAGTGTATTCATGCCGGTACTGGTTCTGACACTTAGTCATTTTTCACTAAGTGTTGTCATCAATGCCAAAGGAAGAGATTGTGGGAAAGAGACACTACACAATTCATCTGTTGTTGTCATTGATGGAAACCCTAGTTAGTGATCCCATCCACATCTCAGTAATTGCTTATATCAAAAGTTAGATTGAACATATGTGTTAGCTAAAATAGGGTATCCGATAGAGTTATGTATATTGGATTATACGTAATTTTATGTTATCATTTTGTGTCCTGGAACTCAGAGAAGGTATTTTGATGTATGTACTATCTTATCTATGAATCATCAGGGTTCGCATTGATTGGTGTGCAAGTTAGAAGATCTAGTGTATTGATTTTTGGTCTAACAGTGTAGAAAGGTTGACTAAATGAGTGAAGCATGTTGTGGATCTTCGAGACATAATTATTTATGGTGTTTCATGTTTGAGACATGTTTTTTTGGGTTCTCACTATATTTTGGCTGACATTGGTTGATTCGCATTGACAATTGTCGATGGATTCAAGCCAACATTTGTATATATTTTATATTTTGTTTAACCCGACATACAGTTGTTATAATCTTTAGTGGCAAATATATATAAGTGATCATTCATATCATTTTGATATATTTTATGATGTGATGCGAAAGTTAAAAGGAATATAGATCGATTGTGTGCAGTTTCATTTGAGCATAACAAAGATTGGTGATCTGAATTAGAGCAGACAAAGTCTCATGAGAAAAAGTAGACAGAATGTGAAGAATATGAATAATTTGCTTAATCAGAACTATACTCAGGCATTATCAGATGCTACTTCATATTTCATCTACTCCAATAGTCTTCTAGAAGTGATTGTAAGATAGTGAGTCTTATTTTTGGTAGAAAGCCTTCTATATTTGAGCAGTGAGCTCTAGGCAATGTGACTAAATGCATGTGCATTCCTTTTGTAAACACTTATATTGAGTATACTCAAATTATGGATTGACCTCCACTGTCGTTTTTCCCCTAACAAGGTTTCCACATAAAAATCCTTGTGTTATAGTGTTGTGGTTGCTTTTCTTGTGTTCTTGCATCTTTCTTTTGGTTAAATGCTATAAGTGGTTTAAAGATCAAGTTAATAAAGTTAGATTTTCCAAAACACTAATTCACCCTCCCTCTTAGTGTTCCTTGATTCCAACAACGTTATCAAAAATTAAATAATATAGCCTAAGCTAGAGATCAATAATCAATAATGCCTAATTGAAATCAACATAAATTTTATAACATTAACTATTTTATTTCATTGCAACCATAACCACAAAATTGAAGCCTTATATCAAACAATATTGGTTTCAACAACAACCCAGATGGAGAAACCCACAAAACAAAAAATTCACAATGACAAACCCATGCAAAACCATAGCCACAAAACGTGACTCATAAATGAAACAATATTTGTTTTTACAAACAATATAGGTTTTTCTCAACAACACCTTATCCAAATTTCAAACAATCAACAATACCTTTTCAAAAATGAAACAATATAGCCTGCCACAAACCACCAACCACAAATAAAACAATATCACAAAGGTTTTTTTTAATATGCACCTCTTCTTACTAGCTTTCTCTTGAACACCTACAAAAGATGGGCAAAAAATTATCACATGCAACACTTTTGTTTTTCTTTTGCAACCATTGCCCCATGCAAAAAACATAAAATAACCTCCAACCACTTTCACAGAAGTTAGACAACACTTAATCCAACTTGCATCTTCACAAAAGCTTTCCCTCCTAGTTCACGACTTTGATAGCAGGTATAGCAACAGAAATGAAACCCAACAACACCTTATTAAAAATTACATTGACAACTACTATGTTTCTCAAGGTTTTAAATGGCATGTGTTATTACAACCATCAACACTACACGAAAACCATACAACAATTAATGTTAATACCAACTGGTGTTTAATTTCACTAGCCTTCTCTATCCACACAGCGGTAAATCCGCCACCTTTTTCCTGACCGTTGGAAGGCTGAAAAAAAATTCAACTAAAGTACATACATATACCACCACCTTTTTCCCAACCATTAGAAGACTTAAACAATCGGAAGGCTGACAAAAATTTCGACCAAAGTTCACACATATAGCCTATCAGCTAATAAACCTACAAGTAAAAATATTTAATGGAAAACAATCTAGTAAATTTTCAAATATGTAACTTGAAAAGAAAACATTAAATAAAAAATATATATAACTTCTTGCAAAATAAAAATCATGTTAAAAGAATAATTAATTAAAACTAAAATTAGTTTAGTTTTGAGTTAGCTTCATAATTAGTTGCCAAGAAAAATAAAATCAAGAATTAATTAAAACTAAAATTAGATTTTTTGTATTTTTACTTGAAGTAATTTGAATCTATTAAGTTGAGGTTAATAATATTGAAATCATCCAACTTCTTACAAAATGAAAATCATTTGAAAAGGAATAATTAATTAAAACCAAAATTTATTTAATTTTGAGTTACTTTCATAGTTAGTTGCCTAGAAAATTAAAATCAAGAATTAATTAAAACTAAAATTTGATTTACTTTATTTTTACTTTAAGTAATTTGAATCTATTAAGTTGAGGTTAATAATATTAAAATCATCTAGCTACAAATATATGGAAGGGTTTAGAAGGAAGGAAGTCACTACTTAAATATGACACAAGTTGAATTAGATTAATTCAACCTTATAAATTTAAAAAAATATATAAAAAAAAATTATCAAGAATAATATATGTACATTTAATTTTGAATAAGTGTGCATGAAGTTAGGAATAAAACTATCTTTACTTAATATAAATTTAGAATTGTTAAATTAAAATATGGTTAAATTAAACTAACCTTCTCACTATTCAATATTTATTTCTCATTAAAAATTATTTATTTATTACATGGGTGATAGTTTAATTATTGAATTTTTTTGATAGTATACATTTGTACATTAATCATTATTTAATATTTTCTTATCAATTGAAATAATTTTAACCATAACAATGATTGGATTTGTTTAGAATTTTGATCATGTAATTTTTTATTTAGTTTTTAATCATGATTAAATTAAGCAGTTAAATTATTTGATCTCTTAAAAGTTCAAAAAATATAAATGATTGTTAGTTATATTAAATAAGGCATTCACCTTTTATTTGATTTCTTAAAAGTTCAAAAAATTTAAATGATTGTGAGTTATATTAAATAAGGCATTCACCTTTTCTTCTTTAGTTTGATCTCGAGGATTGAATGTACTTTTTCATATAGTAAATCCTTGGGGATTTATACAACAAAATGTATTTTCCCTTCAAGGTTTTTTGGTTATACTCAACCTAATAGGTGACCACCATCATTAGGGAATGGAGAAGAGATGTCTCACACCTGATTTGTTGACCACCCTTCTCAAAATTTGTGTGGCATGTTTATGATGACAATATAAACATGTTATCATTAGGTCTTCTAAGGTGATCTTTTAAATATCATTTTATTTTGTGTTGTTATGTGAGAAAAAATTGTGGTTATGTTATTGTTTAGTCATGAGTGGACATGAAAGGATGACTCTTTTTATGGCTCATCCTTCTAAGTTGTCTAGATCCAACAAAGATAATTTTAGATATTTTACTTTGCATATGTCTTGACAAAGATTAGTTATAATTAAATATTACCTTACTAGCCCTCTTGAAGAGAGTGAGCTCCATGCATCTAATCAAAATTCAATTATTCATACCATTCCGCAAAATATTTGAGGATCAAAACTTGATGATAATATGTTGACATCTAAGTAACATTTGGTTAATTTATTTTGGTTCATACACATTAATAACTAGCTTTGCCAATTTACAATTCTATTGATGTCATCAAAATGTGCAACACTTAATATTAGCTCTTTTAAGTTTTTTTTAATTCATTAGATAGATTTATGATAGACTTTAATATTTTTTTGATTGGTTTATGTGGTTTTCTTAGGCCATAGCCATTCACTAACATAGATCTTGAGTTTTGTGCTAAATGTTGATAATTTGATCTTAGAAAATAGTTTTAATGTGTGAATTTTATTATCTGTTTTATAATTACAAAAATAATTTTTGTAAGAATATTTTTAAAAGATTGTTCTTTATTAAATGTGGGATTGTATAGATAAAAATAAGTTACTTTCCCCCAATTAAATTTAGACTAATTTAATAGAATACATATATAAGTGAATTAATTTAGATTAATAATTGACTAGTTGTGGGAGAGGATCTATTAGAAGTAAATGTTGAAGTCAAAAAATTAAATCTAAAAAATAGATATAATTTATATCCAATGAAATATGAAATTGATTTGGCATCTGAATCTATTATTTTAAGATTAGAAATGGATTACCTCTTTATATATTTTGCCTCAAATTCTATATAAGATTAATGCTTGTATTGAAATCAAATCCACTAATCTAAAAACAGATCTTATTTGGTAGTTGTTCACAGACTAACAATATTCTAAAATACGTTTTGATGACTGTCGAAATCACTATGTCAAAACCCGAAAATTTAAAATAAAAATTATATTAGCTTACATAAGAGAGATCAAAATATCTGATTTGAAAACAGAAAATTGCTTTCTTTTACGCAGTTGGCACAAGAGTTTCTTGGTTTACGTGACTGCTATAAAAATGGAGGAGGAAGAGAGCTGGTTTGGATAAAAGAAAAATTGCTATTTATAACGGGGGCCCTGAAAAAGGCTAATAAAAACCTTAACTTTGGCAACATAATAATACCTGAAGACAACTATAAAAAATTATACAAACACAATATGAAGAAAGCGTTACAAATCTATTGAAAAAATAGACAAATGCGGAACAGTGACGTGCAAAGACTTCATTACTTGCTCCTGCAAAACTGAGCCAAATAAATTGACTAGATCTGACAGAATTTGATTATGTAAATAAATATGAATATGGGCCCTCGAATGCACACCTGGTTAATGGCATCACATACTTTAAGTTGTATTCCAGGCAACAGCGATAGGGCTTCTTACGCTGTAAACATGAGAGCTTGAAACCCACGTAATTGAGCCTTGAGAAACAGATGATCCCTTAGCATTGATTTTGTTTACAATAAACGTGACGTTGTAACTCTTCTTCTCCATCACTGCTCCAAATGACAAGGACGTTGGATTCACACTCACATCCACTCCTGTGGGAGGAGCAATGGTGACGCTGTATGTGGATTTGGCCTCTCCAACATTGGTTACGCTTCTTCTCAAAGTAACAGAAGCTGACTTATTAAAAATCAGAGAGAAGGACGGATAATTGAGGTTGCCTGGGAGAGTGCTTTCATCATTGGGAGGACATGCAACATTTCTATTGAGGATCATGCGAATCTGAGATGCTGTGTATTTCAGCCCACAGAGATAAGGAACATAATCTTGGACAGTAAGGTCATAGATAAGGCCTGGATCGGCTGCTCTTTCGGGATTTATATGTCCAGCGCCTGTAGCGAAAATGTCTGCGGGCGCGTATTTGTTTCCACCATCAAGAATTGGCCGGCCTTTCTTATCGAGATGGTCTGCTGTAGTCATGAGGGCAGACTTAATGGCCGCAGGGCTCCACTGCGGGTGAGCGTTTTTCAGTAAAGCAGCCACCCCGCTCACATGTGGAGTGGCCATTGACGTGCCGTACAAGACGTTGAACGGTACTCTTCTCTGATCTTGAAGGAGCTCCGACGGACTGAGATATGAAGGCCAAGCTGCTAGGACGCCAAATCCAGGGGCGATTACGTCGGGTTTCAGAATTTCTGGGCTGATTACGTTGGGGCCGCGGGACGAAAAAGAGGCCACCGCGGGCGCCGAAATATTGTTAGCGGCGCCAAAGACAGTGCCCTGGAACTGAATGGCTGCCGTGGGGATCTTTGTAGAAGTCATATAAGCTTCCAGGGCAAGTCCTGCCTTATAACCAAGGGTTGTCGCTGGTAAAACTTGAGCATACAATTGAATTTCCTCCCCGGCAAAGTTATCATTAATGAATATCACGCCAGCCCCTCCGGCCTCTCGAACAGCTTCTCCCTGCTCCGCTGGTTCTGTAGGACCGCCTCTTATACACACCACAAGCTTTCCTTTTGTAAGGTTTATATCCAAAGCGTTTTGCACACACAGGTTTCCCTGTACAAGGGTCAATTCCGAAGTCTGGCTATTCATGTCGTGGAAGAGTGACTCACCATACAGAATTCTTCCGTCTCCCAGCCTGACATTTGCAACGAAGTGTCTGTCCATGGAGCTCGCGCCCACCGTCATGATCCACGGCGCACCATTGTGAAGATAAGAAGGCTCCCCCGGCCCGTTGTTTCCGGCGGCGCAGCTCACGAAAATGCCTCTTTCCATCGCACGAAAGGCCCCAATGGCTATTAAGTCGTCATGAAACGCCACAACGCCTCCTCCAAGAGAAAGTGAGAGCACGTCCGCGCCGTCTGAAATGGCTGCGTCCATTCCCGCCAGAACATCAGATATCATGCAGTTACCCTGTATGCAAACCTTGTAGACCGCAATATGAGCCCCCGGTGCCATCCCCTGTGCGATTCCTTCTGCATTGCCAAAAAGTCCGGCATTGGCAACGGGGTTGCCCGCTGCAGTGGATGCAGTATGAGTGCCGTGTCCATCCACGTCCCTTGCCGTGCCGACGGCTGTGAAGACTCTTGCTCCGATGAGTTTGTTGTTGCAACTGGACGCATTGAAATCAGGTGAAGTCTGGCAGATTCCCTTCCATTTCGTAGGCACGGCACCGATCTTGGCGTCTGGCCCAAACGAAGGGCTCTCTGGCGATACGCCCCCATCCAGCATCCCAATTATGGTGCCCTTGCCCGTATTGGATCTTGGCCACAGTCCCTGGCGGGGATCAAGGCCCATGAATTTTGCAGAATATGTTGTGTGCAAGTGCAGCACCCTATCAGGATATGCATCCACGAAACCAGGGATTTCTCTCATCGCCTCCAATTCAGACTTCGTTAATCGGGCGGCAAATCCAGTAATAACATTCTCATACGCATGCACTACATTTGCATGAGAAGCTCCTTCCCTTTCTCCGTCTGCATCTGCTGCTCTTGGTTTGGGCAGAAACGGTGAATACCATTTGTTGCGCTTGTCCAAGCTACTTAGGCTCCTTTTCGGTTCCTCAACATGAACGATATAAATCTGTGATTCTTTGCTTTCCTCTGCAGAAACAACTGACTCGTTCATAATTAACACGCTTGTTATCACTACAAATAAGATGAAGTTCTTGGCATCTTCAGCAAATGATCTTCTCCTCAGAATGCCCATCCTTGCTTGTCGAGCAAATTTCACCCAGAGGTATAAGATTATACAATCTATGCCTCTGGTATTTATGGGGAAAAAAACTTGTAATCTAGTGATAACGCCCAAAGCCTAGCTTGTCCATCCCCTCGTAGCTAGGATTACAACACTGCCGTCTGCTTAACGAATTCAATTAATTCCCTTATCATAAAGCATGCACGCATTACCTTTTTCGGTTTTTTCGTTTCAACTTTCTCACTCCTGTGGAACCTTTATTTGTCTTTTCTTTATTGGAATAACCTTTATTTGTCTTGTATCAATGCAGTTCATTTCACTTGTCTTTTGTGCTTTTCCAATTTGGTGTGCGATGGGTCCGCCGAAGAGGTGTGAAAGTTCAAGTAGGGAATTTTTCAGTCTACTTTTTTAACTCCAACTTTAGAAGGAAGGGGGGCAATTCTAGTTGGAGCTCAACGAAGGAGAACTATCTTGTTGGAAGGAAGGTTGATTCAAAGCTCTCAGTTGATTAGGCTAACCGTCTCAACCCCACCGCTTTTCTGTCCTTCATCCTGAGACGTAAGGCGTATCCTCCCACCCCTCGCGGTGGGGTTGGCAGTTGCAGAGCGCGAGACTATACTGATAGGTTAGTTAGGCTATCACTAACGGAAACTTTTCTCTTTTTTCTCACAGACATGGGTGGAAAGCCGAGCCATAGGTCTCCACGCTTTGGGGAGCTATCAGAATTCAGAGAAAGTCTGGGGAGAGGCTGGGCTTAAACATCACATCTCAAGTATTGACTTAGTGTGTGTTGTCTTATGTGGGTCCTATTTCTTATCTTCATTTCGTTTTGGTAACAATTTTGTTGGTCTACATCCGTTTTAATGTTTATTTATATTATTGCACCTCAAATCTCCGTGCATTGGTGAATATTTTTTTTTTTTCCCTTTAATTTATTTGGCTGATAACCATATTATTTTAGTGTTGTTTGCGCTTAATAACTATCATATTTAAACAATTTTTAAATTTGAATACTTAAGCTTATTCTGTAATTATATTTAATATATTTATATTACTATTCAATATTTATTAAATAATATTAATTATTAATTATAAATATTATAAAATTTTATTTATTATTGAATAATTATTATTTTTATTTCGTTGATAACAATATTATTTTTATTTATCAATTATTGTCATTCTTAATTAATAACTATAATATTTAAACAATTATTTGATTTGATTAAATAATTTTAATTTGTAGCTATATTTAATATAGTTATATTATTATTCAATATTTATTAAATGATGTTAACTATTAATGATAAATATTATAAAATTTTATTTATTAATATATTTATATAATGATATATAATGTATTCAATATTAAAAATTTATTATAATTCAAATAGTATTAATTATCTTTGAATAATAATTATCTTTCTAATAAATATTAAATATATTATATTTACTAATTCTAATTAATATATAATATATTATTTAAACTACTAATATATATAACTAAATATTATTTAAAGTATATTTAATATATTTAAATTATTGTTAAAAAACATTATTAATTATACATTAATATATAATATAATATATTTATTCACATAATATAGTATCTAAAAATTTAATATATATTTATTAATTATCATTAATATATAGTATATTATTTAAACTATAACGAAATATATTTATTTAAATGATTATTATTTGAATTATTATTTAATCATTGTCAACTAGTAATTTAAATATATTCAATATAGTTTAAATGATAAATCATAGATAATTATTCAAAATATAACATATGTAACCATATAATATGTTTAATATTATATAATGATGATTAAAATTATAGAATAATAAATAATAATATAAATAATTATTATTAATATTGAATATATTATACATCATCATATAATAATAATTAATAATTAATATTAATATGAATGTTAAATATATTATAAATCATTATATAAATATATTAGTTATTTATATTAAATATATAGTTTATTTATTAATTATTATAAGTATTATTAATATTAAGCAATTATCATTAATATATGATACATTATTTATGATCAAATTCTCACACACACACAATATTAAATATATTATCATTAACTATATAATATCATATAATATTAATATATATAAATGTTAATATTAAAATTAAAATTTTGTATTTAAAATTAAATGTACTACTTGATTAAATATATTAATAGTTAGCATTTATTATAATTTTTATGTGATCAAATTATTCAATTGATTGACTAATGGAATAAGTTAAACTTTGACTAATTAAGTGAAACCCATAAGATCTATCTAACTTCTTCCTTTTACTAACCAATTTCTCTTTCATGTAATAGTTCAAATCATAATAGTTTTAAAAATATATATTTATTTATAATTTAAATAATATATTATATATGATTAAATATATCGATACATAATTATTAATATTATTTAATAATCATTAAATACTAAATAAAATATATTAAATATCATTTAAAAAATATTTAATTATTACTATGATAATATATTTCTTGATAGTTTAAATAATATATTATATATTAATTATAATTATTAAATATAATATATTAAAAATTTAATAAAAATTAATTATTATTAATAACAAATATTAAAAATTAATAGTTAATATTATTTAATAAACATTGAATAATAATAGAAATATTAAATATAATTACAAAATAAGTTTAAGTATTCAAATTTAAAAAATAGCTTAAATATTATAGTTATTAACTACAAACGCACTAAAAAAATATGGTTAAAAGTACTCACCAACACATAGAAATAATATAAATAAATATTGAAACAGATTCAGACTAACAGAATTGTCACCAAAGAGAAACAAAGATAAATAGTAGGGTGAGAAACGAAGATAAATGGTAGGGCCCATATGAGATAGCACACGCTAAGTCAATGCTTAGTGTGTGATGTTTAAGCCCAGCCCTTCTAGAGGCAGAGTTCTATTTTATTTTATCAATTGCTAAGGCATTTAGTAAATGATGTTTTATGTGCAATAAAAGTCTTAATGGAAAAGTGGTAGATTGAAGTGATCTCAACACAATTAAAAAAAACTTTGAATCAAGAAGATATTAATTAAGTTAGAGATATAAGGATATCAATATTGATATTTTTTTATAATTATTCTTAATTATTAATTATTGTATCCACGCTTCTTATAATATATTAAAAATATATATATAAATAATAAATATATATATATATATACATACTCATTATATATTAATATTTCTCTATATGCTATAATAAGTAACTATAATTATATCTATAATTATATAATATGTCTATAACTTTTTATTTTTTTTTGCTAGTTAAACCGTTGCAGAGGGGCAACATCCTATATTGATTATCAAAACAAAATACATGATTACAGTTTGTGACAGTTATCCACTGTAGCCAATTTGAAAATGGCAAAAAGCTTCATGTCTACTGAAGCAACTAACTATGGAGGTACCTAGTTGCAAGACCACAAAACCAAAAAGAACTTACAGACTATACTAGTAAACACCTGAGACTTACTATACTATACTTAGTAATAGGGAAGTATGTTGCTTCAATCTTCCTCCACCTCCTCAGGATCATCTTCCTCAGAATCCTCTGCCACCACCCTTTTTTTGTAGGCTATGTAATTTGTGACCTCCGAGCAGTCAACTTTGCACTTCTGGTGTGCTGGTCCAAGAGCCTTTTCCTCTGGGTCTCTGTCGTCTAGCGGGACCCATTCTTCTCATGTACCAAAACCCTAGTCGACGTCATCCCCAGATGGGAGGGCTGTGTTGAAACCTTCATTCTTTACATACCACAAGGCCCAACCATGTGGTAAGTTGGTGGTGAGATTTGCCGCCCTAAGGACATTGATGCTCCAATCACGTACGTCCCACAATCTTTCAAAACCTATTGGGTTGACAGTCCTGATCAATGGGAACTTCATCACCTCGTGGCCCCGAATGCTTAGCACGTTGTAATGTTGGGGAATAGGAATGAGATTGCTGTCATCAACATTGTCGAGGGCCCCATTGATGTCACCCAGCCAAGCGTGGTTAAACACCATCTAGGTCAACTTTTTCACTAAAGATTTCAAGACTCCCATGTAGAGGCTGATCACAAGAAACATGGTTGGGATTTCCACGTTTGTCCTGAACCTGTGGTAAGCCTTGAGGAATTCAGGACCCAACACCTTCTTGGTTGCTCTAAGTACAACCGGATGAGAGAAGGACATTATCCCACTGATTTTTTTGTCTGTTATTTCCCCACAGAATGCCTGTTGTTGCTTCTTGGTGTCCAGAGCCAGTGGCGTCTCCATTTCTTACCAGACGGTTTCTTAGCTCCTCTGGAAGACCGAGCTTGCTTTTTTGAGAATGCCTAACTTCGGGTGTTATGTTAAACAATGGGCAATCATAAATCTTCATTATTTTTTAACTTGAGCCCGCGTCATAAGACTTGTGTGAGCTTGCTGGCATAACGCCAGGTACTGATCGTGGATTAAAGTTTCGCTAAGTTTTAGATCCACACAATCTTCCTGAAGCCTTGGGACTTGTTTGTGAAGCCTACACTATGCCAGCCACTTGATGGATCAGTCACATCTAAAAGGACTCGTTACTCGTCCTTACGCCTACGTGTGTTTTTGGTTATCTTGCTTTAGATTTTGTGGCACCGGGCTTTTTCTCGGCACCATAGCTAGGTGGAGCCTACGTGGATGACTCGGAGGCCAGTTTTGCCAACTTGTCTACCATGTTGTTCCCTTCTCTGTAGACATGGCTGATTTTGAAGTATTTGAATTTGGCGGTTAATTCTTTATTGTGATGAAGGAGGTGAATTAATTTCCAAATTGGAGTGGTGCCATGGCTTATTGCATTGATTGTTATTAATGAATCCCCTTCCAGATGTACTTTTCGTACTCCCAAATTGATTCCCAATTGGAGACCTTGAGATGCTACCCTGAACTCAGCTTCATTGTTGGTGCAGAAGCCTAGTTGTATGGATAGTTCTGCTAAACGATTGCCTTGGGAGTCCCTTGCAACACAACCCGCACCTCTTGGACTTGGGTTGCCACAAGTCACCCCATCAAAGTCTATTTTGATCCATCCTGGCTCTAGTGCTTACCAAGTTACTTCCGCCCTCTTGATTTTTGTTGACTCGGTTGGCCTATTCCCGGACAAAATCGGTGGTTTTAGGCAATTGCACTTTTTGATTAGACAATCGTCCTAGTTTGTGTAGATTCTCTGGTTCGATGTGTTGGCCCGAGCTTCTTCATTTACTACTTCTACTATTGACTTTTCAATTTTGTCCCAAAGCCTTTCTTTGTTCAATTCCTTTTTTTGAAAGATTCTCTTGTTTCTCTCCTTCCAGATTTCCCAGATTACCAATGATGGGATGGCCTGCCAGATTCCTCCAAACACTGATTTGCTGTTTTTTTGCGGCCACATTTTGAACCATGAGGACAGATCTGCAGGAATGGGAGATTGAAGGGCAAGTTTGTTCTTTACTATGTTCCAACATTCATATGCCATAGGGCAATGTAGGAGGAGATGGTTTCTTGTTTCTTCGTTGGCTTTGCATAAGATGCATTTTCCCGGGCCTTGGATGTCAAAGGTTAATAACCTGTCCGCTGTGAGGATTCTCCCTTAGACTGCCAACCAAGAAAAATCCCCTACCTTAGGTAGGCATTTACATCATAAAGGGCACACAGTTCAAAAAACGCTACGTGGGTTAGATTTCAAAATTCATTTTTTTTTTTTAAATATAATAATATTTTATATTATACATTATAATATTAAAATATTTATAAATAATATTTTATATTATAATTTATAATATTAAATATTTTATATTTATGTATTAAAAATATATATAATATATATAAGTATGTAAGGACATATACTTATATGTATATTTATGTATATATGTTTATATATATATATATATATATTATTATATATATGGAAATTACTATAATAAGATTATATATATATATATATATATATGTATATATATTTAATTGATGATTTAAATACTTGAATATATATATTAAACTGTCAATTTAAATAATGACATGTATTAAATGTAATTGGAGAAATTCTAAATTAATATGTAATGGTCGAGTTAATGGATTTATTTTTAAAAAATATTTATTGAAAGAACAAATATTTGATTTTCAAATAATGTGTTTAATCGATTAATTAATTGATTTTAAAATGATTAATTTGGAAAAGAAGAAATAGTATTTTCTTAAAATGATATATTTTGATTAGAATAAGTAACTGGTTTTCTCTTAATATTATTAATTAGAAGCAATTAAGGAATTAAATATTTGGTTTAAAGTTCATCCCTTGTTTGAAAGAGACATTATTAAATCAGTTTTATTGAGGCAATAAATTATGAAATGTTATTAAATGAAGGGGATTTAGGAAATCCAAAAGTAGATTTAATTGGAGTGTTTGATTGCTCTTTTAAATGTAAATTTCTTTTGTTTCTTCTTGGGGAAAATTGTTTAGTAAGGGTTAATAAGTGAACCATTTGGGGTTTTTTTTAATTATTTGGGGTTGTTGTAATTATGTTAGTCAACCTTTGGCGCCTTGGGTAGTGTGTATATTTTTATCCAGTTAATTACCCGATTATCATGAACGAGGGTGTGTGGGCTTTATGTTGTGGATAGGGATTTAATATCCTTAGCTCGCACTAGTGTACCCTTGGATTGGGGAGTTGTTCCATGTGATGTCTTAGAATAGTGGCTTGCAATGAGGGTCGACACACAGAGTGGTGCCAAGGTAACTCGTTGCAAGTTTGTTAACCGGCGATAATGTAAATGAACTTATTAGAGGATTAGGTAGTATTAAGCACTTAATAAGATTAATTTTGCCTCACTCATGGATGCAAGGGCTTGTATATACTTGGGATGGGATGAGAAGGCCTGGAATGGAAAGATCGGTATCTTGTCTCTATGAGAGATAACTAATCCCGCATTGGTTTGCATGAGGGTCTAGGAGTCGTTAGAGGTTTCCAAGAGATCCCGAGATGGGGGTCGGGGCCTAAGAAGACTTACCAAGATATCCCATGTAGCATTGTGATGAAACTTCTCCTATGTCTACAATATGTTGTATCAGTGGTGCAATTGATTATTTAATTCTAGAAGCATTGTAACCATTGTGTTAAGTGAGGTATTTGTATTTGATTTGGTTTAGTTATGTTTTAGCCTATGACTAGGGGTAGATGGTCTTGTATAGGAATCCTTGTTACTATCTCCTAGCATGGGGGGTGGGCCTTTGAGTACCACTTGGTTGGGTGGAGCATGCACCTTACTCCGTTGGGTTTTCTTCTTGTTCGTGTTGACGAGATTTCCGGTGGGAGAGCTCGTGGGATCTAGTTACATTTCATGCTTATATTAATTTCAGTTGATTTATGTAATTTATTACCCCTCATTTGTATTCAAGGTGGAAGGTTGTAATTTTTAATCACGTTTATTTGATTTACCTCATTCGAGGAATGAGAGATGTAACCTATCTATAGAGTTAATGTGATGTGAATTCTTGTTGTAATATTACTTGTTAAGTAATGTAAACTAAAGCTTGTTATATTATATTCTATGTGTTAGTATCTTTGATGCTTTGTATGTATGTGCTTTTAATTATATGATTAGTAATTTAATTAAAATCTTTATAAGAGTAATGTATGTGTTTTGGTATTAGATGTAACCTTGTTGCGTACCTTGGAGTTTGTTGTAGTAGAGTTATGCATTTTCCTTGTTAATAATGCACTTTAAAAAAAAATTTGTATGCTTCCGCTTTGTGTTGCAACTTCCTTTAGGGTTCGTGGCAGGGTGTTACAAGAGGCATCCCCCAAGTTATCTCTCATGAGGGAAACTAAATGAAGTAAGCACCTTACAGGACCACAGACCTACAAGGGGCCATCCCCCAAGTTCTCTCTCATGAGGGAAATCAAATGAAGAGGGGACTCTATAGAGTCAGGCTCGAAAGTCTCTTCAAAGGCACACCTGCAAAACATGTTAATCCATAGATAGAACATGTCAGAAAATAAAAGAAGCTATACAAGAAAACGGGCAGATAGTCAAGCAAGTTGAAAGACTTGCAAAGGGATCCCTTGAGAACCCTTCAAAAGAAGAGGGGTCCAATCAAGGGACACGCTATTTGAAAGTGTAAAATAGATTTTTTTTCTCAAATCAATTCATCATCCAGGAATCCTTTCGAAATATGTTCAATTCATCAAAGAATTTGAAAGGAAGAAGATGCCCCCTTGCAAGGGGAAGGTTGAGGCTTCTCCCATAGGAAAATTTTCTCCCTCCTCAAAGGAAAGTTCTCAAGCTCTTTCCTTGCAAACCCATGATGAAGGAAACACGTCACATTAGGAATCCAAGTCAAGAATGTGATTTTATTGAAAAGTGTGCAAGGTTTTTGAAGAAAAGATTCATTGGCAATGAATGTGTTCTTTAAAAATCAAAGTATTATAGAAAGAGACATTATCACACATATGAGGGACAACTCAAGTGAAGAAGAGAGAAAGATAAGAAAAGAGCGAAACAAAAATAACAATATCATGAACAAGAGACACAGGGGGATCTGGTTTTGTAGGGTCAGATATTATCATTCTTATGGGTAAAAGTACAAAGTTGTATCACATTTTTATAAAGGAATCGGCCAACACTGATCTAAATTTTAAATTTGAAGCACTGGAAAGTGACATATATGTTTTGAATTTTGAAATGATGTAAACTAATAAAATGTTTTTTTTTTTCTAGTATATTTTATGTTTATATTTTTTTAACAAAATTTAAAAATTATTTGAAAACGGTTTTTTATAAATTAACACTATAATTTAGTTGTTGATAAAGTGCTAAAAAAATGATGTTACATGAGACATTAAGCTTTATATAGTAAATTATTATTTTTTCCTTCATTTTTTTGTGTATATTTATAACTTGAAACTTTAGGGCATGGATATATCTTTTTTGCAACATTAATAAATATATATTTTTAAATAAATATTTAAATGTGTGTATTAAAACATGGTTATTTGCACTCAACGTCAATTTTTATATTAAATAATTATCTAAAATAGAAAATAAATTATACTATTTTAATCTAGATTATTTTATCTAGGGCATCAAATTTTCTAAATTTTTTTTAATAAGTTTCAGTATTTTTCTTAACATGGTAATCAACCTAATATTTTTGTGTTGATAAACTACTTTTGGTATAAAATATAAATAAAATATAAATAATAGTTGAACTATTAAAATAAATATATATTTGAAAACTACACTTATGGATCTACAAAAGGGTATGTTTACATTTTAAAAAAATGTTATTTATATGAATAGGAGTTGTTGAAACATTAAAATTTTCAAATAATTTCTTTTTTTTAGTAAATTGGCCTCAAAGTGGTGTTGCATATGCATTTAGCCAACAATTTTAGTTGAAAAATTTGTGGACATATTTAACTTATCTAGAATGAATCCTACTAGATCATATGTTTGACCAAAATTAACTTTTAGTTATAAATACTAGAATTCACTTGTGTTGATAAGTTGGTTGAAAGTGTGACACAAATTTGTACTTTTACCCTTATATAAAGTATAGGTAATAGTGGTGCAAGGTGAAAGATCATCAATCCCCACCAAATCAAGAAGAATGCACGAAAAAAAAAGTAAAAATAAAAAATTGGGTCAACATAGAAGGGAAGCCTAAATGCCCCCAATGCTTTGCATTGTCCCCAATTTTCTAAAAATCAAGACACAAATATGGAAGAATGATGATATAGATAGAAGAAGGTTTACGACAAAAAATCACTCTTGTATCCAAGCACCAACAAGGGTGACAAGGGTCATCCAAAAACATGTAATGCAAGCATGAGGGAACACATCACAACACACACACACACATCTAATCTAAAGATAAAGAAGAGGCCTCCCCCTAACACTCATCGACCAAGAGGTCATCCACTTCCCAATCTAGATCATTGTAAGGAGAAGGTGGATGATTCTGAAGTGGGGGAATTTTAAGGGGAGGAGATTATGACCCTCCCACAACAAGGGGTAAGGAAGAAGCCCCCACAAGGTCTTCTCTGCTCGGATCTTGTGGACTTGTGGTCAGCGATTTCACGAAGATCACTGACAAGGTTAGGACTTCATCAAAATATTTAAACATGCAATTTATAGAAGTGCCATGTCATACCTCAATGGACAAAGAGGATGGTGCCTGAGATTCACCGCTTAGCTCATCAAGCGACTTGAGAGTGGTGACAAATTCAGGGGACACCGAAGCTAGCTCTATCACAAGGATGGAATAAGCTAGTGTAGGACCACCTTTTAAAGAAGGTGGGTTCCTCTTACACCCTCCATTGCTAGAAGGGCCAACCTCTACCTTCTACTTCATCGAGGGATATGAACTCTCCACAGAAAAGGAAAGAGGTGCAAAAGAGGAGGAGATAATTGTAGGAGAAACTACCAAGGTATTTGGTATGTCCATGGG
Source organism: Sequoiadendron giganteum (assembly GCA_007115665.2). Taxonomy (NCBI): domain Eukaryota; kingdom Viridiplantae; phylum Streptophyta; class Pinopsida; order Cupressales; family Cupressaceae; genus Sequoiadendron; species Sequoiadendron giganteum. Next base: position 588,768,319 of record CM021101.1, on the reverse strand, counting down.
TTTAGGGAAAGGTGGGATGTTCATAAGAGACATCAAAAGAGGCATCTCGACCAAACAAGCGATAAACACCTACACCTTTTTAAGGTCAAGCACACTCCCACTTGTCATGGGAGCCAGAAGCATAATTGAGCTCAATTGAATGGAGTTAGAGGGGATGAGAGAGGAGGACACAACATGAGGCCCTAATGCAGGGGTGATCAACTCCTCTTCCTTTTCTACAAAGTGGCTTGCTCAGCTGCCAAAGCCTTTTACCAATGCTTACACTCATGTGTAAGGTGATTTCTATGACTCTTTGAGCTAGAGGTCGAGAGCAATGAAGGGACAAAAGGCTCCTTATCAGCCATAAGGGTGTCCATCATAGCTATTTTTGGTAGAGGAATAGACTCTTGAATAGGAGTAGGAGGAAGAGGTTGAGAAACAGCAGGAGGAGCCAACTCTAGCGCCTCAATGATAGGCCTCTTCCCATTCACTTCTCTAGGAGAAGGAGCAATGGGAGGCCTTAGAGGTTGAGACATAGAAGATTCCCCATGGGGACCCTTCCTTTTATCATATCAAATGGGCCTAGGCTTTGGTTGTAGAATAGGAAGCTCAAATGCATGACGCTTGGGCTTTCACCAAGTGGGCACCATAGGATTCTCTTGCCAAACAAAACAAAATCTGAAAACAGCATAGTAGGGAAAGAGGAAACAATGGGGTCGATAGTGGAAGAGGAGGAAGAGGGGCCTTGATATCACTTCTCTTCTTCTCTTCTATGTGCCTTGGCAATATCATTGTGGGCTTTTAAGCAGTCCCTATGTGAGATAGCATAAGGAGATGGAGTGTACCTCACCTTAGGTGTTAAGAACCCTTGTATATTTTATATGTCTGGTACAAGAGGTTCTTCCTAGGTGGAAGGGGATCAATGGGTATAGGCCAAAAGTGGTCTAAGGAATAGTTATCACATGATACTAGTGGTTTATAAATAGTGTCATGAATCACATGCACTGAACCCCCATGAATAAACTTCAGAAATTTATGCACAACTAAGGGAACTACATTCATAGCTACTAGCCAAGGGACTCCCAGCTTTACTTTTAAGAGTTCAATCCCTAGGATTATGTCAAATAGTAGGTTCATAGATTTAGGTCTAACAAGGACTGACAAAATGATACTACCAAGAGGAGGTATGGAAAGCCCATTATGTGTATGAATGTTGTTCATAGGTGTGGTGTACCCATCTTTATATAGGAATTTAATTAGCATAATATCATCGATTATGATATTCACCTGATATTTTGAGTCAACAAGAACACCTACTATAGTGTTATCATTGATTTGTACAAGGATATAAAGATGAGATAATTCTTTATTGAAACCCATTCGTAGGTCATGCAAGGTGAAGGTCATACTTGGACCACTACTCGTACACTGCAAAAAGGGGATAGGAAAATGCAGGAAAGAGGCCATCACGCATGCTAAACAATGCTCTCACATAGCCCCCAAAAGGTTCACTATCAAACAATAACCCAACTAAGGCTTTGTTATGCAACACCTACTAAACCTTCCAACTATTCCTACTAGAGGTTGCAGGTTGGGTTGTAAGGAAAAAGGCCTCACAATGCTCAAATCTACAATGCTCCTAGAACATGAGGAAAGGATCTTTCAGTATTGTAGGAAGAAACAAAAATGGTTCACATCAGGTTCACCAAAAATGTAAGAGATGGGAACCAAGCATTTCAAGGCTCCAGGTCATAGAGAGCCAAGATTGAAGGGCTTCCCTAACTTACCTCACTCTAAAATATGTCTTGGGGTGAGGAATGAGAATGAAGAGCACTATGATATGCTTTTTTCACTCTATAGACCCAAGTTTTAGGTTTAGGCTAGGTGAGCTGGTTTTTAGAGTCAATATTGCACCTCAAATAGCTCTTTGTCTGAGGATGGTAGCGTAGTTCTGGGATGAAAGCACAACACACTGGAATCTCTCAGGTGTGTTGGCATCTGTATGACCAGAAAATAGGAAGCACAGTAAAAAAATTCTAAAAACATAATATTATCCTAGCTAGTTGATGTTGAAGGGAAAATAGAATAAGGAAATATAAAAAGTAAAGGTGAAAATGATAAAGTAAGTAAATAAACACCAGGGTGATAAATAATATCTTGAACCAAGGTGACAGTTCACCAACTAGCTCCGAGCACATGTTCACCTACATACAATGAAGAGGGAAAATTGTTGGGGTTGTATAGGGGTCTGCCTCAATTAGACCCCCATTTTGGTGTTTCCACCTCAACAGACAACCAGATAGAAACAAAGTAGAATATGTGATAAAGGAAAGTAGGAATAGTAATAAACACTACAAAACAATACTATGCTACTCAATAAAATCACAAAGGAGAGGAATAAAGCATTACCTCCTCCACCCAAAAGCTCACTAACCAATGTAGGGAGAATGCAAGGACTTGGCAAGGTCACCATAGCTACGACGGTGATGAAGGGAGGTCTCATAAGACTCGAAGCTCATAGTTCTATGGCTTGCTTCACACTTGCAATGCAGAGTTAATGGAGCTTAAAAGCTATTGTAATGGAGTGTTAGAATGTTTCTTGAGAGTGAAAAAATGAAGTGAAAATTCTAAGAGAGTTCAAGAGAGATGCTAGAGGATGAAATGAAGTGAAATTGAATCTTTTTTAAGGTGGATGAGATGGAATAAGTCATTTTCAGGTCGGTTGGTCGAAGAGGGACATTACAATTTGACCTTAATTGGGTTTGTAATGCCTTTGCCAACTTCAAACATAGGAATCCGTCAAGGATAATAGTGTCCATGCAGACGTTCATGCATCGCGCTTTTGTCCCCAACAAATATTCTCTCATCGACACATAGGATGAATTTCAAGTGGATGGAAGGCAGGTATGTGATGTGGAGTTTTGCATTCAGATTTGATTTTTTAAGGTGAGGGTATGTGAAAGGGGGATTTGCCTAAGGGGTGAAAATTCGCTCCTATACAATATTCTACTGTGTGATGAGGGGTATCAATGACAGGAATAGTATGAGAGTACATAGACAACATGTGAATGTGACAAACCAAAAGTACCAAATACATTTGAGGGAGGCATATTCAACACGTCATAAAAAAATGGCAAGAAAAATATCGATGAGAGGGCAAGCGTTCATGATCTTTTAGACTTCCTTACCTCCCTTCTCCAAAATTCTGCATCATCAAGGGAGAAAATGAGCTCGTGAAGCTCAAATAGATAATGCCTTTGGCATATTTATTCTCTCCCATATCTAAGGGTTCATGGTATATCTTTTCTATTTTTTGGCTATATATTTATAGAGAAATAAAACACAATTAAATCAATGATATCTCACTAAAATTATATATAGATATTAGTTAAATTAGAAAATATATATATTATAATTATGGTTAACTTTAAAGATCATAAAGTTTAAATTTTGATTGTTGTGACATTAAAATAAAGATATATAAAGCTAAGAATGAATATTGAATTTTAAATTATAGAGTTTAAGAATTTAAAATCTTAGAACACAATTATGTTGTCATATTCTAGTTCAACTAATGTAATTTTATTAAAACAGTTGATACTAGAAAAAGGTACTTGACTAATGTCTATTTAAGAAAAAAATTGTGATGTTAAGGAGCACCTTTGGAAACATGTTGTGCTAGGATAGAAGTATGAAATGTCTTAAACCCTTAGTCAAGGACTTTGGATTGAGTCAACAATAGTAAAGAGAGATCAAGGGTGACAATATATTCTCATGTGAGTGATGGAAATGGATTTCGCTAAGTTGATCATTAAATGTTGTTGAATCCCAATACAAGGATGTGAATAGTTATACTGTATAGATGCCTTTGTAGATTTTTTGGCAATGAATGTTGGTTGTTGATCTTTGACTATTGTTGATTCTTGAAACTAGGAAATGAGAACTAATAATTTATTCTTGCAAGAGGATGAATAATCTTTGTTCTTTCAATTCTTTTGTAAACATATATTATGATAGTTTTCATGTTTCCTAAGATAAAGAATAACAATCCTAAACATTTAATTTATTCTTTTCACACACAATGATGGAAAATAGTCAAATATCTGGATTATCATCCTTAGAAAGAGGTAAGTTGAAATTTGGAAACTATAGACAATATTGCACCTACAATATAGTCCACGGGATAGAGTCAAGGGTGTGGTTCAATCCAACATAGAGAATACTGAGAATTGGGTTTAAATGGTTTAAAATAAAGAGATGTTGTGTAGTAGTGTTTGGTTGGGGTTGATGAGCATACTAAAAGAGCCGAATTATATGTTAAAATCATACATAAAACTTATCCACTTAAAATGGTGTAACATGAGTGGGATAAAGTATAAGGGTATATAATTTCACCCTCTACATTCCCCCCCTCTTTAGTGGTTGTGCAATACTAAATGTGCATACATTTAAAGTAGAAACAAAGAAAGTAATTCTGGTGGAAAGGGTGTGAAGTTTCTAGATCCAAAAATATAAGAAACTAAAGAAATTATGTGGCATGTGTGAATATATATCAAATTTGAGTGTGGATCTATTTGCCTCAAGTTATTATAATAAGTATATGGGAGAAATATCAATATAATGAGTATTTATTTTTAGTATGAGATGAAAAATGTTGGAAATGATTTATTTACTCCTATTTATTCCAACATGTATAGGAAAATACAAATGTATAAACATATAAAGTGTGGCCTACAACTAGCTTATATGTCAAGATTAATTTAATTGATAATAATTGAAACTATACTAAATTGACTAAAGAGTTAAGATCGATATGTGTAAATAATAAGAAACAAAGGCTATAATAGATTGGTTGTATTTTAATTTATTTTTGGTTAGTGAAATGAAAAAATTACCTACCATTCTTGACAAGCATGGTGTGAATTCTATTACTAAAAAATTAAACCTTAGTACTTATTCTCCTTCACTTGTTCCTATACCTAAATATAGGGTAGTGGTGAAATTAATCTTAGGAATCTATTGTGTTCACGTGAAATATATAAATAATATTTTTTGATTGTTCAAACACATTTTGTATCTATAATGATTAAATACACGCCAAGAAAGTGATACATAACTACCTAAGATGTTGATGGCATGTGATTATTTATGTAGTGAACGTGTAAATACTCTATAATGTTTTATGTTATGAACCAATAAAATATTCAATGATCTAATGGTCAAATAATGGTCTAGGAATATCCTTAAATTCAATATAATATATGATATTTTTTGAAATGTAAGGTGATGGATATCATGGTCATATTCCAAATGTTTTTTTACTTTGGAATGCGAAATTTAGAATCAAGGATAGAAGCATAATGTCAAGTACCACTTGTAGGACCTTTCACAAAATTGAGTTCTAGGAGGAAAAAATATTTTGACAACTTTCAATAAAGGTATAAATTTACCATGAGTTATAAGGTTTGATTGAAAACACCTTTAAATGAAAGTAAAAATGATTCAAATAAAAAAATAAATCTGATGGCATTCTTGTGTACTATGTTATATTTTTGTTCCTTCTTTTCATGTTTCCTAGATTCATGATTGATTTCTTATTTAGTTATTGAAGTACGATATAGATCTTTCCCACATATTTACTTTCCAATCCATTTTTCTTCTTAGTCTTTTGTATTATTCCTATGTTCTTTCCCTATAGAACTAGAACTATATTTTGATTTACATTTTAGTTAAGGGACTTGCATCTAGATTAATTTTAGTTTAATACCCAATGAAATCAAGCAGCCTTATGTAATATATTAGAGAAATATTTTTATGACTTTTTTTAACTTTTAACTTTTAGAGGCATACAATAAACTCAAGATCCTTCTAGGGAAGAATCTATAAGGGACTTGGAATCAAACAGGTAATGCTTAAATTTATACCTAGTGAATTTGAATTGCCTTATGTATTATAGTTGATTTGGATTTTAAATTATAGATGTATATTTTGAACTTTAGACATTTAAGTTTTAAGGATGTGGAACTCATGTGCCCTAACCTAAATTTTATATTGACTTGATCTTGGTGGAGGCTTAATTTTCGAGTGTAAGAAGAATTTTAATTCTATGCGGACTATTTCTAGAAAACCTAAGTTTATTGTATATCAAATTTAATTTGAGACCTTACATCCAAACATAATAATATATTCAAATCCAGTGACTTGAGTTCACATATATATCCTAGCTCCCTAAATGTTTTTGAGTACAATGAAAACATGTTTAAATTCTTAGGAGCCTCAATATACCTAAAGTGTTTTAAGATAGTTTTCAAGGAGACTTATATTCAAATTATATATTTTAATTCACATATCATATCAAACCCAGTAAACCTTATGCAATAGATTTGACCAAATATTTTTAATTTGAGACTTGTTTCATGTGTGTATCTATTGTCAATAATATAGATCCTAAACAAGATCTAGTAATAAGCATGTCGAATCAGAGGGTCATTTTCATTGGTCTAAAATATCGATGGTGACATGAGAATGGTGTCTAGATCTACAATGGTATCGAGTAAAGAGTAATATTTTTTAGTAAAAGGTGTGTTCTTCACCTTGAATAATTTTATCATTTAATTCAATATTATTTTTGGTACACCTAGGGGATATAGGGATGCATTCATCACATAGGTTTAACATCGTTAGGGCCACTTTATGTATTGAATGTTCTTGGGATTAAGGTGTCTCAACCTTAAAGAGTCTCAAGATTGTTTAATTAATTAAATCAATCCCTTTTCTACATATTTTATTAATTAAAGGGTATGTGCAGGATCATCATGGAAAAAATAGGCCCTTAAGTGGCAATAAAATTCAGAAAATCGGAGTTAAGCAACTTGACATAAAAATTTGAATAAGTTATCTATATTATTTTAAAAATATGTAAGAATAGAATTTGTAGAAAATTGAATGTAGTTTCTAAACTTCTAGGTTTATTTATTTAATTTTAAATCTATTTGGTGAAAATTTGAAATTTCAATGCAGTAGTACTTAAATTTCAAGGAAAAAATAAGAAGTAGGTGTCTGTCTGACCACCCTAACCACAATAAAATGATAATATTTTTTTATAATATTTAATATATAAGTAGGGTAATCATGTCCCAATGTGATGCATATTGTTTTGTAATAAAATTCTAAGTAAATAATTAATTATGAAATTTTTATGAAATTTTTTTTAAAATATAAAAACGTGTATGTCTAACCACCTTAACTTGGTCAAAAATTCATGAAATTCAATTCTTTTATTTTTAATCCTATAGTATGTGAAGCATAGAATGTGACACATGTTTTGGATTCAAAAAATGTGATACCATTTGAGAGTTATAGATTTTTTCGATCAGCCTATCAATCAGAAATTTAGTCGTAATTCAAATAGAAAATGAATAATAATTATTTATTGAATTCAAAGTAAAGAATAATTTATATTGGTGGAAAGCTAAGAATATCCTTTAAAAACCCTTTTCGTTTCATCAATTTTGGGTAAAAAAAATGTCGTCAGCCACATGGGCCATCATATCACTTAGATATCACCACTTTTTGGCCCATCATGATTCTGCACATACCCTAAATCCTAATTGATATGTTTCTAAGTTGATAAATTAATTTGTGGGTCCTTTCTACAAGTTGGCTTCCAAAAATTTTGGTGGAGAGCATAAAAATTGTACCTCTTGTCACTTGGGCATTCAATTGGGAAGAGGTGTTTGTCAAAACCTTTCAAAGGTACACTATAGTGATATTTGTCCTTCATAGTTATCACATGGAAATATTTTGGAAAGATGATAAATAGGACTACCAGGTTGAATGGAATTCAAAGGAGAGTTCTAAATTATCAGTTGGCTTGATTTTCTCTAGTGGGATGCCATGCATGTCAAGGATAATTAATATTTGCATAAAATATATGAGTTGGATGTCTTTCATGTGGTTGCATGTTGTTGCATTTTGGTGCATGTCATTGCATGATTAGTAGGTTGTTGTTTTTTTGTTAGTTTGGACTACTACATGTTATCTATTTTAGTTTACATGCATGCAGAGACTAGATGGAGATGACACATGGAATTCCTAGACACCCATAATAGAGGTTTATAAATATATGAAATTTTTATGCTTTTGTGAGATAATTTTTGTATTTTTTGAGAAGTCGTTATAATATTAAAATTGCTCAAAATTTCTATCATAGCACGTAAAGCTTTTGCAAGAGCATAGACTATATTATTATGTTGTAACCACCTTGTTACTGATAATTTTGAATGCAAACAAGACAAATGAGAGGGGGTGAATCATGAAAGTAAGTTGGGTGAGAAAAAATAGCCTCCTACACTAATCTAGGAAGAGGAGAGTTACAAAAAAAATCCTTTTAACACCATATACAGTTAGAATAAGGAGAAACACGTAGAAAGAATGAGATAGAACAATATGAACACATAAAATACAAACACCAGATATACATGGGGAAAACCCTTTTGAGTAAAAAACCCCACCCTCTAAAAGCATGGTACTATTGTATTAAACCAAATAGAGGTTATAATGTAGCTCCAAGTATAAATCTTCTTCAAAAAGTGCTTCAAAATAAACACGTATTCTAAAGTGGATCCAACAACACTTCATTACATATAAATAAACTATGCATTCTACAATACAAGGCATACAATAAATAGATAATACAAGTGAAGAGAAACATCTAGAGAGGATGGGCGTCCAAATACACATGGAACAATATCCCATGTCATAGACATGCATTTGGACATGTATGATATTCCATTACACCCCTTACAACCATCATAACATGCAATATTATCTCTTCGATATTGGTCACCCAAAATGTGCATGTAATAGCCTATGATAGATACCTTATTTTCATAAAAAAATCATAAACTCTTCCATAAAATCTGCCACAAGATCTATCATAGAATCCATAAGAGAATTCATCATAATTAACCAAAATATCTTATTCTCTTACAACCTCTCATAACCCAACTTGGGAACCAACATTCTCCATGCATAAATATTCCTTATGACACATCATATAATCTATCATAAGTCAAATATTCCAAAGTGGGACACCTAGGTCCACTTGGGATGATGATATCTCATCCAGTCACTTCCAAAGAGGATGCCACCTAGCCGGTGGGCCCCAATTTATGACATGGTACAAAATTAAATAATATAAATAAATAGAATAATACATTAAATTAATCAATTTTAGGACTCTCAGGTTGATACACCTTAATCCCAACATTCTCCCACTTGTCAAAGACTTGTCGAGAGCCATACAAAATTATCTACTTACGGCCCCAAGGCCGATGAAATTGGAACACCATCTGAACTTCTCTATGCTCACTAGTTTTGTCATTGCATCTGCAAAATTCACCAAAGTGTCAACCTTTTCCAAATTCACCTTTCCATCCTCTACATGATTCACAATAGGAGAGAATATCCCCCAATAATCAATTCCCTCCAACTATGAAAACCCCTGCTCGACCAACCATGCCTTATGCTTCTCAACACTACTATTAGGACAACACTTTTTCTTGAAAACTCATTTATAACCAATAGGCTTACGTCCAATAGGAAAAGGTACTAGATCCCAATTCTTGTTTATCTTTAATGCAACTATCTTCTCATCCATGGCTTTCATCTAGGAATTGGCATCACTCATAGCCATAGCCTCTCTAATAGTCTTAGGCTCATCAATATTAGCAATCAAAGAAAAAATTCAACTGGGATCCAATAATGAATAACTGAACCTTTTTTATTTTTGCCTAACTCATGTAGACCTCCTCAACGGTTGAGTTTCAGGTTCTTCTTCTTCTTTAAAACTTTCTAAGTTTCTTGGGCTCACCTCATCATCAGGTCCAATAGGAATGTGTAGTTCATCTTTCTTTGGAGTATGTGGAATCTGAACTACCTTCTTATTTTGTTTCTCCTCTTTCTCTAGATACAACTCAATAGTGGAAGTTTTCATATCATTGAAAATCACACTTCTATATAGAGAAACTTCTGAGCTTCTGAATCCAAAAGCTTATACACTTTCACATCAACACCATAGTCGATAAAGATACACTTGAATACTTTGTTCTCCAACTTTGACTTCTTATCAATTGGAACATGAGTGTAATCTTTACAACCAAATACTATGAGATGTCTCATCAAAGGCTTTTTACGAGGCCGCACCTCCATGGGTTGCTTTCCAACAAGTATCAATGTAGGATATCTATTGATTAAATAACATGCAATGGATACCACTTCAACATGGAATTTATGCTCAAGTCTAACACCACTCAACATAATCCTTGCCCTCTCCATCCATGGTATGTTCATCCTCTCTACAAATCCATTTTATTGTGGAGTGTAGGGAGTTTTCTTATGTCTTTCAATCACGTGCTCTTTATAGAACTTTTCAAAATCTATAAAAAAAAAAATCACCACCATTGTCAGTCAAACACTTAATCCTTATGCTAGTTTGATTTTCTAAGACCCTTCTTACCAATGTGACCAAGTTGTTGGTGCCATACTTCTAAGAAAATTAATGAATTTCCTTTTAATGTAATCATCTATGAAAGAAACAAAATATATAAATTTTGATAATGAAGGAACATTCAAAGGCCAAAAAATATTTTGAACGAACATAGTGTTAGATGCTGAAATTGTATTTCTGATATGTGGTTGTAATTGATGCCAACACTATTAGAATTGATGTTTCTAAATGCTATATATGTCGAGGAGATTGAGAAAATTGTAATAAATATATTATAGGCAACCAATGAAGCTGAGAAGGTTAGAGTGATGGAAAGTTGTACTTGTAGATGATTAGGTGGCATGCACTAAAGGGTTTGTTAATGAGCTTGTCTAGTATGTTGTCCAAAAATTTTAGTGGTATGCACCAAGAATTGAGAAAGCTATGAAGATTTGTGTTCCTACAATTATTCAGTTACTACAACAAGTGTTTCTAGAAGATGAGATTGCAATTCTAGTTAATTTGGTTGTTGTGTATGTTTCTGAGATGTTCAATGATGTTTCTAGATCATGCTCTATCACTTTAGTACGTCTGCATTGATCGGCATGTTCGTGATTGAATATTTTTCCTTATATGTTCAAGTTTTTCATGTTCTTGGTAGACATGATGATGATAGCGTGTTGTACATCCTTATGGATTATTACTTTCTTTTTAAGCATGCTCGAGGATGTTGATTTAGGTCTTTGATATGTTTTGACTGACTTAGGTTGGTGCACATTAAGAATTGTTCATGTTTTGAGGCCGACAAGTTGTAATTCATTTATTTTGTGGTTGATAGAGTTGTTTATGTAAATCTGTGTAGCAGATATATAAGAGTGATTGTCTCTTCATTTTAAGTGTGTGTGTGAGTGAGTGCTCAAATTATTCTCGATGTATGTGTGTGTGAATAAAGATCAGATCATCCGAATGTAGAGCAGAGTGTGAAGAATGTTGAGCGAAGTGTATTTGTGCCTAAATGGAACTATAATTAGGCTTGTCAAGAAGCTAATTTCTCAGTTCATGTTCATCAGATGGATTTAATTTGATTGTCTTATGTAAGTTCCTGAGCCTTCCCTTTGAGAAGTGAGCTCTAAGCAATGTTCTTGAATGCAAGTGCATTCTTTATTCATTCTTCATTATACTTTTAATAGGGTATAATCTTATGGACTAACATCCTCAATGATTTTTTCCCTAAAAGGGTTTCAACGTATAAAATCTTGGTTTTCATGTGTCTCTAATGTGTTATTGATTTATGCTTGCACTATTAATTATCAGATCTAAGATAAAATATTGATTAATGTTCAATAAGTTTTGTTTTGGTAACAAATGATTCACCCCCCCTCTCAGTCGTCTACCCTTTTTTTGCCAACAATTAGTATCAAAGCAGGTTCCTCTGAAGAAGTTTAATAGCTTGAGGTGATCCAAGATGGCATCATACAATAAGGATAGTCCTATATTCGATGGTACAAACTACTCTCTATGGAAATTCAAAATAGAGTGTCATTTGAAGTGCATTGGTGATCCTATCTAAAAGAATACATAGAATGCATATACTATTCCTCATAATGGTCCCTCCTCTAAAGATGAGATCAAGCAAGAAGAAGTTAATACCAGGGCTATAGAAGCATTATTGAGTGATTTGACAGATTCAGAGATGACAAATGTGATAAGATTGAAGACTATACATGAGATCTGGAAAAATTTGGAAACATTGTACTAAGGAGATACACTAGTGAAAAGTGCTAAGATACAAATTTTGAAAGGAAAGTGGGAGAACATGAAGATGAGTGAAGATGAAAACATATTTTCTTTCTCACAAAAGGTAAATGAATTAGTTATGGACATTAGATGTGTTGGTTGAACATTGGATGAAGAAGAGATTGTGGCTAGGATACTTATATATGTGCCTACTTCTTAAAAAACAAAAGCTCATGCTATTGACAAGCTCAAGAAAGTAACAAATGTGACAGGAAACATGCTGATGGAAAACTTGTTGCCTTTGAGTTGAGTGAATTTGGTGAATCTTCACCTAAGACAGATTATGCATTCAAAGCCACTGTATCCGAAAAAATCCAATAGAGATATAATATGGGAGAAAGTTCCAAGAAGACATTCAAGTATGAAGAAGAAATGAAATTGATTGAAGATGAAGAAAGAGAGCTAGAAGAATTGGAAGAAATGATTTTGAAAAGAGAAGCCAAAGGAAAAGGTAAGTACAAAGGAAAGCTACATATTAAATGTTTCTCTTGCAATAAAATAGGTCATTTTGGATCAAGATTTCCTGAAAGAGTTTCTAAGTACAAACGCGAGAAGACTAGATTTCAAAAGAAATGTTATTATGCTAAAGAAGGTGTAACTGATGATGAATCTGATAAAGAAACTAGAAATGAAGATGAATGGGTATTCATTTCTATCAAGGAAAATATTCTAGTGTTCACTGAATCAACTAGTAGTCAAAATATTGAGAAAGCTCTTGTAGCCAAGATTGATGAGAAGGATGAATGGGTGATTGATAGTGAATTCTCACATCATATGAATGGTGACAAAAAAAAAATCTAAGTCTGGAAAAATATAATGGTGGTGTTGTGAGATTTGGAGATAACAATGTTGGTGTGATTTGTGGCAGAGGCACTATTTCTCTTGGAGGTAAAGGCAATACTGATGATGTTCTATATGTTGAAGGTTTGAAACACAATTTTTTGGGTGTTGGATAGATAGTTGATAAAGGTTACAATCTTTAGTTCAAGGATGGTAAGTGTAGGATTTTGGGAAGCTCGGGAAATGTGATTGCTTTAGGAACAAAGACAAGAGGTAATATTTTTCCCTTGAATGCTGCTAGTGAAAGTTGTTTTCTTGCTCAATTTGATGTAAGATGGTTGTTACATAAATGGTTATGTCATGTGAACTATGATAACATTATCAAAATAAGCTCCACATAAGCAGTCAGAGATCTACCTAAGTTAGTGAAGCCTACTAACATTATATGCAAGGAATGTCAGATGGGAAAACAAACAAGAATTTCATTTCGGAGCAAACAATATCATTCAAATGGAGTACTGGATTTGGTACATACTAATCTATGTGGTCCATCCTTAATTAGAAGTCTACAAGGAGAAAGGTACTTTATGTTGTTTATTGATGATTATTCTAGAATGGTTTGGGTTGCTTTCTAAAGAGAAAAACATGAGGCATTAGAGAAATTCAAAATATTTAAGGCTATGGTAGAAACTAAGACAGGTTTGAAGATCAAATTTTTGAGATCAAACAGAGGTGGTGAATTTACTTCCCGGGAGTTCAATTCATTTTGTGAAGAGCATGGAATAAAAAGACAGTTATCTACTCCCTGGACCCCACAATAGAACGAAGTTGTTGAGAGAAAGAACAAAAAAAAAATAGATGCTGCCAGAAATATGATGTTGGAAGGAAATTTTCCTTATTCCTACTAGAGAGAAGTTGTAAGTACTGCAATATACACTATCAACCGGGTGAATGTAAATGGAAATTATGGTAAGACTCCTTTTGAGCTATGATTTGGTTATAAGCCTACTATTAAGTATTTCAAAAAATTTGGAAGTAGATGTTATATCAAAAGAGATGAAGGTATTGGCAAGTTTGAAGCTAGAAGTGATGAAGGAATCTTTCTGGGTTACTCTACTAAGAGAAAAGCCTACTGGTGTTACAATAAAATATTGAAGAAGATGGTTGAAAGTGCAAATGTCAGAGTTGATGAGGATATTGAAAAATCATCCACGTACTGTGGATATGATTTAGATAACCAAGAAGATAATATTGAAAGTGAAAAGGATGTGCAGACACATAATCAAGTTCAAATTGTTTCGGTTAATCAAGAAAATCAAGAAGAAAAAGACACTGGAAATGCAGAAAGAAAAATAGAAGAACTCAAAACTCCAAAATATGTAAAGAGAATTAATTCTGAAAGTTAGATCATAGGAGACAAGAACAAAGGTGTATACACCAAAAGAAGAATTGTAGAAGAATATTTTCTAATATCCAAGACTGAGCCTAGAAATATCAGTGAATCATGCAAAGATGAACATTGGATGGAAGCAACAAAGGAAGAACTGATGCAGATAGAAAAGAATGAAACATGGATTCTTATTTCTAAATGTCAAGACAAAAATGTGATTGGAACTAAATGGGTCTTTCAGAATAAGCTGAATGGACAAGGTGAAGTGATCAAGAACAAAACAAGACTGGTATGTAAAGGATATTCATAGATGGAAGGTATTGATTTTGAAGAAACCTTTGCCCCTGTTGCTAGAATTGAAGCTATAAGGTTATTTCTTACTTATGCTAGATTCAAGAATTGAAAAGTCTATCAAATGGATGTGAATTCAACATTTCTAAATGGTGAACTAGAAGAAGAATTTTATTTTGAGCAACCAGATAGATTTCAATTGATTGATGAAAAGTATATGGTGTGTCAGCTGAAGAAAGTATTATATGGACTCAAACAAGCCCATAGAGCATGGTATTCTAGATTGGATAAATACTTGTTAAAGCTTGGATTCAATAAAGGTATTGTTGACAGCAATTTATATTTCAAGTTAGATCAGGATAATGAGTTGATCATTGAAGTCTTTTTTTATGGCATTATTTTTTAAGGTGATGATGACTTATGCATGAATTTTGTTGATGAAATGAAAAGTGAATTTGAGATGTCAATGATAGTAGAGTTGAAATTATTTTTAGGATTGCAAATTACTCAGTTAGATGATGAAATTTTTATATCTCATTCCAAGTATGTGAAAGAGTTACTAAAATATTTTGGCATGGAAGACTCAAAGACAGTTGGTACACCCATGGTAACTGAATGTAAGCTAACACAGAATGATGATTCTCCTAAAGCTAATCAAACAAGATATAGGTAAATGATTGGTGGATTACTATATTTAACTCAAGCAAGACCAGACATTATGAATGGTGTGTGCATGATTTCTAGATATCAAGCAAGTCCAAAAGAATCACATGTGACTACAATAAAGAGAATATTCAATTACTTTAAAGGAATGGTTAACTTTGGGTTATGGTATCCAAAGGATGATGATCTTACTCTAAATTATTTTATAGATGAAGATTGGGAAGGTGAAGTTAATGAAAGGAAAAGTACAAGTGGTGGTGCATTCTTCTTAGGGAAGAAGCTAGTGTCTTGGCTAAGTAAAAAGAAGAATTCCATTTCCTTATCTACTACTGAGGCAGAATATATTATTGTTGCAAATAACTATACCCAAGTGTTGTGGATGAAGTAGATGCTGAGAGATATCAAAATTGAATATGATAAACCTATTTCTATATTCTGTGACAACTCAAATGCCATAAAAATTTCTAAGAATCTAGTGCTACATTAGAAAACAAAGCATATATCCATTAAGTATCACTTTTTGAGAGACAAATTAAGTGAGAAAGAGGTCAGACTAGAGTATGTGCCTACAAAGGAACAAATTGTAGATATTTTCACTAAACTGTTGCATAAGGATAATTTAGAGTACCTCAAAGGAAAGTTAGGGGTGATTTCCCCTCCTAATCTGAACTAAGATGCAAGTCTTTGCATCAATCTGTGGACTCACAACTAGATCTTGTTTCGGATTGATGTTGTGGTGGCTGCTATTCAGGGGGAGTAGTCAAATGATTCAGATATGTGGTTCAGAGTATGTGTACCTTTTCCATTGATGTCAAAGGGGAGATGAGCAATGTGAAAAATATGGGAGAGGAGTAAAGTGGAAGAAGAAAACAAGAAAAGAGTGCACAATCTAAGGGGCAGATTGTTGAAGAAGAGCTAGTTGGGTTGATGGTATTTTTTCACATCATGTGTTGCCATCAATTACAAAGGGGGAGGTTGTTAGATTTTGAAGTTGTATTGCTGATATGTGGTTTTCATTGATGTCAACACTATTAGCATTGATATTTTTGAAGGTTGTATATGTCGAGGAGATTGAGAAAATTGTAATAAATATATTGCAAGTAGCCAATGAAGCTGAGAAGGTCAGAGTGATGGAAATTTGTATTTGTAGATGATTAGGTGGTGCACACTAAAGGGTTTTTTGATGAGATTATCTTGTATGTTGTCTGAAATTTTTAGTGGTACGTATCAAGAATTGAGAAAGTTATGAAGATCTGTGTTCCTACAATTATTCAGTAACTATAGCAAGTGTTTCTAGAAGATGAGATTGCAATTCTAGTGAATTTGGTTGTTGTGTGTGTTTATGAGATGTTTAGTGATGTTTCTAGATCATGATATATCAGTTTAGTACGTCTGCATTGATCGGCGTATTCATGATTGAATATTTTTCTTTGTATGTTCAAGTTTTTCATGGTCTTGGCCGACATGATGGTGATAGCATGTTGCGGATCCTTATGGATTAATACTTTATTGATTAGCATGCTCGAGGATGTTGATTTAGGTATTTTCTATGTGGTGACCAACTTAGGTTGGTGCACATTAAGAATTGTTCATATATTGAGGCCGACAAGTTGTAATTCTTTTATTTTGTGGCTGACAGAGTTGCTGATGTAAATCCATGTAGTGGATATATAAGAGCAATTGTCTCTTCATTTTAAGTGTGTGTGTGTGTGAGTGCTCAAATTATTCTTGGTGTATGTGTGTGTGCAAATAAAGATCATATCATCTGAATGCATAGCAGAGTGTGAAGAAGGTTGAGCAAAGTGTATTTCTACCTAATTGGACCTATAATCAGGCTTGTGAAGAAGCTAATTTCTCAATTCATGTTCATCAGATGGATTTAATCTGATTGTCTTATATAAGGCAATGAGCCTTCCCTTTGAGAAGTGATCGCTAGGTAATGTGCCTGAATGCAAGTGTATTCTTTATTCATTCTTCATTATACTTTTAACAGGGTATAATATTATGGACTAACATCCACTGTGGTTTTTCCCCTAACAGGGTTTCCACATATAAAATCTTGGTGTTCATGTGTCTCTGATGTGTTATTGATTTATGCTTGCACTGTTAATTATCAGATTTGAGATTAAAGATAGATTAATGATGAATAATTTTTATTTTGGTAACAACTAATTCACCCCCCCTCTCAGTTGTCTATCCTTGTTTGCCAACACATAGTCTGAAACCCTAGAAGACTTGGGATAACTAGAGTAAAAAGAAACATGGTGCTATTTTTGATAAACACAACATTCACAAAAATTGAATTTGAGATTACAATCATCAAGGTCTTCAACAAGGCTCTTATTTTTTAGGTTTCTAAGACCCTTTTCACCAATGTAACCAGGTCATTGGTGCCATAACATTGTCTTCTCTTTAGGAAGCTTCATTTCCATGGAATGAGCACCCTTAGGTACCCAAAATACATGACCATCAGATGTAGCTACAACACACTTCTTCATTGCACAATTTGATGGTGAGGATGAGGAATCCAAAGGTCTCCTCTCCAATACATCTAAAGAAATATTACACTGAAATATGAATGCATCCAACTTATACAGTGTTCCAACTCAAACACCCTTAGCCAACACCATAGCTCTTCTTGTCATCTTGCATCCTCCACCAGAGAAAATAACTTACACTCCCAAATCATTCAATTTACTTACAAAAATTAGGTTTCATTCTAACCCCGAGATATCCAACACACCATCAATCCCCTTCACTCTTCCATTAGGTAATTTGATTGTGACTCTTCCACAAACAATTATCTGTAGGTGAGAGTCATTACCTGGGTACACCTTCTCACCATCATACTCTTCATACTTTGAAAACCAACCTCTATGAGAGTTCATGTGAAAGAATGCACCTAAATCTATCAACCACACATCTTATGATGCATGGGTTACCAAGGCTACAAAAAATGATTCAACTTCATCTTGGGATGATTTTTCAGATTCAGAATAAGAGAAAGACTTGTTTTTATTCTTCTTCTCCTTGAAATCTTTTTCGAAAGTGATATCTTTCGCCACAATTCTAGATTTTTTCCTTTGAATTCTTACCAGGTTACTTAGATCTCCTTAGAGACCTTTATCTTAGTTTTCTTATAACTTTTTATTCCTTTCTCCTTCAGTCTACCATAAAAAACAAGGGAATCCTTGGCCATCTCAAAATACTTGTTGCATGTTGTGGTTGTATTTCTGATATGTGGTTGTCATTGATGTCAAAACTATTACCATTAATGTCTTTAACACTATGTATGTCAAGGATATTAACAAAATTGTAATAAAATATATTACACATTGTTTGTGAAGTAGTGAAGATCAGTGTGTTGGAAATTTTTGTATGTTGATGATGAGAATTTGTGCATTAAAGGGTTTCTTTTCCTATGTTATTAAGTTCCTACTCCGTTATTTTCAAAGGTGTGCATAAAGATTTGAGCAATTTATAAAGTTTTGTGTTCTGATAGTTATTCTACTACTAGAAATGGTGTTCACAAAAGAAGATAATGTGTTTTTCGCAATCTAAAGTGTTGTGTATGTTCCTGAAGTGTTTGTGGATGTTTCTAGATCATGTTCTATCTGTCTTGCATGTCCTCATTGATCATTATTCTTGTGATCCAATATTTTATCTTGCGTGTTCATGTTTTTCATGTTCATGGTCGATAGAGTGCTTCTAGCATGTTGTGGATCTTCGAGGAAGATTAATTGGAGGTGTTTCATGTTTGAGGACATTGTTTTAGGTCTCTAATATGTTGTGGTTGACCTTGATGGAAGCGCATTGATAATCTTTATTGTTTTGGGCTGACAATTTGCATTCATTCTATTAATTTATTGAAGTCGACATGGAGTAATGCAATTTCTTGTTGTCGATATATATAAGCGGTTGTTTTCTCATTTGAGATGAAAAAGGTGTGAAGTGTGTGTGTTATGTGTGAATAAGGTTCAGATCATTCAAAAGTAGAGCAGAGTGTGAAGAATAGTAAAAGAGAGTGAAGAAGTGTTCATGTGCTTAACCAGAACTGTACTCAGGCATTAGCAGATGTTACTTTCTCAGTTCAATTTCTTCAGATGGATTTAATCTAAAAGTTTCATGTAAGATAGTGATTCTTCCTTTGAGCAGTGAGCTTTAGGAAGTGTTCCTGAATGCATGTGCATTCCTTATTCATTTTTCTTCTAATTTCAATATGGTATAACTTGTGGATTAACCTCCATCGTGGTTTTTCCCCTAACAGGGTTTCCATACAAAAATCTTGGTGTTATGTGTTTTTCTGATGTGTTGTTGATTCATTCTTTCACTGTTAATAATTAGATCTGAGATTAAACATTAATAAGTTTAAATAAGTTTGAAATTTTGTGACAAATGATTCACCCCCCCTCTTAGTTGTTTCCCCTTGTGTTGCCAATAATAATTTATTTGCATCTCTTTATATAGCAACAAAGCAACCACCTCATCCACCTCGAAATTGGTTGTTGCACTTCCAATATCCATCACTAGGTGATCCCATGAGTTTTTCAATGAACACAATAGGAGCATGCAATGGTCTTGTTCATCAAGCTTGTCTCCAATGAAACCTAGTTGAGCAATCAAAATTTTAAAGGCATTTAGGTGGTATATCATGGATCTTCCATCTTTAGATAATACATATTCTTTCTCGGGAATAGCTTGTTTACCAAGGATTTAGCTTGATAAACATGTCCAAGTTTCTTCCACAAAGAAGAAGCATTCTTCTCTTCATAAACATTCAGAAGAATAGAATCAACCGAACAAAGTCCAATGATACCCTTTGCTTTCAATTCCATGAGCTTCAGTCTTCTTGTTTCATGTCATATGGTTTGGCTCTAGAAACTACAACCCATAGATCACTATCTATAAGCATATCTTCCATATTGAGCTTCCAAAGCTCAAGGTTACCACTATTAAACTTCTCCATCTCAATCCTCCTATATGTGATTTCCATCTCTTTCCTTCAACAAGGTCATGAAATAAACTTCTATAAAACTCCCATTGAAACAAAGATCAACTCAAAAAACCCTTCTAATCCAACAAAGGAATCAAGGTTAGCAAGGCTCTGATACCAAATGAAAGGAATTTTGGTGAGTAGAAAAAACTTCCTACAGTAATCTAGGTAGGGGAGAGTTACAAAAAAAATCCTTTTAACACATTATATAGTTACAGTAAGGAGAAAAAAATAGAAAGAATGAGATAGAATAACAAGAACACATAAACAAAAAACACCAGATATACATGGGAAAAACCCTTTTGAGTAAAAAACCCAACCCTCCAAAATCTACTATTGTATTAAATCAAATATATGTTACAATCTAGCTCCAAGTATAAATCTTCTTCAACAAGTTCTTTGAAATAAACACCTATTCTGGAGTGAATTCAAGAGAACTTCATTACCTACAAACAAACTATGCATTCTACAATGTAAGGCATACAATGTATAGAGATAATACAACCCAAGAGAAGCATCTAGAAGAGGATGGGTGTCCAAATACACATGAAACAATGTCCCTTACCATAGACATCCATTTGGACACATGTGATATTCCCTTACACCCCTTACAACCGTTATAACATGCAATATTCTCTATCCAAGATTGGGCACTCAAAATGTGCATGTAATAGCCTATGATAGATGTCATACAATTGTCATAAAATCTATCATAAATCTACCATAGAATCGGTCATAACTGACCAAAATATATGATTCTCTTACAACCTATCATAACCCAACTTGGGAGACAAGTTTCTCCAAGCATAAAAATTTCTTATGACATGTCATAGAATCTATCATAATTCAAATATTCCAAAGTGGGATGCCTATATCCACTTGGGATGATGATGTGTCATCCAGTCACTTCTAGTGGGGATGCCACCTAGCCAGTGGATCCCAATTTATGACATGACACCATAGGCAATTAAATAATAAAAAATGTAGAATAATAAATTAAATTAATCAATATTTGAACTCTTAGGTTGAGACACCTTAATCCCAACAAATCGATTGTTCATTAAAACATCCAAAAACCTCATAAACATTCAGATCCGCATCAACTTAATTAACCCTTAATCTGTTCAAATAATTTAGCATGAAAGAAAATTACAAAATTTGAAATACCTTAACACCATGCACAATAGAACACTAGACTTATGTAGAAAACCCAAGATATGGAAAAAACCATGGTGAGGATTAGCTCACAATATAAATTAATTGTAACACTAAATACAAAATGCTAACTACCAGAGAGATCACTACCCAAAAGAAAGAAGGGCTCACTACTAAATTACAAAAAAAAAAGTAATAATGAGAAATCCATCTCAATGCAAGAAAAACACCCACCATGATATCACCAACACATTCATAGTCCTTCTAAATATTGTATGTGTGTTCTTCTCACTACTTCAAGTAGCCTAAATTTTATTAAGCTCATACTGCACTTCACAAATTTTCACTTCACAACTCTGCAATTCACATCACACACTTCACTATTCAATTCTCCATCAACTCGGAACTTATTTATACCTTCTTCAACCTTGAAAATATTCTCCAATGTAGGCTATACACCTCAACCATACAAATTCAAATTAGGTTGACACCAAAAAACTCCTATGGTGGAAAGGAATGAAGGTGGACCACATCACACCTCAACTCAGACCTAACTACATTCATACATGTCATGCCACACTTCCATAATCACCGAAGGAAATTCATAATTAGTGTAAACACCTAAGGTCAACCGAACCATTGTAAACGCCATTAAAATTTAAGTACATACTTCCTCAAATTAAAATATGATTCACAGACACAAAACATTACTTGAACATAATCTAGAATATTCCACAATCACACTAAAATCCAACAAATTCTGTCACAACAAATTTCACTTGAAGAATGTACACACCCAATACACTCAAACAACATTCCAAACTTTGTTACTCAAGAAACCAACTTCTAAAGAACCAAACCATGAAAAAAATTTATTGTAGGTAGAGATGATCATTATCAACACACTTCCAAAATCACAAGACCAAAAACCAAGCTACAGAGAAACATAGAGAAAAACCATTTCTCCCAGACACCACTATTGTGAACCCTTGTTTCATACCTGCACAAACACAACAAAGAAACATGTTATTAGATCAAAATGAAAGATGAAAGAAGGATTCCCCATGAAATCCATTTATAAAACTTAGATAGAAAGGAAAATGAAGAACAATACAATAAACCAAGTTTAATCTATCTAAGCTAAACAAATACTTGATCCCATGGGGGAATTGGTGCCAATTGATGTGTCGAAATTGGCCCTTTCCCGACACCTTAGTTGTAAATGTTGATGGTGTGTGGATAGTTCAATCTCCTTGATGAGATTTTAGCATAACCTAGCTATGGAATTATGAAAACTATGGATACTTGAAGAGG
This sequence comes from Sequoiadendron giganteum, assembly GCA_007115665.2. Taxonomy (NCBI): domain Eukaryota; kingdom Viridiplantae; phylum Streptophyta; class Pinopsida; order Cupressales; family Cupressaceae; genus Sequoiadendron; species Sequoiadendron giganteum. The sequence goes on along the minus strand of CM021101.1, from coordinate 588,745,468 downwards.
AATGGGCAAAATTGGCTCTCAATGTGAAGAGAGTAACTTTGCATGAGATTGTGGATGTTCAATGAGAGGAATAACCTTTCAATCATAGATTTCCAAAATGGAAGAGAGTAAAATTGAGCAATGTGGGATCATTCAACATCCAATGGCCAAGTGTCACTTTTCAAGATGTGAATGGTTGATGGTTGTGCACATTTTGGCCAAAGTGCCAATAAATGCAATTAGGTGGAATTTGAAATTGAGGAAATAACATGTGAGAGGGAAAAAGGAATGAGATAAATGCCACTTGTCTCAATGCACAAGGACATGTAAGAGGAGTGAATTCTTTGTTGGAAGTACCCATCCACTTGGACTTTTTGAATTCAAACTTGAGGGAATATTCCCTTTTAATGCCATGTGAGGGAAAATAGAGATTTAATAAATGAATTAAATCCATTTTCATGTGCAAGTTGCATTCTCTAGAGGATTTTAGTGATAGGGATTAACTTAATCAAGATTTGATTAATTTAATGAGAGGTTAGGTGATTTGACCATTTTGACTTAGATTTTAGGATTGATTTAAATCAAAATGAGAGGAAAGATTAATTAAATAGATGTTTTTGATTTATTTAACTAAAAGGGGAAATGTTAGTTTAAATTAAATAAGGTTTAATTTATTCAATTTAATAAGAAGACTTTAGAGACTTTAATCAAACAAAATGATTTATTTAATTAAATCAAGATATAAGGCTAATTAAATTGATTAATTTAATCAACAATGGAGAAAGACTTAATCAAATAAATAATAATTTATTTAGTTAAGAGATAAAAGGTGATGATAATCTGAGAGTGTGATTCAGGAAGAAATTTTGTTAGTAGTCAAGATCAAGTGCGCCAAATTGAATCTGTATATTTTTCATGTCTACACTTTGCCCCTCTTTGAAGCAATGTACTTGTTGCATTGATTCAAAGAATAAATTGTTGTGATCAAAGTTCAAAAAAATTTCAATTTTCCAAATGCCCCACTATTGCCCTAGTAGAAAGATTATGCGGGTATATTGCCCCCTCGAGAGATCGGCCAAAATTTTATTTTTTGGATGATCTCGTGAAAAAAAGATGACAAGGTGCTTGACAAGCTCAAAAATGCCCTAGAATGTCAAAAAATGCATTAGAAAGACAGAGAAGACTTAAAATGGCCCTTGTTTGGACAAAAACGGGATCGAGGGACCAAAACCCTAGTTAGATGGTCAAATTAGGTCAAAAAACCCTAATTTGCAAGCTTAAATAGACCTTGAGGGGTCACTTTCAATACATTTGCATACTTAACCCTTTGAAAATTTCACACTTTGAGCTTTGAGTCTTGGTCGAGATGGTGCAATGATAGCTTCCAAGGCATGTGTCGGAGAGAGTACGAGTACATCAATGACCAGTCGTTGTAGGACCCGTGTTATGTACTCCCATCCCAACTTTTGATTTCTCATTTTTCGTGAATTAAATAGGGTCAAATTTAATTTTAAGTGGTGTGGCGTTATACAACACTGCTGAAATTGCTTGGTCGGCTTCATGCAGTCCTAAATAGGGCTGCATATGCAAAGAGATTGTGCGGCACACTTTGGATATTAGGGCTCTCGGGGTCAAAGTCGGTTGCGTGCACAAATAGCATCGTGCAACATAGTTAGGAAGTTAGGGTTGTCAAAGTCTGCCATCCGGCACAGTTTGGAATTTTACAAACTATGCCGCATTTGCAAATAGTGTTGCATATGCTGTTTCAAATACGAAAAAATGATGCGAGTGAAAGATTTTTCTAGGAGAGTTGATGCGGTGGTTTTCCCTTGCACGGGAGGAGCTTGATATACTTCATTCGAGGGAGCACAGATGGTCAGTGTTCCACAGATTATAGGGTATGCACATATATCTTCAAGAGAAGCTTGGTATTCTTGGTCTCTAGTACATTGCATACGTCCCTCCTGTTTGAACACATTTGGGTATGATGAAAGCTTTGGCCGAGCAGTGGCATAGTGAGACTTCTTCCTTCCATCTGCCTACTAGTGAGGCCACCATCACTCTTGAGGATGTCTGGCGCATTCTCTAATTGCCTATTCATGGATCCAGAGTGATTTACGATCTAGAGGAGGGTAGGGATGCCTGCTTTGACATCATGGGCATTGATAAGCTTATCCTCTCTAATGGACAGATTGACCTAGAGCGATACCGGGGTAGAGCGCCTACCTATAGATTGATTTTTTCTGCTATTATTTTTGGTCTTGTGGCACCCGATCGGTGGGGCGAGTACTTTAGTCTAGGCTAGGGATTGGCATGGCACTAGATGTGCATTTTCTGAGAGTGCTTTTCCTGGGGACCAGTATTGTTGGCCTCATAAAAATATTTGTATGAGTTTGCATACATGGACAGTTGGGACCTTGGAGGCAGAGTTACTTTATTACACATCAGGGCATGGGAGTGGATCCCAGTTCTCCATCTAAATGTCACACCAATTGTCCTTGATATTGATGATTCTATAATATGGCAGTATGGTGGGGCATAGATTCATTTTACCCACACTGGCACAATTGGCCTTGCTTATTGGCGATGGGTGCTTGATGAGATGAGAGAGTTTGTCTGGAGACCTTGGATGGGCATAGGCCCATGGTATGATGATGCAGATCAGCTATTTTTTGCTTGGTAAGATAGGTGGATGCAAGGTTGGGAGAATACCATGATAGAGCAGTATCTCCCAAACAGGGTGACCCGTCAGTTTGGAGAAATGCAAGATAGGCCCGATGATTAGTACATGGTGATCTTTTCCTATACTATGAGAGAGAGGGCATGGGGCCAGCCCATCCTAGTAGTTGAGGCAGTGTCCTCCTTTAGATAGTTGGTGGCCCAACCATGGTCATATGATCAGAGGCCAACAGATGTAGGGGTGACTCCGGTGTACAGAGCTTGGTTTAGACCTCCTTTGAGATTGACAGTTCCCAATGCAGTACTCCCATGGCGGAGACCCAAAGGTAGATCAATCGGTAGGGGGAGAGGATAGGGGGATAGAGATGGGAGAGATGGGGGCAAGGACTAAGAAGGAGGTGGACCACCTCCTCATCAGACACCTCCTAGAGATCTAACACAGCAATCGCCTCCACGGATAGGGGCACAGGTCAATCAGCCAAGAGATGGGGGCAGAGTAGTCCCACAACAACAGCTAGCAGCGTAGCCAGACCATAGAGATGTGTTGATGCAGAAATTGGAGGGTCAAATTCAGGTATTGATGATAGAGAGAGATGAGGCTAGGCAGCAGGTTGTGACAGTTACTGCTGAGAGGGACTAGGCTCAATCTGAGAGGGATCAGGCAATTGGTCAGAAGAGGTAGCTAGAGAGTACACCTTCATCATCTTAGGACCAATCAGTTTATTTACTGGAGTACAGAGAGGTAGTCAAGGAGGTCAAGTATTATCGACAGCACTATAGACAACCAGTGCCAGTAGCAAGCTAAGTGTCAGACTTCTCTTAGTAGATAGGGATGAGGCGGCCAGAGGACCATGGTGAGAGACAGGTGGGAGAGGGAAGCAGCTAGTAGGGCTAGCCCTTTGATCATAGACAGATTCCATTTTTTATTTATGAGCCTCGATTACTTGCCCTTTTTTGTACTATGTACTTTGATCGTACACTTGATCTGATTTTGTATCATGACAGTATATTCCTTGATGATATATATGAGATGATTCACCTTTATGAAATGTTTTGCAGTGTATGATATGCATTTATTAATTTCCTATATGCTATGAGATGTTTCTATTTCTTATGCTCATGCAATATGATGTATGTTTCTAATGGATGCACTTCTTTTTTTGTTTCTTTTTCATGCATTTTTTAATGATGGTCCTATGAATGTAATGTATGCTAATAATGGCGTATTGATGTGCAAATGGTAATGGATGCTAATGATTATGTATGATGTAATATGATTTCTTAAGATGCTTAGAATAACAAATTTATATTATTCCTCATAACTAGAGATAATGATATGATGTGATATGCATTTTATGCTAATGATCTGGTGGATGCAGGATGTATGCATTGGTGGTGTTCTGATTTACTATCATGATACCATGTTAGTATGGAAAGAAGATAGAAGAACTTAGAATCAATGAGTTAGCTAGGATGATGGTGATTTTCTTACCAGGAGTCAGGATTTTCAAAGGGTCAATTACGTTATGTTTGATAGCATGCATAGGTACGATGCATCAAGGTATAAAGAACTAGGATGGTTTTGTTCCCAGTGTGATGGACTTTGATGTAACAATTAGATAGGAGTATTCTTGTTCACACTTAGCATGCACACTTCGTTCAAGATGTAATTCAAACATTCTAAACATCTCGGGCCAAGTCATCAACAAGATATCTAAAACATCCTCTCCACAAACCAAACAAAGTACATATGACGAAGTTATTTTACAAGTGTATCCCACAAGCGCAGTAGATAAAAGAGACAATGATCCCTACCCCATTCCTTTCTCTCTAAACTTGTTTTGTTTAGGCATCATCGAGAGGTCCTTGGAATGAGTGTCAAATAGGATAAGTCAAAGAAGACTAAATAAATAAAATAAAGAAGCCAATGTTCTTCATATCGCTAGCCAAGACTAAACTATTGTGAGATACCTAATGCTTATGTCCATCATGGGAAGGATTCATCCTAGGACATGTTGTGATCAGGGTTTTGGTGAGACTGACTAGATGATAGCTATTGATAGTTTGAGCTGACTAACTTGCTTGCTTACTAATTTAGACTTTAGGACTTTTGATGCTTAGGTGTTCACTTTTGAACTTACCAAACTTGCTTCTGACTAACTCACCAAAGGATGACGGTGATGACTGATTTTATTATGAGTGGTGACAATCGCGGGTGAAAGCGAGATTAGATGAAAGCACCATTTTGAATTTTTTGAATATTTTGAGGCTATTTTTGGTATTTTTGAAATTTTTTACAAATGTTTTTGGTATTTTCACATTTTTCAATCTTTTTGGTATTTTTGAAGTGTTTTACAATTTTTTTTGGTATTTTTGAGATTTATGACAAAGAGACTAACTTAAAGACCTATCCTAGGGGTCTCAGGAGCTGATCCATAGATTAGCCTTGCCTACGTTATACATGCAGAGACCACGTAGTTTGAATGATGACAAACTTTACTCAATGATAAAATAGATGGGCAAATGGATTGCCATTTTATTGTGATGGACGCCTAAGGACTAACCTAAAATTTCTTGGGGGATAATCAAAGATCAACCTTGCCTACATTCAAGCTCAAAGATGAAGTAGTTTGGACAAGGTGGAAGACTAGCAAGACTCAATGATGAATTTTTTGAAGATTTTTTGAGATTTTCGACATGTTTTTGGATTTTTCTGATGTCTTGGGAAGAGCACACAAAAAATATACACAAATCTTATCTAATGCCAATTTTAGGGACATGCCCCCAGTGTTAAGCGATAGACTACTTCAATAAAGGCAAGACAAACTAACCTTAGGAATATGCCAAGTAGTACTATGGTGGAATATGATATGAGCACCAGCTCAAGCTACGGTATGGATGCGAATGGATGGGTGGATGGAGGATTAATGAAATGTGATGGAGTGGATGAGTGAGTCATGCAGATCTTGGTGGATGGGGTGTGCTTTATTTATGCTTGGCACCTATTTTCCAGGTTTTCACCAAGGTACTTGTCCAAAGCACCATCGAAGTGGTTTTTCACTAGGGGATGATTTTTTTCTTTAGTGTTTTCAATCCTTTTTCTGATTTTATTTTTTTAGGATTTTTGTATTTTTTTATTTTTAAATTTGTTGTCGCCAAGATGCCTATTTTCTAGGTTTTCATCAAGGTAACAATTTTTTTAGGACATTTTCTGATTAATTTTGTATTTTTCGGTTCTATACCTTGCAAGTTCTTAGACATAAAACTTTTTGAGATGGGAGCTGTTTAGAGGCTCCTGCAGAGGCTCACCTTCTGGTGTTGATAATTGATAGGCTCTTGATTTATAGCTAGCTGTGATGATGAAAGTTCCTAGCTAGTTGGGTTCAAATTTACCTTTTCTCTTTGGATTCGGCACATTCCTTTGGTTCTCTTTCAGCACAAGTTCACCGACTTGGAAGGTGTGTTTCCTAATCTTCTTGGTGTAGTCATGTTTCAGGCGATTCTGATAGACCTGTAGATGGTTGAGGGAATCCATACATTGTTCATCTAATAACTCCAGCTCATTCAATTGTGAGACCCTATATTCTTCATCTATGATGAGGTTTTGCAATCATATTCTTAGTGATGGGAGCTCGATCTCGATTGGGAGGATGGCTTCTGATCCATAGACCAGGGAGAATGGGGTGGTGCCTATTGGCATGTGGATGATGGTGTGGTAGGCCCATAAGGTGGGATTTAACTACAGATGTCAATCACGACCAGAGTCATTAACTATTTTCTTAAGGATTTTCAGAATGGTTTTATTGGTAGCTTCTGCTTGGTGGTTTCCTTGTGGGTAATATGGAGCAGAAAAGCGATGTTGGATTTTGAATTTTTTGCATAATTCACGGACATCCTGATTCTTGAAAGGTGTCCCGTTATCAGAGATAATGGATTGGGGGAAACCATATCAGCAAATGAGATAGTTCAGGATGAACTTGGAAATCTACTTTCCTATTATGTAGGTCATTGGAATTGCTTTGACCCATTTTGTGAATTACTCTATGGTAGTGATGATGAACTTGTGGCCGTTGGATGAGGTGGGTGTGATTTTACCTATGAGATCAAGCCCCCATTGTGAAAAGGGCCATGGTGTAATAATAGGATGGAGTTCCTGAGCTGGTGCATGGATAAGGTCTCCATGTTGTTGGCATTGTACACATTTTCTGAGAAATTTGTGTGCCTCTCTTTCCATTGTTGGCCAATAGTACCCAGTTCTTAGTAACTTCTTGGCCAAGGTCATACCACTCAAGTGTGAACCACAAGTGCCATTATGTACCTCATTCAGAGTAGTTAGGGCTTCCTCAATTTTTAAGCAACGTAATAGGGTTCTGTCAATGCTCCTACAAAAGAGGGTTTCCCCTAGGATGACAAAACATAAGGACCTTTTGACAAAGGTTCGTTTGAGGCTCGGGATAATGTCAGCTAGGAGGACTCCTATTCTCAGGTAGGTGTAGATGTTGTGATACTAGAGATCATCAGGACCAACGAGTTTGCACACATATTCAAACTATGGTACCTCAAAAGTTGGTATGAGAAGTTGCTCTACCAAGAATTCATTTTTTAGGACATTGTGAGGGATATCCAATAAGGATCTAATTGTGGCCATGGCGTCAGCTACTCTATTGTTAGCCCTCAGTATCTACTCAAAGGTGATATCAATAAATGATTCCTTAAGGCTTTCTATTAACTTCTTATATGGTGTCAACATGTCATCCTTAGTTTGGTACTCACTACTGACTTGGTTGATAATAAGTTGTTAATCCCCATAGCCTTTTAATGCCATGATTTGCCACTGTAATGCAATTTTGAGACCTATGGTTAAAGCCTCATCTTCTGCAATGTTGTTGGTACAGGGGAATGCCAATTTGTAGGATCTAGGAATACAATCCCCTTCTTGGGTGATGAAGAAAATACTAGCTCCTGATCCATGTTGTGTATGTGAACCATCGAACTAGAGTTTCCAGTGATCGGCTATACTGAGATTAAAGATGGATTCGTCTGGAAACTCTAATATGAGTGAATTCTCCGAATAGATGGGAGCTTTTACCAGCTGGTCTGTAATGACTTGTCCTTTGATTACTTTTCACTCCACATATTCAATGTCATATTCTTATAGTATCATGACCCACTTAGCCATTCTTCCTATGAGCATAGCTTTTGACAGTAGATACTTTAGGGGATATATCTTAGTGATAAGTTTGATTTTGTGTGACAGCATGTAATATCAATTTTTTTGTGAGGCAAACACTACTACTAGATAGGATTTTTCAATGAATGAGTAGTTTAACTCATGGCCGACCATTTTTCTATTGATATAATAGATGGCCCTTTCTGTCCCATTTTCATCGTGCTGAGCTAAAAGAGCACCCAGGGCTATTGTTAATGCTGAGATGTATAAGATCAATGGTTTTCCTACAATGGGTAGCATTAATACTGGTGGCATGAGAAAATATTCTTTGATTTTATCAAATGCTTGATTGCACTTGTTGTCCCACTTTTATGCGACTCCCTTGTGGAGTAGATGTGAATATGCAATCTATTTGTCCGCCAGTTGTGCTATGAACCTTTGGATAGATTGAAGTCTACCTTATAGGTGTCTTAGTTGTTTTAGTGTCCTTGGTGCCTCCATGTCAAGGATTTATTTGACCTTGGTGGGATCCACCTCTATTCCCCTCATTGATACTATGTATCCCAAAATTTTACCTGATTGCGCTCCAAAGACACATTTCTTGGGGTTGAGTCTGATCTTGTACTTCTCCAGTTTGTCAAAAATGGCACTTAGGGTTGCTATGTGATTTGGTCTCTTCTTTTATTTATCCAGTATATCATCCACATAATCTTTGATAGTTTTGTGTATCATGTCATGAAATATTAGTGTCATGGCCCTCTGATATGTAGCCCCTGCATTTTTTAGCCCAAACGGCATCATATTCCAGCAGTAGGTGCCCCATGGACATGTAAATGCGATCTTATGTTGGTCTTGTTTTACAATCATTATCTGGTTATACCCCAAGAATCCATCCATCAGTGATAGCATCTCATGTTCGGATGTCATGTCCATTATCATATCAATGTTAGGTAGTGAAAAATCATCCTTGGGACATGCTTTGTTGAGGTCTCTGAAGTTTGTATAGATATAGATACCCCTATTTGGTTTTGAAATTGGTACAAGATTGGATACCCATTCTGGATAGTTGATTGGGCGTATGAAGCTGACATCCAGGAATTTCTGCAATTCTACCTTGACTAGCAAGGCTATCTGGGGATGCATTTTCCTTAATTTTTGTCTTACTGGTTTCGCTCAAGGGTAAACAGCCAAATGATGAACCACAACTTCTGGATCCAAACCTGGCATGTCAGCATAGGTCCATGCAAAATTTACCTTCCTTTCCTTTAGAAATGTTGCTAGTAGTTCTTGTTCTTCTATCAGAAGCGGCTCAGCATAGAAAGTGATTTGTGGTGTTGTCTCTGTTCCCAAGTTGACAGGATTACACTGTTCTTCCAGGACTGTTTATTTCTCCTGATGAAGCATACTAGGGGGGAGATTGAATCCTTCATCTTTCGATGCCTCAAAGAGGTTTTCACCATTAGATGTGTCCTTTATTTTTACAATTCTTTGGTTAGAGAGCTCCACAGTGTGGTTTTCAATCAATAACTCTGAGCTTATTCTCGTTCTTTTTCTTTTGTGACTGAAGGACTCAATCATCTCCTTGTAATATGCTTGAGTATCTAATGTGATGTCGAAACCAACCTTGTGATCCTAGTATGGAACTGCATCCCTTAGTCCAATGAATTCTGAGAGTGCCTCATCATTTTCAAATGAGTCTAGAATTGGCAGTCCTTGCTGGTCATAGTTGATGAGTTGAGGGTACACTAGGTTGATTTTATAAGTTTGTTGGTTTGAATCAGCGAGTGAGGCACTAATCATTAGTAAGGAGGAATCCTCAAAAAGCAAGGGAAGGACAGCTATGGTATCCTCATCATTACTACTGGCACAGAAATTAGTTATGTCAAAAGTGAAATTATCTAGGGGGAGACCTATGCATATGGGTAGTCGAAGGGTGGTTGTTGATACTTGAGGAGGGGACCTGATTGCCCTACTAGGAGTACCTCTTCCATGTATGGTTATACTCGGGGGGGTACATCTAAGGCCATGGTTTCTCATTCTTCTATCTACAATGATGGGCTTTAGTCGTCCATCACTATTTCTTCCTATTCTTTAATTCCTATTGTAATCCATACCCAACATTATTTGCAATCCCATGTTGGCTTCATACATGGGTAGAGTGGGTCTGGGTCCTTCATCATGGTATAGTGTGCTTGAAATTTCCTCCTCATCGACATTTTCCTGACTTAGGTTTCCCCAACAATGGAATCCAAAAGGGTCTTCCCTAAGGGTGTGGATAGGTGTTTCAGTTGATCGAGGTTGCCCATGCAACCTAGGAGATTGTGGTAACTCTCCTACAAAAAACACACTCTTCTTCATTTTGTAGTCTCTACACCCATTGTCTTGGATCATGAGCTTGATTTTGGATATATCAGGGATGGCGGTGTCTATCACAAAAGTGGAGGAAAGTTTAGATGGGTCTATGTATGCATTGGAAGGGCCTTCATCATTTTTTGGCACTAGGGGGATTTTGTAAAACTTGGCTTGCAACAGTAGGCAAATGGTTCGAGATCACCGTGCATTGTGACCTCCTAATTCTGGTATAGAAATTTGATGCATTGATGGAATGTTGAGGTGACCACCTTCATTCCATGTATCCATGGGCATCCTAGGAGGATTTTGTATGGTAGGTCAAGGTCAAGGACCTGACATGTGGTTTCCATGGTGGTTGGCCCAACTTGGATTGGGATTTTGATAGTACCTTGAGACACTCTTTCTTGATCATCGTATGCTCTTATGGTGATGCCTTTGTTCTTGTCGATGGAGTCCTCTGAGAGTCCCAAGTTCTTTATAAGTTTGAGAGAGAAAATGTTAAGGCCTGCACCTCCATCCACCAGGACCCTTTTGAATTTCTTTTTGTGAATCATCACTTGAAGGTGAAGTGCGTGATTATGAGATGGTTGGGTGGGGAAATCTTTATCAGAGAATGTGAGGAGATTTGGGGTAATGATATTACCAACTATAGCCTAAAACTATTTTGTGTCAAGGGTGGTGGAGATGGTGGATGCAGCTAATGCTTCATCAAGTATTTTCCTACGGGTAGCGGAAATTTTAAATAATTCCATAATGAAGATTTGGGTGGGGGTTCTCTTTAGCTGGTCGATGACACTATAGTCATAAGGAACAACTTTTGTACTCAAAATGGGGGTCTTAGATGGTTTTGATGCCCTTGCAATAGTGACCTTTCTGCCATGTGTGGTGACTCCATAATCGGTGTTAGCTCCTTTGATGTTAATGATTGTGACCATCTCATCTACACATGCAACTATCTCTTCATATACAAGGTTAGCACTAGCATACTTTTTCTTCCCTTTGT